>KZ308346.1:835776-1119120 GCA_000376725.2 Ladona fulva | reverse complement strand
ATATATATATATACCTTATTTTAGTAAAGGCTTAATCGAATTAAAATGTCCAGAGAAAGTTTGTTCTTAGAAGATTTAACCGATATTATGTGTCCTCGTTACATAGGCCCTTCTGACAATGCGAGAAAACAAAAACAAATGATAAAACTAGCCGTTCCAAGGATTAATTTTTCCTCCAATTATACGCGAAAGTAATAGATTAGGGAAGTAGACAAATAGTACTCATATGCATCCCCTGCCACAGACCGAAAGGCGGCTTGCAGGGTGCATATATCAATTTATCTCTCCACCGAAACTTGAGGTGGCACTTGTGATACCTTAAAGGTCGAAAAATACAATTATGGTAATTTGCTTTGAGTGATACATTATCTAAAAATTAGAGGAGTGTACAGAAATATAAATTTTGCTAATAAAATACTATCATTTCAGGTAGTTTAATGGTATTCCAAATACATATACGATAAATAAGCCAGAAAACTTTGTATTTTCCACAAGATCAGGTGATGATGCGTCCACGGAAGTGAAACCGGTCGTCCGAATACATTTTGTGGAAAATACAAATTTTTCTGGCTCATACATATGGCTTTCCACAAAGTTACGCATTTGCACATCAATTTATTTAATTACGAAAATATACGATAATTTGAATTAGTGAAGCCATAACGCTAGTGTATAGTTCAATATTTTTCAGGTGGACAGAGAAGGCTAAAATGAGTTAATTTTATGCGCTTCTTTCCTTTACTCCCAAAACGCATTAACAAAAGAAATATTTTAAGGCCAAACGAACGCTTTTACTATGGAAAAGGATGTTTAATTTTTGTGTATCAGACCTTCATTTCCATATAATGTTACCTCTTGTGGATCTACTTTTAGAACGGAGAGCTATTTTTTGTCTTTAAATTGGTCTATTATATTGGTATGTTATACATCGTCTCTTGACAATTATTCTCTTTTTAGTTAATCACGTAGAAGAAATATATTAGGCCGTAAATTATTCCAAGAACGTTTTCCGCGAATAGATCATGCAATGTAAAATATTGTTCAATAGAATTTCACCCTGAGTTAGGGGTACTGAACGAATAAGAGTAACAAAAGAAGTACTTGTCGCATTTAGACATCTTACGCTCCTTCACTTGCACCAGCTGTTTCCCTCGTTAATAGCAACGAACGTAATAAATGGCCTTTTATGTGGGGATGGGTTTCCATTCTCCGTCTTCTCAGAGAGTATCTCCTTGTTAGCTTCAACGTAAGCCACTATTCCTCTATATTGCTCGCCTAGTTACAACTGCAATCATTTTGAAAGGGAAAGAAGCCACAAATCGCCTTCTTCCTTCATTTTTCCGCAGCTCCAATCACCTCACCCTCTCCGCCGTGCATCCCATATCCGATTTTCCCGAAGTTTCGAAACATCGTTTGTTCTCCTAACAACTCTCTTTCCAATTAACTCATATGGTCATTTCCGTCTAGAGGAATGTCGAAACCGGAGGAATTTTTCGATTGATGTAGGCGGGAGATGGGAAAAAAAGGTTAACAGGGGAAAAAGGGAGATGACTGCGACCATTTGCTTCGTTTCTCTGAAAGCAGAGACGAAAAAGTGGCGCTGATTTGCCTAATCCGAGTGAATGACGGAAAAAATTGAAGGAAAGCGCGTTTCGTTGGCCGATTGAAGGAAAGGGGAGTGAACTGTCTTTTTGATCTAGTATTCTCTCTGAAGAACTTGGCAGAAGAAGGAATGTAGGAATTTAATTAAGCGGAATTCAAAAGCGTCCGTCGACGGAAATATTCCGATGCTGTAAAGCGAACTATGCAGCCACAGTCATTTCACTGTTTCTAAATCCAGCGAAATATTTCCCCGCGCCGAACTGCTGTCGTCTGAGGAGATTCAGGCTAAGTAAAACAATGAATCACAAGACAGAAATCCTTCAAATATCTAAGACTTGCCAATACGAAGATATAGCATCAGGAATATTCGTAAATAAAAGAAGATCACTATGGGAGAATGATAAAGGTTCTGATTTGACTGGTATAATGTAGGTTCTGAAATAAAGCAGGAAATATGCAGCTATAATTATTTCAATCGCCACCTTCACCTTTTATTAAATCTATTCCTTTATCATTATTACCTTCCTCGTGATCAAACATGGTGAGATAAATAAATAGAAAACACTATCATATTTCCAAAGAAACCCCCTTTTTGACTTTGTAATTGTAAAAATCAGTTGAAAACATGTAAGGAAGTTTTAATACATTTATTTTCTATGTGCAATGATGATCAATTGTGCAATATCTTTTTCAAAACCGAGAAAAACTTTGGTTGATCGTTCTACTGTAGTAGATCTATCATTAAGCACATAACGTCTTAGATAGAAAATCTATCGTATTATATTATTAGTAAAGCCTCCAAGAACAAACGTTATTAGCAGTGAAATCGGTGACATATCTTGGAATATCCCTTACGAGTGACTCAACATGGGGTACCATAATACTATAATGGTACTATAATAATACCATAATGGTATCCATAATATATGTTTACTTGGACTTAAATATCTCGGATTCGTCAAGAGAATAGTCGGTGAGAGAGAAGAAACAGACTTAAACGATTGGTTAAGCGTCACGTTAAATATGCGTGCAGTGTACGGGGTTCTGCAGAAAAAAGTTGTATTCGAGAATTAAAAAAAGTGCAACAAAAGGCGATACGTTCCGTAGAAAATTGTTTTGACAAAGCGCTACTCAGTTGCCTCAGGACGCAGGATGGGAACCTCTTGATGAAAGTACAGTGGAACAAAGGCTAAATTTACTTATTAATTTCAGAGAAAGTAAATTAAAGGATTTAGTGGATATTATGCGTCCTCCCTGTAACATACGCCGATCTGATACGAGTAAATAGACAAATGAGGTAGAGGAGAGATTAGGTCAATCGGCTCATGTATATTCTACTTAGCGTATTCCATCAACTTAAATGTCATTAAAATACCTATAAATATCAGTAAGAGTCGAAAGATTAGTCCAAGTAACAAATAAGTTAGATGACTACAGTCAACAGAAAAAACCTAAGTTCCTTCGAAACTCTCACAGGGAAGAGTAATGAAATAAACCCACGATAAATCACTTAAAATCAGCTCAAAATCAATATAAATGAGAAAAGAGAGATGGTATGTCAAGTATGATAAAAAGAGTTGAAAGCAGAAAATATTTATCTCCAAAGAGTTTTCATAAATATGCCGTAGTAACTTTTCGGGATCATATCAACGATGGCCAGGTATTTGGTATTTTGTTCCTTCGCTTTTTAATAGACTGATAATGGACCACTTACGGATATGAACAAATAGGAAGGTTGAATGGTACGCAAAGTAGATTAATTTCGATCATAAGAAAATTGAACTATAGCCTCTTTTCTTAAGTCTGTAGAGTATAAAGCGAAGAGCTGAACTGGTATGCAACACCTGGAGGAAAAGGTGGCTTTGCACGTAAAGGTGTGAACCTAGGACAGGGAAGAGCAACCTCTTAGTGACTGCGGATCAAAATCTGCGAAATCTTTCACACGAAATTTTTCCAGGCACCAACCAAATCTATTTGGGAAATATTATTTGATTTCTTGAGGAATGAGTAAGCTTCCATCGGTGGCGAAATGCCCATAGGACAGAATAAGATTGTTGATGGTTTTTGAGTCCTTTTAACTGAAACTAATTCAACCGTTAGTGCAAACTTCTATTCATATGGATACTTGATTTGTAAATTTCTTGATACCTGTTTTGCGTGCCAGAAGAAAGTTATCGGCGAGACACCTTTGGCATGAGAGTCAATGGTTGCCCGTTTTTGACCTAGGATAGCTTCCAAGAGGAAACGGAGCTAAGAAAAATCTAGCTCGGCCAGACTTGAATCTCCTAACAGCTGGTTGGTCGCTCTATCCAGATAGCTTGCAAATTCATCAACTGCAAAGTTTTCTGAACGAGATATGAGAATTTTCTGGAAGACATATTAATGGTTAGAGCTACTAATAAGCAATAGCAAGATCAGGGTATCAGAGTCCCGGTCCCGCCAGAATTTTTCCATGTCCGTTTCCTTTCCGTTCCACCTTGGAACGTTGGAGTCTCGTGAAGTCTTAGAAGCGTACCCTGCAGTCCTCTGGTTGCACCAACAGATAGCTTAGGAATTATTTAAATCTCTATTTCAACAACAGCCGGGTACAACTTCCTCTCTCACAGAATCTGTTTTCAACCTCGAAATGAAGAAATGCGATAAAAGTAACAAAAGGAGATATACAGAAATATTTAAAACAGAAAAACTTTATTTAGACCAATTCATCCTAAATCAGAGATGAATGGTACATGTTTTTTTCCGAGATCCTGAGAGAGAGAGAGGTGAAGAGGGAACAAATTGAGGGAGGAGACAATCCACGCAGGGTGTGCCGTGACTTCTTTCTTTTCGTCCTCTTCATTTCTTTCCGAGGCGAAGTTTAAGGTGAAGATGGTTTTTTTGGAGAGAAAAAAGAACACGGAGAACCGGTGAGAGGAGGTGCGAAGAGAAACAGAGGATGTCACATGACTACTTTTGGGGGGAGATAAATAAAGGCTTCCCCCAAGAGAGATGTGGAAGGTGAGAAAAGGGATTTTTAACGTAAGGCCTCTGGGAGAAGAGGAGGGTCGCTGGATGCCGCTGTCTTTGCGTGGAGACTCAACAGAGCGAGGAAAAGATTCCGAGACTTAGAATGAAGGGTGGAGAGGCTTCAGAAAGCGGCTTTCGAGGACTAGGGAAACGCGTAAAGGGAGCGTTCGGTAGGGCATGATTTATGCCTGAGGGAAACGAGCGAAGAATCACAGCTAAATGCAAGAGAATAATATTACACCGTATGGACTTGAAAACTGAATCTTAAACATACTCAATGAGGCAAAGAATAACTTTTTAGTATCAACAATGTGATTCTTTCCTATGTGCATTTCACCACTAATGGTAGCTTACTCACTCGGGTGAGGGATGATGATGTCTGTGTAGCCGGTCGTGTCATCTAGTGGATGCTTAGAAGATTATCTTATTCCTAATAATAAGATGAGATTTTCTTAATCCTTCAGAATGTCTTTCCACGAAGTTCGGCTAGATAGAATATATTCGATGAGGTTGAAATATCGACTCGAATGCTCCGCTATTCATTACAGTGCGATTGAGGTGACATGAGAGTTACATTCACAGTTACCCTAAGGAATTCTCATATTACGCCAAAGTCACTTCCATAGATGGTTTGGGCTCTTCAAATGTTAGCAATTCCCTTACAACCTTTGAGTATCCATAATACTATGTCAACGCTGTTGCAAGTTTTTCTTCTTTCTAGCACATGATAATGACTCAAATATAATGTTTACATTTCTGGATTCCTTTACCTTTAAAGAAAACCATAAAATATAAATCATATCTGGTTAATTTGATCTCATATTTTCTTTAACTATTTAAAACTGGTAATCGATATATACAAATCTGTACAAAACCACAATAATTACTAACATCACGACCCGGGTTTTGATGAGTGGCGTCATAATCCCTATTTTCATCTTTGAATACGACCAAATTACATAGGCAAATTAGCTATGCCTACTATTATCCGTGTTATTTTTCATTTAATATACCTATTAGTAATTACTTTGCTGAGGAATTCGCTGTTACTCAATCTCTAGCGCCTATTTCAGTACTTCTATGAACTACGTTAAGTCAACTTTAATGAAAAAATATTCTTGTTAACTACGGAAGAAGTTAACAAGAAGAAATCAACTCATGGAGGAAGTTAACTTACGGAATTTCAGATTGCATGAATTCTAATGCAATCTACGATTAATTTTAGTATCATAGATCCTTTAAAACCTCAGTCTTTTGGTTAACTTTACTATAGGTAAGAGGTACGCATAAACAAAAGTTGATTTTTTTCAGTCAAAATAGGACTCCCTGGCTCGTTAGCAGTGATCCAGATATTACTATTACGGAAAACTCACAACAAGAACATTTTAAATACCAGCTAGCACCAAATGTAAGCAATGTCTCACAAAATTTTGAAAGAGAAAGTGATGGGAATATGATCTCAACTACAAATTTGCAAAGATAACTTACGCGCTGGAGCTGTATCTAACCGATTCATCTACTATTTATATTTAAGCTGATGGAAAAGTCTCATAGCCTCTTGAAGTGGTTTAATGGCGAAGAAAAACTTATTCAAAATATTATTATGAAAATCAATGAGTTTTTAACGCATGGGCCGTCAATTTCAATTCATCCTAGAGCATTCGTATGGATAAGTATCAAATAAAAGACTGGAGTCAGAGACGCCGAGGAGAAGACACTCAAGAAAACGCGTGAGAGAATGGAGAGATGTGGGGTTTTCAAGAGAAGAATGTATCGAGTGCAGAAATATTCCATTAGGAGGCGGTGCGAGAGGAAGAGGAATTTCCGCGTTTTGAAGGGATTTTCGCGTTGCTTCCGAGAGCGATGGCTCGTAAGAAACGTCGAGGCAGTTTTCCTTTTCCTTGGAAAAATGGAAAATGTTCAAGGTGTAAAGGAAATACATGATTTCCTCCTCAATTACGGCAGCATCCTGACTTGGAGACGACGGATGGTTATTGGGTTTGTTTGTCGGAAGTCCTTTGTTCCACCGCCTCCCGAAATGAAAGTGAACTTTTTTCCGTCTACCTTTCGTAGCTTCCTTTTTTATCCCCTTGATCTGTTCCCCTCTCGGAACTCACGCAAACTCTTGAGTTCACCAGACGACATAGGGACAGCCCGAATGACAGGCGGATAAATCACTATATATCTCTCTCTCCGATTTTGTTTGCCGATTTTGAATGGAAACAAACATCGCTCCAACTCGTTTCCTTTAACGCTCGACGGACTCACATCCTCCGAATTTCCGCTATAAGGAAATAACCGCGATAGCAAGAAACGCTAACAGATATGTCTGAGGTGAGGTTCCTACGACGGGTTAGAATGACTTCATTTCTTTCCAAGAAACTCATTGGAGATTATGAAGTAAGAATCAAAACATATCTCTTTAAATATATTGATCCATAAGCTAGTCATTTTCATATTCTCCTTGAAAGATCATAATACATTTTCAGATTTAATTTACTTTAATGTGCACCTAGTAATTCAGTAAATTAATAGGAAGTTCTTATGGCGTGCAGTTATATAAATTTAGAAATTGAAAGCAACACAATATGAAACTTTGGAGAATTGGTACAAACATTAAATTCAACTGTACGTGGTCTAGTTTTACTATAATTCACTTGAGGGATCAACGTTTTCTGGGTGGTCAAATGAATAACTTAACAACAGAATTAGCCTCCGGTCTTGATCGATTAGCATATTCTTACATCTAATGTAGTCGATAGTTATGTACCATGTAGTCTCTCTCAGATATTTCTATATTATCTTGTAGTAATGTCGAATCATATATTAACCCTATAAACGTAATAAATAATGTTTCCGCAAATTACAAGCAAATAGACACAACTGATTAAGAGGCATCGGATATATTCTCAAATTTTCTTAAAGGAATATATTATAGTGTCATTTTAGTTATATAATATAGCTATTGAAGTGTCATTTTAGTTTCCAAAATTTAAAAATATCAAATTTCTTAAAGCGGAAAATCCTTGGACCATTGAAAGTTTTCTTTTCAAATAATTCTCTGCACATAATAACGTAATATACAAAATCTGTAATCATTCAATTAACCTGAAAATAATTTGAGGAGCTGTTTTAGTTACTATGTAAATGCAGTATTAAATGTATAGATGCATTTTAAGAGAGATAAGTAAATAGCTTCATTACTGGATATATCGTCAGTTGAGAATAGCACATTTTCTTTCGCCTTATTTATGTCTTACATACGGATATTGTTTGGTAATATTTAAGTAAGGGGAATTTGGCTGGCTTTTGCATGAGATGAAGTCATTCCGATTTGGGATAATTTAGGAAACTCTTATGTCGATAAGCAGCTCTCCTTACATGCTCCGTCGACCACGCATTGCTATCATTTTTCCTTCGCTGTTTCTTGAGAAGAACAGTCCAAATCATTTGAGCCTATCTACGACCAATGAACGAGCAGTAAGCAGCAAGCTTGAATGGATTACGCGACCTAATCATTATGCAAAGTACGGAAAGACACGATAACTACCGGACTATCAGCCCACTTTTTTATATTTCTTTAGATTTTATCATTTCCAAAGATTTAATCGTCTGTGCGCACTCCTTTCCCACATCGATTTCGTAAAAGATGATCAGCCGACCGGAGATATAAAGAATTCTAGAATTGATCGATATTTCAAGTTTTTATGCGCGCGCATATAACAATCATCTCGAGTTACCTAATACAACTCTAAATATTCACAACGTATCCGACATTAAAGTTTATGAAATACTTAGTTTCTTCTGAGAGCCAATTTCGTGGATGGTTTTATGAATTTCGTTTTAACAGGTGGATTATGGTTGTCCTAAATATAGTTCTACTAATTTTTGACATGATATATTCATTCTAATTCGAGATAAACAGAAATAAATTTTATTTACCTTCCAGTAGAGACAATATAGAGTAAGGCAAACATTTTAAATTGGTTTATTAGCTAAATGTTCTTACAGGTACGTTTTCACCATATTTTATAGTTTCAACTCACTTAGATTTTATACCGTCGGCATTAAAGATGAACGCAAGATCAAACATCCTCACCTAAGAGCGCTTAAAAATGTACGGAGAAGAATTTCTTTGAAAATAGTCGGTTAAATTTTAAATTATCCCAGCAAAATTTGAAATAAACCATCCGTTCATTCCATGTTTTACAATATGGGTAACTTATGCGATAATTCCCCAGCATTTTCACAGAAATCGGTAGTTCATGCGCTGCATCAGTTAAGGGCTAATTTTCCCATACAATTCGTGCACCTAAGAAAAGAGACTCCTTATCTTCCTTCAAAAACATGCAATGCATAAACTATCCCACATAATGGGAAAAAGTCATATTCAGGCAATGAAGCAACCGAATCCGTTTTGGGTGAATATTTATAGCACAGTTCCTCAGATGAAAATCTCCTTTTAAAATGTGAACCGGCCTCCAGTCACGAGAGTAAGTTCTGTGAATAAATCTACATCGCTTATGATTCTTCGATTGGAATGAAAAATAAATTAAACTCGTTTCCCCTTTGCGACGGCGAGCAAGTGGGGGACAAAAATAAACGGCGGGACTACAAGAGGGAGAATAAAGTCTCACAAATTGAGCTGAGGAAACGGCAGCAACGTGTGCAGGGCTTATGTTTTGCACCTCCCGTCTAAAATAATAAAATGGCATTCCTTCAAAAATTAAAACTCAAACTTCGAGTAGAGCTCTAGAATTCGATGGCAAGAGCCTTCTTGATAACGGATAAGCATATAATTCACAAAAAGGTCGTTTCGAAAGATATTTAGTGTGGTTCACGTACGCATTTATTCATATTTATGGTTGAACGTATATCACCCATCGAGATATTTAATGTTTGACTCATTTCCACATTTTTTCCAATCATTTTATCTTTAAATAAAGTACTTCCTAAACAAAAAGCTCTAAATACCAAGATCAGAACTTTTAAAGGAGGTTATACAAAATTTCAATGCAACAAAAATCCCAACTTATAGCGTATTTCAAGATGACTCAAGACTGTCATATTTAAATTACTGTTCTTAGAACATTCTTATCAAATGATAGCTGTCAACTTGAAGGTTTGAGTAGTTTTTCTTCGCTGCTACGGTCCTTAGACCTTTCTCAATCCATCTTTGACACGCCACCTTGAAGTAGGCACTATCAAACCAACTCTACGAACTTGGGTAGTTAGAAATTGAGTCTCATCAACGTAACGTACATTTTCCGCATATGATTTCCAAAATAAATACTGATAGCCGGGTTCAGGTTTCAGAGAAGATAATGGTCGAACATCACCATGAAGTAGAATCTTTGGTGACGATTATTTTTATATATACTTTACTTGTATATATACTACTTATATATACATAAAATATTCCAAATTTAAAGCAATACATATAAATAAATAGAGATAAAAATAAAAACAAAGATTTGGGTTGTGGGGGAAAAAGTCCTCAATTGAAGGTTTTTGGAGAAAAACCCACGAAACACGCACACAAAGAGGGAGGGCGAAAATAAACCGCGAAAACACAGAGGTAATAAATGCACTATCCTCGTATGTAATTGCAGGTGATATTCAACAAATATGTGTAGTTCTGAGTAATGGTGTGTCGGCATATGCGTTGAACAACGGTGTAACTCTATAGAAGGGGGAAAGAGAAAGAGTAATCTGATCTATAGAAGTTTAGGTTTACCTGAAGGGCGTGTACATAGGTCATTGTGACTATTCAGATATTTGAAATATGAGAAAAGATAGGTAGGGCAACATTGGTTAAGAGGTTTATGTATTAGATGAAGCGTATGAAGCTTACGTCTGAAATCGAGTCTTAGCCATTTTAATTCTTTCAGCAGAGGAGTTACATGGTCTGTTCTTCTAGAATTGAAGATGAATTAAATTGATTGCTTGAAAGCGCGGTCTAACTTATTGCTAGCTGTGCGGGTCATTTCAATTAAAATTATGTCATAGTAATCAAACAACAGGAGGATTAGTGCTTGAACAAGGTTCTTTTTAAGCTGAAAAGGCAAAATACTTTTAGGTCGTTTAAGATTATACAGGGTTGAGTAAATTTTCTTGCAGATGGAGGTTACTTGCGGTAAACAGGTAAGCGGCCGGTCCACATATACGCCAAGATTTGATACAGATAAGCTGTATTCAATCAATGTGCCCTCAATCCTGACTTTAGGTATATACAATTGGTTAGTTTTATTAATAACCCTAGAAGTCCGAAAATTATAGCTTGGGATTTAAGCGGATTAATGTTGAGAGCTAGAGAGTTCAACCTTGAGTGTAATTTAATGATGTTGTTATTTATTGATTCGATAGTTTTACACGCACTGTTTATGTCGGTGGATAGATATATTTGTAAATCGCCCGCGTACAAATGGTAGGAACAATGCGAAGGACTTTCAGATAGATTCTGAAGATATAGAGAGAAAAGCATGGAGCCTAGTATTGATCTTTGTGAAACCCCATGGCCAATAAGTCGCATTGAAAAGTAATGACCATTGAGGAGGAAAGATTGTGATCTATCAGAAAGATAAGACGAGAACCAAGATAACGCCAGTGGGCCTACGTTAAAGATTCGCAGTTTATCTAGGAGTATGTCGATATCTACGGAGTCGAAAACCTTAATGAGGTCAATTAGAACTAGAATAGTTGCTTTCTTACTATCAATTGCAAGTTTGATATCGTCTGTGACCTTTGTGAATGCAGTGGCAGTGCTCTGATGGCGAATAAAACCTGATTGAAAAGGATCATAAAGGTGGAACTTAACTACCTAATTTACTAGCTGTTGTTGCACTAGGCGCTCAAGACCTTTGGAAGGAGAAGGGAGTATATTTACGGGGCGGAGATCATTAATAGTCGATGGATTTGAAACCTTGAGTTTGGGATGTATTGGAGACGCTTACCATCGGATAGGGAAGACCCCCTGAGAAAGCGAGAAGTAAAAGATACGAGTTATAAATGGAGTAATTACGGGAAGGATTTTATGAATAATGTTACTGGAAATGTTATCGATACCAATGGCTGCTGGTTTGATTTTTTGATCATTTACTTGAAGCTGTTAATTCTATTGCAAGCAAAAAGAGTTCTTCATACGATATATTTCATTATAGAAACTATGTAGCTACAAACGAACATTTTTGGCGTTCTTAATTATACACTCAGATAAGGACTGTTATACAACAGATGAAATATTATCGCCATTCCATTTTAACTTTTTGTTACATGTTTTGAGACATTTTTTGTCTTCTGATTCGTGTTTTAAAAATGGTATGTTTTATGTATAATTTAATTTCACTTGGGGATTTTGAAAATAATTTTATCATCAATGTTTCGAAAATAAACCAACAAACGTTTTGAAAATTAACTTTTAAATTTTAAGTTAGTCAACGGTTTTTCTTAACAAATCCTACATTTGATCACGCAGGTACCTTGTGCTAAGTTGATTTGATAAAATTTTCGGGATGCATTATTATCTTGACAATGTATACTATATAGCGGGTATAATATTAAATCTAGAGTCTTTAGATAAATAAGTGTTCATAATTATTCGATAGCGATAGAGCTGCAATATGCTACATCAAGCTGAGATCAATACAATTTTTTTAAATAATTTAAAATAATGTTTCATGATCCAAAAATTTTTTTCATCGGGTACAGGCAAATACGCTATTTTTGGATAAAAGATGATGGAGGGGTAATACGAAAGACGTGAATTGCAGAAAATACTTTGTCATTGTGAGACGTCGAGTAAATTTTTTATTAAAAAAAAAGAGAAACATTCTTTCAAATTTGATCGCTCTACGAAAAACAGAATTAGAAATGAAGATGGATAACAGGTTGCCATTTCCGGAACTTTTGTAGGCTTAAAATGTCTCGGATATGGATGTCGCCGTAGAAATTCCGATACAGAGAGTAGAATTGAGAGAACCTTTACAGATATATTTGTATGGAATGGATGATTCATATCCAATAAGGATGGAATAAAACATGAGGTAGTGGGCGAAGGGAATCCAACCGAAAGAAGGGAAAAGAAATTGAAAGAAGAGGAAAGTGGCGAAAAAGAATACAGAAAACAGAAAAGCAGAGAAGATCAGTACACAGCTAGTGAAAGTTCAGCATTACCACTAAAATATTTTATTGGAAAAAAATAAAACCGTTATAATTTACATCAGTAATCACATCAAAGTAGAGATGGCGTTTCTTGTTACCGTTCCTTGTTAGTAGCTAATAATATTTGAGCAAAATAATATTGATTTAATATATTTAACAAACCATTTCGTCCTATATCATCTTTGTTTTTAATAACAATGTAAATACATATTTACGCTACATATTAAGACTGTGAAGCTTCAAATCAAACAGAAGAGAAAAACTTATCAATTTTACCCCATGTTTCATTATTCGCGATCGGTTTCGCAAACGGACCTTACCTGACGATGCTACTCCGTTAGCGAAATTATTGCGAAGTATCTTTCTCTCTTCTTTGATATGGCCTTCCATAAATTAACGCACGAAAATATTGAATTTAATCCAATTTTGAAACAAAAACATATCTTATATGCTACATTACATCTAAATGAACTTTGCTCGAAGTACTTTGTAAGTAGTATGTGCCAAAATATAATTTAAGGAATTGTTATAAGCATGGGTTCCTCTGCTGAAAGAAACTGTAATTCAGGTGCTGAGGTGGAAATAATAGCAATAATTAAATAGTAGTAATTAATGTTGAAGTGCTAATTTACCAGTGAGTGAGAAAATCTTTATAAGCTTCTTAAGCTGAAAGGACTGGTTAAAAGAATTCTTAATTGAATATTAACTGAATAGTGAGGGAAAATAAGCGAACTCTTTCTTAATTCATAATAATATAACTGGAAAAGATTGGAAAAGGTTTAATTACGTTAATCGTGTATTTCAATTCAATTTTAAAATAATATCGCACTGGGAATAATAATAAGACTGGGAAGATACATAAAACATTCACTCTAAAATAACTTAGATATAATATTTACTTGTAATGAATAACGAATTCTGGAATGACTTCCTGCAAGATAAACATCCGCGTGGTATCAGATCAGATTTGCCTCGAGTACATCCGCATTGAGATAGTTTTGATACTTTTTTTAAACCACACTAAAGCATTTTAGTTATCACCTTTTTCGGAGTAGCTATTCGGAATGAAATGGCTCTGTGTGGTACTTCCGCTCACACCGCCCGAGGAAATGCAGCCTTCCTCCAAGCACTTACGTAACTTACCGAAATTTAATATTTAAGGAGAAGAAGAAACGTCAAACATAATAGTGACCAATGGAAATCCATAGGAGGCGGAGAAGAAACTCTCATTGACCAATATGGAGAGAGAAAAAGACGGAAACTGTGCAGAAGTTTGGAATGAAACACAAAAAAGTAGGTCAGAGGGATGGATGAGAGGAGAGTGAAAGAAAGAAAAAATAGGAAAGATAAAGGGATCGGAATGGAGAGCTATGGGGCAACACGTGTCGGAAATGAAATGACGCGAGAGAAATAAAGGACACGCAAAAAGAGTTACTCGGGCTCACACCGAATTCCTGCGAATTTTTTCGTAAAGAAGCGCATTTTTCACATAATTCCGATCCATACTAAGTTCGGAATTCGAATAATGTACGAGACTTTAATTATAATTATTTATTCGTCTACTCCGCTAATATGTGAGATAAATATTTCCTAGTAAGCTCTAAAATTAATGTAGAATGGGATTATAATATTTTCAGCTGGAATGTAACGTGAATATAGCTAATGGATGATACGATGTAAGACAGTCGAAAAGGCAACGCGATAGAATTCGGAGTGATCGTGGCGCTCAGCCGGACTCTGCCGTGGGGTCGAAAACGCCACCGCTATCCCAGGGTAGCAGGTGAATTGTAACAGTTTTTTTTTCAGATTCTATATTAAAAAACCTTGGACATTTATGTGGTATAAGAGACTTGATAGTTCATTGCAGTTTTACTTAATTCCTTACTTTATCTCAATAATTGGCCGAAAAAGGTGTCCGGCATTTTGTTATGTAAAATGAGCAGGTCCGTCTTTGAGCGCCTCAACTATAACGATTCAAAAGATGAGGAACCATGTTAAAATAATGCAAAACTGGCTTTTCTACCAGCTTCTTTCAACAACGTCTACATTGCAGCAAACTTGAACTTTTTTTCAGAACAATCCGAGAGCATCTATTTCTGTGAATATCGGCCAAGTTTGACAGCCTGTATCTTTTTAACGCATAGAAATAACAAAGAATTAAACAAGGAACAACAAAACATAATCTTTTCTAAATACTGAAGGGAAGTTGCACGTCCTTTACCCCAAAAAGCCTTTTTGTCCTCTTGACCAGCTCTCTTCGACTCTAGCCCACTGTGCAGCGTGAACTTTGAGCGAGATCAGTGTTAAAAGAACTCTTAATTATGATGTCATCATTAAATCCAAACATAAATAAATCGGCTACGAACACTTAAATGTAAAGAACGTTAAGTTAAATGTAAACAACTTTATAAAGTAAAGTACTTAATCGATTCAATAAAATACATTTCCCTTCAGCTAAGATCGACTTATCAAACAGCTGTTTCACATGTAAATTATATAGCTACGTTAGTTCCACGCATTTTGTATTCTACCACGACGGATTTGCAAAGCGCGGCCTTCGGTTCAAAGTGCAGTCGACCCCTCTACGGCGCATGTAGATATGATACGGGCATTATTAGAAGCACAGCCGCTTTACAATACTCCACAGCCTTCCTTCTTTTCTCGGTAAAATCTCTCTCGCAGACTCAACCTTCTCAAGTAATCAATTCTTTAGTCCAATCCGAATATATATATCTTTCCTAAGCGTCTCCCTTTTTCCAGTTCGACAATACCGGAAAACTTTTCCTCTACCCAAAATAATACGAAACTATACCACGAATATTCAAGGTGAAGATCTATCTCCAAACATGATTTAAATTTAATGGAATTATACCTCAAAATCAAATATTTCTGATTTATAAAGTTAGTTTGAAAGACTGAGCTGATTTTTCTGGCACAGAAACGATTCACGAAGAAATATGAATGCTTACCTTTCTAGACAATAGGATTGCACTAAAGGCAAAATCTGTATGAAATGAGTATATGGAATTTTGAAAACAGGCTAATAATACATTCTTAATGCCCATAAATTGAAGATTCTATCCCATAGTCCAATATAAAGATATTTGGGAGACGGGGATCAGCTTCCATTACATAATTCTTTTAAAAGGGATGAATTGAAACTGAATATCATATTTCATAAAATTTATATTCGAAAAAAGGAAAAATTACGATCAGATCTCATTTAGATATTACTTAACTGAATCAATAAATATATTTATCTTCACATATTCTACTCTCGCCCAATAAAATGTAATGTTCATAAAGGTATGTTCCTAAAAAGTAATGCTTCAATTCTGTTATATATGACACCCTCTTGTAAAGTTGAATTACGATTCATACGCATAATTAGAACTTATATAGGCTATTTAAACTAGTTTGAGTCGGTGATGCTGAAATTACACTTGGGTATTTTCTTCAATTGTTTTTGCCCTTCCATGCCAAATGTTTAACTACTCTAGTTGAACACTTTTATACTCCCCGACGTTATTGAAGGAGGAAAATGTTCTCAATAAATAAGCTTCTGGTTTAACAAATTAACATGTGATTCGAAAAAATCTCATTCGGTCACGATCTTAAAAACAAATGAGGAGAGAAATCGTTGATCAATTGTTTGTTCCTGAAGCTGTTTTATACGCTTAAATTAAATTTCAAACAATGTGATTTAGACAAGAGTGTTAAATTTTGAATCGTTTGTGGACATTCCTGCTTTAGGTGGTCGGTGGATCCATCAACCAGGCTATGGGTGTGGCTGATCGGCTGAATTGTATTTAGAACCACATTTTCAAGGTTTTTATCAATGATCGCTCATTGGTTTTTATCAATGGTCGCTCAAAGCACTTTTTTACAGGCAATACTTTATGATAAGGCAGTTAGTTCGTATTACAACGTAAATGGGAGATTATTGGTTATGATTTCTAAGTCCAGCTCACTCCAAGGAAAAACTCTGGATTCGCATTCACAAAATAAATGTAAACCAAGAGCAAATCCCTCTTAAAATAGAGAGACATTTTAAAAACACGATAAACAAAATTTTGTCATCGGTAAATCGACTTAGTAAAGAAAGGTAAAAAGGAGAATTTTCCTATAATTTGAAAAATTAATAATTACATATAGGTAAAGTATACAGCTCTCCTGAAATGGTATGAAATAATAAATGTGATGCTTTATTGAGAATTGGGGAATGAAATATAAGGATAAGTGTACCCCATGCTAAATTATTCTTGAGTATGATTTCAAGATATTTCCCAAAATCTACATTTATGTTTGAAAGCTGTAAGTATATTTACCTGCCAGCGATTCCCTTTCGTCATAGTTAATGAGGGATGAATAATTTTTTTCTACATATATATCCTGCAAGCCGCTTTCCGGTGCACTGCAGGGGTTGCGATCATCGCGCCAATTTTTAATTCTATCTAGAACCTTGAACAATATTATCCTATCCTAGAGATGCCACTCCCGGGGGAAGTCTCCTGGGTTAACGCAAAAATATCCATGGAGAAAGTATCAATTAATGCGGTACATAAGTATAATATAGTTACTTTGAAGAATCGTACCATCCAGTTTCCCATCAGGGATGAATTTCTCGATTCAGTATTATCCCTAATTTAACTGATAGAACAGTAATCCTCATGAAAATTCGTTGCTGATTAATCTAATTAGAAGGTATAATGAAATTAAAGGTCATACGGAAGCAACATATCTTTGAATGTAAAGTATGTCTCTTCTCCTTTCTAGTTAGAAGGGATATTGAAAGCTACTAATAATTTATGTTAACATGGATTGTATTTAAGCCGTATGCCGATGCAATATTTGCTTTCTTGATAATTACATGAATACAAAACGTACACATAGGTTCAGAGCCAAGAGAGTAGTTTGAATGAAAGCATGTTGAAATAGTTTGAGACTAGAAATAGAACACCAAAGTGTAACATAGTCTCTAATCGAGTTTCTTTTAAAGTTGAGCTTCCAGTTACCAGGGACAGCAATCGATACTGAATCAATGGAAGTTTGCTATAAGTATTACATATTTAAAGCCTCAGAAATTATCGTTGTTCAAGCAAGAGGAATCACAATTTCTAAGAAACTGGTAAATTTGCATGTCGAATTATAATTATCGTAGATTAGAAGCTAAGAAAATGTATAAAATTCCCTTGTTGAAGATCCTCCATGAAAAGGGCTTAGCTAAATACCACAAATAAGGAACATTCTTAAAATTTATGATTACTTCCAATCTCAAATTAAGAGATCGAAGATACTGGTAGATCCTCATATAAAGAGATAATCAAGAAAACAAATTTCACTCATGTGAGTAAATGAAAAGTTATTAACATGTCAAATAGTGTCCAGGGTCAAAGCGACATTCCTTGTTTAAAGAGTTCTTATAGCATTTGAAAATTGATATCAAAGCCATTGTAATTATCATACAAATCACCAACATTTCACAATAAAAATGTATAAATAATAATATGTTAATAGACTGTTAAAGTGTTTTATTATTTGAGTTATATTCTGAAATAATTTTGATTTCAAAGCGTTTCAAACATTTACTTACGCTCATAGGATTCAGCTAATAATTTTTCGATATTGAATTATTGATTTGAATAAAGTAACTGTTTCATAACTTCTTCAAAAGTGTCTTCAAAGTTAATTTGGAAGAATGTTTATTTTCAATTAGAATAACATAATCTCATTTTCATTGATGTTTCGTATAAATATTTTACTTTTATATTCTCAACGTATAAAATAATAGGAAATGTATGCATAAGTCTGTTCACATTCAGGTATTTTAACTAATGAAGAAAGAAAGCCTTGCACTCTCAAAAATGAAAAATCGCGTGCAATGTTACCGAAACACATTATCAGCTCTGGGGCTCGACTCCAGATCATTCCGAGGATGAAAACAACTTTGCCGAAGGTTTATAGCAATTAGAAATCAAACGCAGTTTACCGCGTGTCTCTAAATCTAACCGTTTATGAGATGGAGAGGGGGACAGACATTCATAGCTCATGAAAATAGAGCTGATTTATCCCTTCGAAATTGAACGTTACTTTTCAAAACAAGAACATCAAACGAAATTCATCTCAGAAAATGCACTCGACGTTTTAGCGGAATTTCAGAGCAATTTTTCGTGCTTATTTTTAAAGCTTCGTAAAGGCGAAGAAATTAGTATTAGTAGCCTACCACGAGCTTTCCACGCATCAGCTTTGATTAATTAGCTATAAGCTAATTAAAAATAATGTTTCGTAGAGGTATTTCCCAAATCAGAAACGATTATAGCCCAAGTTTCGGGGAACCCTTTTCCTTAAGGTTACATCTCTGAAATTGAGGGAAAATATTTACCAGGATGTAAAGCGCAGATTTTCATAACGGCAAAAAATGTTTGGATTTGGCGCCTAACCACTGCAGTAAAGCGGTTCGCTGTTTAAATCATATCGAACTCTACTCTTGACTAACAGAATGATAATCTACCGAAAAGAAAACACGTTTACTTTTCTTAATGGTAAGGCAGAACGACAGGATGCGTGAATCACGTCGTGTTGGATAAGAAATGAGAGAGAACTTCAGAGGATTCGATGAGCTAAGCTGTAAAGGAGAAGCAGAGGACCCAATGAAAGGCGAGGAGGAAGGACTGCGACGAAAGAGGTGGGAGAAAGTGTAAAAGGGGATAGAAGAAAAAACAGAGCGAGGTAAAAATAAACATTTGAAGCGAGAGTGAATATTTCTTGAGAGGGGAAGCAGAAATAGAGCTACAGCAAGAGAGCCTTCTTGACAAACACAACACTCCGAAGCCGAGGAAACATTTAGAATTTAAAATCTCAAATGATCGGCAAATGAATGTGCTAACGTATCCCTAGAATTGATGAAGAAATTCCTCATTTTGCTTTCCTTAGCAGTACTTGGAGGAAGAAACTACATATATACATTTTCATTTCGCAGATATGAATCGATGTCGCGGCGTTTGCTTTTCCGAGTCTCTCTCATGAAAATGTCCTCCAAACTCCGTTATTTTTGGCAGTTTTGAACCCAAAATATTGCTAACCAAATATATTTCTTGCTAAAAGATTAAAACCTACAATGGAATTGAATGCACAGTAGAGTCTATATTATCTGAATCCCGACATTCCGTATAGACCTAGATACATATTTGTGTACTTTGGCTTTTTTACTTACTTATATATGTACCAGCACACCGCTTATACTGTAAGCACATGCTAGTTCATCATAGACAAGCAAACGTCGGCATAATAATAAAGTCGGTTGCTTGCACACTGCAAGCTTAATGTAATATAGATTAATTTAGGAAAACTATTCTCATCCCTGGAAAGGCCCAGGTTCGTACCCAGGAGCACAAAATACGTTTCCATAAGAGATGAACTAAAATTACGTTTTCATGACTTGCAGAGGTTGTTTCTTTTAGAAAATTAAGTTAGAAACAATATTCCTACGAAATTGAGACAAATTTCACAAGAATAAACAATGATCATTGAATCTTATTTTAGTCGTGAAACATTCATATAAATTCGACATTGAGAGAATGTTTTATATCAGGGACGGCTTGATGCAGAGATGTGAAACAAACTGCATTATTTTTCTGCGAAATTGAATGGCCCACGATTACTATTAGCATCTCTCAGAAGGCTCGGGTTCGAACCCAGGAGCCCAGAATACGTTTCCATAAAAATTACACGTAAAGTTCGTTTTCATGACTTGCAGACTGTTTATTTTGTGAAATTAAATTACAAGTTCTACGAAATCGACACTAGCGGCAAAAAAGTTATATGATTGTAGATTCTTATTTTAGTCGTGTTGAAGATTTAAAAATAAAATGATAAAATTATTTAAAAGTAACATGATTTAAAATGACAAGATTTTTATAATACTCGATAAATCCGTAAAATGTAGCGGTAATAAACGCCCCATCCCCTTGTTGATTCCGAGTTAATGCATTTTTCCATAATGATGCATGTGTATTTAGACCCATTTAAAAGCTATTGACGATATGAAGAGGAGGAAATTATTCAGAGATTTTAACTATTACAGTCACGAAAAAATTTTAGTGATGAATCGCAGGGGGAACAAACATACGTACCACCGTAATAAACTAATGGAGATAAATGAGTAACATTTTGTCAATCAGTTCGGACTCTTGACAGATTTTACGATTAGAACCAGATGTTGAAAATTTTGCAAACTTGCACATTAACTTGAGACAAGTTTCATAAGAAGGATATTCCACGAAGATTCACATTCTTATCGTTGATTGTAGATTTCGGCCTCGAACTTCGATTAGAAAATTTTTCTCTATGATAACTTGTCCCATTGGACTAAACTAAGATGAGAGATGTTATTTTCTCTTAAGTACAAATAGGTATACTAAATTTAATCCGACATCTTTTTTCCCCGTTGAGAATCAACGGGCACTTCAGCTAATAACCAGTCCCATTGGACTAAACTAAGATGTAAGAAAAAGAAGGTTGGAATTTCTGGGAAGCGCAATGATCATTTGTATTGCACATACAAGCATCAAGGTGCCTTTTAATTGTAAGTACACCACTTACTACGGGAAGGCATGAAATTAGTGTGTTTATTTCGTAATTTACGGACGCAAGACTTCCCTTCCGTGTTATCCGAGTTTTCGATTATCCGAGGCGGCACATTAATCGGGACCAAGACTACTCTATTTTCACATAATTTCTAATGGCGTAATAACAGATTGGCAATATTTTTATGATACAGATAATTGCAAATGGTAAGAGAGACGGAAGAGTTAGAGGCAAAATAATTGAATCCCTTCTAAAACTCTATCAGATACAGTAAGATTCCATCGGATCCGGCCAAAATTCATTATCAATTCTTTGATGTTTCCAGCAAGTCCAAAACTTCCTCAGAGAATGGTAATGGGGCCGATAAATTTTGGAAAGTATTCCAAACCTCAATTTCCATCGGAAAGCAAATGGCTTCCGTGAGGAACCGCAAATGAGTGGATGTATAACGGGCAATTTCAGTTTATGAGATTTTTCGGGGTGTGCCCATGCGGAGCGGTTTAAAAACACCGAGATCCCGCAAAATTGAGGAATTTCTTTATTCGTGCAATCCGGCGTACGGGAAAACAACATAATTGGCTATTACGCTGGATCTTTGGTCAAAATATGTCCGAAGGATACATTGCAAAGTTGCCAGCCTAATTAACGACGTGATAATCCTACCCTCTGAAATAAAACGTGGTTTTCTGTCGGTTCTTTCCCCTTTTCAGCTCTAGAGATGGACGCAAATACATAAATCAGAGTGTCGTAATTTCCGAGATTACAGTTCAAACCAATGACTGAAAATGTTATCACTCAAAATGTTTCATCTTAGGAATGATCAGCTTATTTTGTCATTTATCAGCTCTAACTTATCCGATGAAGCTGGAACAATGACGTCACTCATTTAATCTCAAATTATCGAAACTAGTTAATCTTACTTATAAAAATATCCGCATTTTAGTTGAATGATTAAAGTGGAACTTCGTAAATGTATATGAGATTGGATAAAATGAATCGCTGAAATTATTCAAGTATTTCATTGTAAAACGAAAGGCTTCAAACAAAAATGTTTAAACAGGTTCGTAATTGTTTGTTTGTTTGTCTCCTGCGATAGTATCGTATGATTTAAAGTTGCTTGACATGACGGTGAAACTCATCCTGAACACAGGAATAAACATATACATTTGTTAGTCAACCGAGAGTTACATTTTTTCGATTGTCATTTGGTGTTTTTCGGCTATACTCGCACGTCAGGGTAATGAAAATACATACTTGGAAGAGAGCATGCCAAAATTTAGTAGGAAAAAGTTTGAAGAAGACAGAGGAAGTTCGGTTGCAATTAATCGAATAAGCCTTTACGTCTTCGAGGATCCCTTTTTCTTTCCAAGAAAGTTTTGAAAAAATTTTCCCGAGTGATTTGTTTCCTCTCCTAAAAGCCCGAAATGGGATCAAAACAGAATATTTCCTACAAGAGCACCAACTTAATATGCTGCGGAATCCGAACTTCTCACAAAAAAATAACGAAGAAATTTAAACCTTCCAGAGACACACCAAAATATTATTGGAATGAAAGTAAATTTTGAGGAGTCTCATACGGTCCTTTACAAACAAACTATTTTTGTAAAAAATTGTAAATTATGTGTCACTTTCGCCTTTTACGAGAGCAGTTCAGAGAGCGATTCCAGGTGTGATCTTGGCGTTCATTCTACGGGGTCAGAAAATTAGAAAGCCATCTGAATTGATAGCTGTTGGTTTCATCCTGGAATAGACAGGCCACTGACGGCGACCACGTGACACCTACTCTACACCCTGCCACTATCGGCAGACGCAGCTGATTTACATTACAATCTTGAACGCCTCTTTCGCGTAATTCCTCTGCCCGAGGCGATGCAAGAGGCGTTTTTGAGTGCGGCGAAATCAATGCCCTTCCATTTTGAAAAATGAGCTTCGCTGTTACAGTTTCAGTGAGCCCTCCACGGAGACTAGAAAGACATTCCGGGCATGTGTTCCACAAACTTCCGTCAAGGAGAGGTGCTGAGGTTGAAGGATGAGACGCCACTCCACGAGCCTATTCTGTGCCCGCACTTTCAACGCTTATCCTCTCCCAACTCGTCTTTCTCTCCTTTCGAGGGAAGATCGAGAGGAATTGAGGAAGGCCTTCTTAACACGCAAGGCATCTGCAACTAGTAATTTAGGGAAGAATGATGGTCGCTCACCAATTCACGTTCATTTAGGTGATTTTGTAGCAAACATCGCACAGAATAAGTTGGCTACAGAAACAAAAATCGAAACTTATATACTCTACAATAATATCTTTCGTAAAGTGACAACCAAGGATTGAGGGATTCCTTATTTGGTAATTGTTACTTTTTTTACAACGAGAGTCGGTCGGAAAGTCCCTCATTTTTTCCCAAAATTTTTTTTTAATTCTACAAAAATAAAATTTAATCATATGAAAGAAATATGTTTTATCTACTTCATCTATTTTTCTACTTAATCTCCTTCAAGTTCAAATGCCTTTCTCCGGCGATTAACTGAGCCATGTATGCCCTGTCGGAATCAGACCTCACTCTGGTTATAAACACAGGTTTTCAATTCTAACTGCCTTCTGATTCACTCACCCTCCTCAACTGTACTCCAATCGACTGCAGTTGTTCCATAGACTGCGCAAACGTTTGTGAGTATTCCTTACCGTTCCTTTCTCTAGGCACAGAAATTCGATCAGAGCACGTTGTATGTAACGTGCATCATGGAAAGAATCCACTTTAAAGCTTTCTTCAGCTATGTTATCTACAGAAAAATACTAAAACTATGCACATACATGCGGGAAACGTCAAAGCATTAGAAACTGCTATATTGACAAGCATTTGTTTTGACTGGAAAAAAGTGGGGAATGAGTTTTCGGCCAAACCTCGTACAATTGAAATCACAGCTACCTAACTAGGTTCGTTTCAACTTCATTTCAACTTATAGCGTGAAAAATGTTGCTCATGTTTGTAAGCAAATAACTTGGGATAAATAACTGCTGAGGTCACCATTAAGATAAATAACACCGGTATAACTTATTCAACTCACGGCATAGTAAACTTCTATAAAGAAAGTGATCTAAAAAGCATTCCCTAATAAGACCCGTAAAAGATATATCTATAGCAGCGAAGAAAAGGTCCGTGAGCGATTTTACGTTGCGTTGGTCAGGCCTCACCTGCAATATGCGTGTAATGTATGGGATGCTTCAGTTGTTGTATACAAACTGTTGTATTCGAGATTTAGAAAAGGTGCAGCGAAAGGCAATGGGTTTAGTAAAAAAATGTTATAGTACTAAATATGTTCAGAGAAGGTACTTTTATAGATGATGTAGCCGATAGCATGCATCCTTCCGCATGTATATGCGTACATAGGAAATTCTGATTCTGAGAGAAAAACCAAAGTAATAGATGCTCTAGAAAGAGTCGTTTCAAACATTCATTTTTTCCACGTGCAATATCCGAAAGTAATCGATTAGAGAAGTAGATTCATGATGCATGCACCCACTGCCATACGCCTAAAGACTGCTTGCAGGGTTCATACGTAGATGTAGATATCAAGGTATGGGAGATGACTCTAAGTACTAGCAATCACTGTAGCAAAACAGTGACTAGCAATCGCAATTTACAAACGAACATTTATATTATAATGTTTTCGTATATAGAGTTGTTTATTATTGAATTCATTTCTAAAGGTTATAATTCTTAAAATGAAGATAGTAGTGCTTTAAATATAAAATTTTCTGATGCTGCAGGTTAACCCAGAAAAACTCTGCAAATATCGTTATGCTTGAACTTGAAAGTAGCCCCTGTGTTACATAATTAATTGTTCCATAAAGTAAAAGAAAGGTAAATCTAATAAAATTAAGAGACCGATAGGAATTTTGATAGAGATGAGAACTTTATGAAGAAATTACACTTAAACTTATTATTTTCGGTGTCTGATTGTGAAAGAAAAAACAACATCGATATATTTTCCCACAGAAATCCTGGCGTTTTCTGCCAAGTCTTGGCTATACAGTGTAACAACTCGCATATTTATTTTTTACTAAAATAAAGGATTTTTCAAAGGGAAATATATTAAACCGTTGTAAACACATCATACTGTATTTGTGCAAAACAAAAAAATGAAAGGAAAACAATGGAAAGAAAATTTGCCCGTTAATCTGTATTAATTTTTTTCCGAAATTTTCAGCGTCAATTATGAAGTTACATAAAACCTTGCGATTTGTGCATATATTCACATGCATGGGATACAGTGCTTGTGAACAAATAGAATAAAATCAATTGTATTAGGCCGTACTTCGTGGAACGACATTCTGACAAAGTAAGAAAAAAGAACTTCGTAAATGTCCACACTTAGGGTTTATTGTCCGACCGGTTTCGGCTCAGAGGCCATCAACAGGACCTGATGTGGAAATTTACGAAGTTCTTTTTTCTTACTTTGTCGGAACAAATAGAATTTTCAGAAGATGCAGCCGATATAATGCGTCCTCTTTAAATGTTTATGACACCGCGAGAAAAACAAGAGAAATATATGCGAGACCTAGTCGTTTTAAGAATTCATTTTTTCTGCGAACGATAAGCGGAAATAATCGATTAGGGAAATAGAGTCATGGTGCATGCACTCCCTGCCACACGCCGAAAGATGGCTTGCACGGTATAAATGTAGGTGAGGATATGCAAATAAGCGAATTTGACCTACATATTAGCTCCAGCAGAATAACATAACTTAATGTAAGCTCATAAAAGCAGAGACGGAACCCACATTTCCTTTCCAATAAAGTTCCCACTCATGTAAAAAGGATTTTGTCAGCCATTCAAAGAATAAGTTCACACCGTCTCAAATGCGCCATTGGAGTTATAAAGGAAGGATTCCGTGATAAGGCATCTTGAAACCCAGCAAACAGAAAATTTCCCAAATATTCAACGATTTACACGAACTTCTCTTCCGCACACATTTAGTTATCATTCAAATTTAATGAGCGTCAGAATGTAAAGTGGAACCCCAGGTATGGGGAAGGATGAGAAGAAAATATCGTCGCACGCCTGAAATCGAAGGAAATATTCTGAAGCTAAGAAGGAAAAAGGAAACCGTGCGGAGTGAAATTCTCACGTCCCGCCTTCGGTATGGCCGGAAAATACAAAGCAGAGCGATAGGGTTTTCGTCGCTCGCTTTTTTCGCTGGTATTTCTTCATCTCAGCAGAGAACAAAAAATTAAGTTCCCTATAGGTTTTTAAAAGCATTGGAGAATATTCATCGCCATTTACTAAAAATACGCATTTCCAGCGATTAAAAAAGCCACATTTGCGGGAAGAAAATAAATTTATCCAAGATTTTTTTGAGATTTTCTCACCAAATATGCGATATCCCCAAGTGCTGTGGGTTTACGGATTCTTAAATAAAGCAAAATCTTACGAAGGATTTTCTTGATTCAACAATCATACATGAAATCGAATACCATTATCCATGATTTAAAGATCATTATTTACGCTTAAATTTTTTTGCAATTGAAAGATTGTAACATCTGAACGATCGGAAAAGAAGCGTAGAATTTCTATGAGAAGTGTCGTTTATGTAATTCGATACATATTTTATACATCTACATAAGTACCCTGCAAGCCGCCTTTCGGCGTGTGGCAGGGGGTGCAAGCATCATGACTCTACTTTACTAATCGATTGCTTTCGCGTATCGTTCGCGGAAAAAAATGAATTTTTGAAACGACTTGTTCTAGCATCTATTTCTCTGATTTTTCTCGCAGTATCAGAACGGCTTACATAACATGGGGGACGCATTATGTCAGCTGCATCATCTGTGAATGTGCTTTCTCTAAATTATTACAATAATTACATATCATAAACGTAATTTATCAGAGAAGGTTGCGTATATATGAAATTACATACACGCGATACTACAATTCGATATGAAAGAGACCAGAAAAATATTTCACGATAAGTCGTGGGCCTAATAATATTCCCAAGAACGTGAAAAATGTTTTACAAAGGTAAGTTTTTTCGGTGAACTCGAACTCAAATTTTCTGCGGAAAATCTGTTCGCGTCACAGTGTTGTCAGATTTTTCTCCAGTCAGTTTGTCATTGCGGATAACATTATCTTAATATTCATTACGCAAGACGACAAAATGTTTCTAAATAATTCAGAATTCTCCAAAATATTATCGATAATTCTTTACCTTATATTAAATTATATAGGCTATATGATATATTATAAAGTTTATAGATATACTATAAGCCATGTATAGAATATGTAGATTCGGAGATACGTCTTGTTGTCGAAAATCTACAGAAATTTTCTAGTTTGTATGATTTCTACCGCAATAATTTGTTTGAATTTATCTTTATTCGTGTGTATTTATATGCATTTCTTATCTCCTATCCGTCTATCAGGATGAAACCGCGGTTTTAATAAGAAATCGTCATTAAATGAGCAAACTTGTAATAACGATGCTCAAAGTAAGTGTATAGAATTTTATTGTGAAGGTCAATCTTTTCGGCTTTAATTTCTTTGAGTGGAATAAAGATAAGAATGCAAATTAAAGTTATTCCGAGGTCAGAAGTCGGGATACTTTCAGATATTTTCTCCTTAAGCGACGACGACGACGCTGATGAAGGATAGTCGTACGAGGGAACGTAAGTCGATAACGTGAAAATAGTAAAAGATGGAGGAAAAAGGGGGATAAACAAGCGCGAGCCAAGATATTGGAAAATGCGAAGCAAATTACCGAGTCGATTAGAGCGGGAAGGCAGTGAAAAATCCTTCAGGATCTCAAACATGCTAGACGGAATGAATCGGGAACACAGCAATTAGAAGGAACGTGTGAGTGAAAAATCAAGGCGAGGACAAGCGCAGACAATAAATGAAAAAGGAGCATTTTTTCCGGATGGGCAGGAATAACACAGGAAGCAGGAACTACGACGGATAAAAAATTTATCCCTCCCTTGACGGGGACGGAAAATCAATGGCACCTACATTTTTTCCGCGGAGTTAACGGAGGGAGATGACGAAAAAGAATTCCTACGGTTTCTACGCGGGGAAAGAAAAAATAAGGAAAAATCTTCCGTCATTGCTCGCATAAATTCCTTCCTATACTTCCACTCGCGAAAAATAATGCTATCTCCCTTCACGGTAGGGTTTGATGATAAAACTGGTTCGTTTACATTGTCCGTCCCGTCTTGTGTGCGGTGGAGGGATTCAACGGGTAAGAACTCCTTTATGAGAAGCAGCAAGAGCGAGAGGATCCGGAGACGTGGGCATCTTGGGATGGAGTGCTACATGAAAGCGGATAGTCCCAGATATGATGTTGAATATGGTAATGGGGGACTGGAAAAAAGAAACAAGGTACCGATATAGAGGAGTTCGTTTTATTTCTGAGACGAAGTGCGGGACAAAAGCATCGCATAGCAAAGGCGGAGAGTGAGAAGAGAGGGAGGAATGTTTTTGAATGGACTACTGAAGAAGGGTGAGGCGAAGTTTTGATGCATTGGAAAGAGTGAGCGCGATGGAATGGAAGATGTAAAAGGGTGTTTGGATCCCGAAATGAAGAGCTAGTTAGGAGAAACTTATGGTTCGAGGCTGTTGTTCAAGGATGCCGTAAGAAAAGGGTGGCTGTTGAATTAATAAAGGGTGAATGGAGGGGAGGAGACGTGCAAGAACCTTGTATAACATGCTACTCGAATCTTTTTTCCTTGAAAGAGACATTCTTTGTCTTACCCTCTGGATTTTCTACTTGGACGTCGCTTTTTGTTTTTAATAACGTGCATCATATTTGTTCCAGTTGCGCGACAACATTTTCGAAACTTTTCGCATTCCGGATTCGAGGAGAATCTAACCTTAGTCCTGGGAGTGAATTCTCCTTGCTTCTTCATGGCCAATTGTTATTATGCGCTGCATACGGCACAAACCGTAGGGAACCTTTTACTCCGCAAATAAAGCTGTAGTATGACCTAGAAAGTGGACCACTTCATAAAGTACAGCTCAGGGTATCCGTTTTCTGTTTATCTTCGAAAGCCTATATTTCTTTTACTAGCGTCACTGATAACCAATAGATCCGTAAACTTTCAAATAATACATTCCATGCCTTTTAAGCATAGGGCAGACCTTTTTCGACCTTTCATCATTCTTCCCAACATTTTGTAACTTAAGAATATTCCACATAGAGGTACTGCTAATAATTTTCTTTTATTTTTTTTCTTATCATTCTTTTATTTGTCTGGCTTCTCTACTCTTCTTGAATTGTCAATCCATCATTTTCAGTTTTATGTCAGTTATTACTGAAACGAAGATAATAAACGACACGGAATAAAATACAACTGATAAATGTAAGAGTTTAATTGATCTAGTCCAAACTACGACCCTCCTATATGATAATTATTCCGTTTTTCATACTCAAAAACAAAACTTAATTAAATAACTAATTCGAGTCAACATGTAGATGAAAATATATCATTTTTTCTGTTAATGAAACCGAAAATTATAGGAATGGGCTTATCATGCTTCATGAAGATATGAGATAAGAGAATAATGGGAATTAAATAGTACAGAATATTAAATCGATGGATTTATCTTTGAGCACTGAGAGTCGCGAATAAGCAGAAGTTTTCGAAACGGCGAAACCAGAACGAGGTCGTCGCTGCAAAATTTTCCAAAACTTTGCCGCAGTTTTTCGACTCCCTTCCGTGCATTTGCCCGCCGCAAAATAACTAATTTCGTACCCAAGTTTTTGTGGTCTCTTGCAGACAGCTTTTTCGGCGTTTCCGCATATTGTGGATATGCATTTTAAAAGTTTTCGTAGAAAATTATTAGTTTAATGACAAAACACGATTTGCAGATACTGCTTTCAGATATCGAATATCTGATGAAAGACTTTGATATAGCTTTCTCCTCTCTTATTTCACTAAATGCAGCGTGTATATAGATATGATTCTACGTCTTATTAGTATTCAACTTTTCCGTTTCTAATTGCTCTTTTATATCGGTAATGTGAGATGCAAAATGTTATTCGAGATGTCAAAAAGGCAATGAACGCTTTGTCTTCATCAGCAGCATGCTCACTGAAAACCCAACGATAATATGTGTAAGAAATAGCGACATACTGGAACCTGAACCTAGGTCTTCCACTTTCGGGGCAGGTATTCCTGATAATATCGCTTTGTAAGTCGGCTGCCTCCACGAGGACCTCTGGCGGTGGTTTGTGCTACTATGTGGTGCATCACTTGCACTGCTCACAAAAGCATTCCTTCAACAGTCTATAAGATACGCGGCATTTAGTGGTCAGATTAACTGGATTCGAGTCCCAGTCCTGTCGCTATTTTCACATCTGTTTATTATTATCCATAGATATCAGATTGAGAGAAGCTTTATCCAAAACGGATATCGTTTCGTATGTACCACGTGCAGAGGGTGATGCTGAAAATTATACAGAGTTATTTAACATTTGTGAGCCTCAGTGTTCCCCAATTTTCCTCCACTATTTTAATTTCTTAAAAACTGTAATTCAACGATGAATAAATCACTTAATTTCACAACGTGGGTATCATCAAGGATCTGATCCATTATAAGGTTTACATTCCAATCAATATATTTACCTTGAATCTAAGTTCCTACTTCCAATCCATAAATATTAAGACGAATTGTGAGTGAGCATTCCTAAGAAATATTGTAAGGATTAAATATGGGTTGTAAAAATAACCGGAAATTCTATTACTATTTCAGAAAGGAATGTTTACTTTAAAGCATCCACAGAAATCTCTCAATTATCTACATGAATAATAATAATAAGGGATATTATAATATGGAATACTTTTAGTATAACATAAGTATTATTTCTAAAAGTGCTTCGTCAGCTGAGGTCATTCTGTTTTCATGAGCCCTCGCCTGGAATCGAACCCGGGACCACTTTCACCAAAGGAAACGCTCCACCCGCTTGACTATCTGGGAGCCCTTTATTTCATTTTACCGATTCTCTCATAAAAAGCTAAAAAAAGACCAAAATACTACGTATTCAATTTCTTATCCGCAATATCATTTTGATGTAATGTTTGGAGTAGCAAATTTCAGGTCATCACGCTTTTTTTCATCTCTCTTGGAAGTTCATGTAGGCTCTAGAAAGACGCAATCATCTTACAAAGGCACGTCTTCTTCGATTTAATGAGAAATATTTTGTTCAGATATAATTATCCACAACAAATTAAAGTCAGTGGTACAAATAATCGAATTCTTTATCAGAAATCCGAGGAAAAAATGAAAAGCCGCACTAATTCAATCTCAAAGTATCTTTAATTTCTTTCTCAGTGCCAAGCACCGTTTCATTCTTCCATTTAACTTCCATTCTTTGGCTGCAACTAATAGCCCTATAAACGAAGTCGTCGTCCAATGCGCAAGAGTGCCTACGGAGAGTGCGGCGCGGGAATGCATCGCTGGCATCCGTCGACGGAATGATTTCGCCAACGGAACGAATAGCGTAGAAAGACGTGCGGAAGGAGAAAAAATGTTCTCATCTTGTGTTATATGAAAGGAGAGGGGGACGAGATTCGTTGCATGAAGAGGGGGAGAGTAAGCTCCTTTGCCCTGCGGTTCAAAAACCCTTGCGTCCTCCGACTTATTTCCTACCCCTACTTCCCGTAAAACTTTCCTCCCTTTCGTGGATCATCCCTTTTTTGGTAAATACGCGTCACGTGGTAGCTTTCTCATCTTTCTTAACTCCATCCATCCCTTATGTGGAAAGCAAAAAGAAAAACATTAGTGTTAGAAAGAAAAGGCAGATGACGAGGACTCATTTCATCCCTTCTGCTGCGGTTCAATGCGCTTTTTCGCCCTCGAGCTGTCACTCTCTCCTTACCTCGCGTCTTCTCCCTTCGCTACTATTCTTCTTTAGAGATGATTCTGCAAAGAGGCGGCAAAGCCTTTCACAAACAGATTTCGGCGGAGTTACTTCGAGACATATCGCAACCTCAAGGTAAAGCACTTGGTCGCAAAAAGTAAACGCAATCGAAAGAAAATAAGGCAGAAGCAGTTAAATATATTACTAAATGTTACGTCTTTCAATCTGTGAAATATTTAAGCAGCATACGACAGCATTATTCCAAAAACTGTTTAATATGCATATAACTTTTACAAATATAAATTTAATTGGTAGAAAGATATAGTAAAATAAACGTATATAATAAAAAGTATAGAGATAGTATACAAAAAATAGACAAAAGATAGACATAAAAATTTATTTTATTGCTTTTCAGTTGTAAGAGAAGGGATCATTATAATGGAATACCAAAGTACCTTCTTTCATGTTCTTTCATTAAATGATACACTACAAGTAAAGTACACATATTTACGCATATTTGCAAGTTCAGTTGGAAATCGTAAATAGTTTTTAGTTTAGAACACGGAATCATATTATCAATTCTAACACTTGCAATGTCGGGTAAACCTCTACGCACTGAGTTGTTTTTCCCATAACCTAATTGAAGCTAACCTTGAAGCCCAAATAACTGATCAAAACATAAGCTTCTCATCTCGCAATCTATAGTATGCACCCTAGATACTGGCATTAGAAGAAATATTATTAGAAAAAGAAATCCCATGCGAAAAAAAACGGAGTTGATCTTTCGCACCTTCCGTAAAGGACGTAAAGTCTGCTCTTTCCAACCTTAATAGAAGTGAGAGAACAAATAGTACCTTAGAGACAAAATAAGACAAAATGAGAAAAAAATCCCGTTTAAGTAGCTTTAATCGGAAGAGTTATATACACTTTATAAAAAACAAATTCCTACCTAAATTCCATCTCTTGGGAAATCTATTCCTCCTTGGTACAGCTGAAAAGAAGGGAACTTGTTCAGACAAAACTCAAGAGAAAGTAATGGATAACGAGGAGATGAAGAACCGTTAGAAAATTTTGAAAGGAAATTTCTCCGCTGTGTTGATGTAATTTAAGCGCCAGAGGGAAGAGTAACGTGAGAAATTTTAGATTGAAGCACGTGTCTTGGATGGTTACCTCTTGATGCTTAATTTACTTGTGTTTCATCAAAACATGATTAATACGTCGAAGAATAATGCCCGAATCTCTCATTAGATCACATTGGACATTGAGGCGGAGCAGTCTGTAATTGTTCTTCGTTCTCCAGTTATAAGCAGACAATTGCATTCTATTCGTTATGCGGAAGTTGACGTTAAAAAACAACGCTTATTTGTTGGGAGCGTTATTTGTTGTAAGAGCATTTGTGGCAGGTGCTTGCACCCCCTGCCACACGCCGAAAGGCGGCTTGCAGGGTACTAATGTAGATGAGCATTTAAGTAAATACTGAAAATGCTGTCTACAATAAGAGTGATAAACGGTGCATTCATTATTTATTTACTATGCAATTGCTGTCGCTGGATCATGTGGTCAAGTTAAATTATACTAAATTTAAAAGCTCAAATAGTATCAAAATGTTCTACACACATAAATAAAAAAATTAACTTCAGAAAACCAGTCCACCAGATACAATATTTTACAAACTTCACCTCTCAACTTGCAATTTAACTTACACAACAACTATGATGTATGCGTCAAACTACAACCAATACAAAAATGATGTGTATTTACTTGTACAAACAAGTCTGATATTTTCTCAAGATCCTTGCATATACAAATATGGAATATGACATGCGACGCATTAACTATTCTGTGAAAATTAATGTTGGATTCCAATGAAGAAATGTGAGATAAAATCATAATTAAATCATATCTTACATTTTCTATGTAGCCATTGTATAGAACATACTGAAATAAATAAGTATTTATGAACATAAGATTAATTCTTATATTTTTATTAATTTTATTTCATTATATCGGTTTTTTACCTCACCTATGGCCTCTCGGATGGTTTTATACAAAATACAACTTAATAAAGAGTACAGCAAATTTAATGCTTATACAAAGCATTTTAAAATAATCGACTTTAAATGATTTTTTGATTGGGTAATTTTTAAAGATTTGATTGTATTTTTTTAAGTATTCTATTATCTACCTCTTTCAAGCTATCGAAAATAAAATATAATACNTTAAAAGGAAGATATGAAAGATATGGAATTTACATCTCATTATCTTTTTCTAGGTTTTTTTCAGCGTAAGTAATTGAAGAATTTATAGAATTTGGTTTCTTATAGCATAAAAGTTTCTTTTAGCCTGAGCTAAAGGAAGAAAACAGAAAGGTGTCTAGAGGAATAAGTAACGGAAATATATTTATGGAATATCTTAACTTTCCTTTGTGGATCTCACGTTTGTCTCCAAACGCGAGTTACATCTGCCGAAAAACTGTTTACAGTGTTTTTAAGCCTCCAAATAGTTTATGATAAACAGAAAAATGGCGTATAGTGGAAAATAATAGAATTATTCGTAGTATATAAGCCCCCTGAAGTTCGGTTTGAACTATCAAATAGATAAATATTACATTTATTGATAATATAAATGATTCTTCCAAATTTATAGTGAGTAACTAACACGGCTTTCGTAAGACACGATCCTGCGAGTCTCAGCTAGCGTTGTTAGTTCACGATATCTTGATATCTGCCAAATTTAAAAGGCAAGTCGACGCGATATTTTTAGAGTTTCGGAAAGCATTTGTTAAGGTTCTACATAATACATTATTATTCAATTGATATGTTCAAGCGTGACTTCGTGGAATGGACACAAGATTTCCGAAGAAAAGTATAAACTGGATTAAGGACTTTCTCTCCGACAGAGAACAACGAGTAGTACTACATGGTGTAAGTTCCAACTCGATTAAAGTGACCTCGGGCGTGCCACAAGGAAGTGTAATCGAATACTATTTTTAGTGTACATCAATGACCTTAGCAATAACATTAATAGTAAAGTTAGGATATTTGCGGACGACACGGTAATTTATAGGGAAATAGGAAGCTCAGAGGATGGAATAAACCTATCGTGTGATTTGGATAAAATTATGAAATGGTGCAATGATTGGCAATTAGAGCTCAATATAGATAAATGTTCAGTAATCAACTTCTTTCAAAGGAAAAATAATGCCAATGATTATTCGTAGTCTCCGAGGGAAAACTTTATTAACAGTAGAAACGGTGAAATACCTTGGAGTAACCCTAACCAATAACTTAACCTGGGGTACCCACTTCCGTAATATATGTGGTCGAGCGCTTAAGAAATTTGGATTCGTGAAGAGAATTGTCGGTAGGAGCGAAGAAAAAGTCCATGAGCGATGTTACGTTGCGTTGGTCAGGCCTCACCTGGAATATGCGTGCAGTGTATGGGACCCTGCAGAAAAATGTTGTATTCGGGAATTAGAAAAAAGTACAGCGAAAGGCGATACGTTTTGTGAAGAATTGTTACGACAAGTCAGTGAGTGTTACGCAAATGCTTCAGGATGCGGGATGGGAATCTTTGGAAGATAGATTATATTATAGATAAATCTACTTAATAAATTTAGAGGAAGCACGTTCATTGATGATGTAGCTGACATAATACGTCCCCCATGTTATATAGGCCGTTCTGATACTGCGAGGAAGATCAGAGAAATAGATGCTAGAACAACTCGTTTTAAAAATTCATTTTTTCAGCGAACGATACGCGAAAGCAATCGATTAGCGAAGTAGAGTCAAGGTGTTTGCACACCCTGCCACACGTCGAAATGCTGTTTGCAGGGTACTTATGTAGATGTAGATTAGTCTCTTGTCCTCATTTCCTTCAATAAAGAATAAGTTTATCAGAAAGTTTGTATTTAAACCAATAAAGAGTTTGCGATTTCATAACCTTGCAACTTCATAACTACTCGAGTTACTTGAGGTTTAGATGGCCCTAGGATATCTTTTCCTGGTATTTAACAACAAACATTGAAGAGATTTCTTTCTTATTTAGAGTAAAATTACATGCTTTATGATAATAATTCGAGAATGTCGTCAAATTTTGCGAAATAAGGGTTAGTTATTTGAGAGGCGTTACGACATTTACATAAATTATGTTAGCTATCTACTTAATGGAAATATAATATTAGCATGAAAAATAACGCCAAAAATATATAATTTCCGCTACTGTAGTTTTGATGGGTTTTTGAAGATTTTATGGGAGTATTTCAGAAACATTGCACTGCAGTCGTTTCAATTTAATTTTCACTAAGAAAATTATAACTATTGACAATAAATGAAGATCCGAGACAAGAATGACTTCATTTTAATGTGAATGTCATGATCTTTCAATGACGAATGTTTGTCACTGAACATTTTTACGTTCCCTACATCTTGTCTACAACGCTCGCTCTTCCCCTCATTCATCTTTGTTTTCCATTAATTGATCGTAGTGTACTCTGTGGAAAACTCCCCCATAGTTCCCCCTCTAATCCCATTTCCTTAAAATCCAGCCCCCCATCTACATCGCACCTACATCCATTATTTTCGCCACCTTTCTCTTGCGACTTATCCATCTCTTTTGTTAATCTTTTGCTTATAATCTCCTCCCTAAACCCTTTTCATAGCCACCAATTTATCTACACTATATGACATATCTTCATTATTCCTCATCCTCATCATCGGGATTACGTTTTCGATGTCAAAAGTTTCGGACGTTATCCATTAGCTCTGAGCAATCCCAGAAGATGGCTGCTGACCGTAGAACATTGTAACCCTCGTTCCATTGAAGATTCCTGCGGTCAACAGCCATCGATCATCAATGGCATTGAAACTCATTTTAATGGAACAACAGATAGAAATTATATTTCACTTAGAGCAGCTGACCGTGCACTCTTACAGCACACTCATTGTGTACAATTCTATTTTTTATTTGCTTATTGATTAATTATTTACGATGAAATGTAGCTAATGTGAAGGAACTTATGATGGCTTAGAAATATTTCAGAGTGTATTCATTTAAGATATACGAATGTTTTATATTCGTCGAAATTAATAAATTCTTATCACGCTATTAAATACAGAGCGAAAAAGTTATCAAATGTTTCCAAATACGGTAAACCTTTGCTATGACGAAATTAAGTGGGGCTAACAAATTCTCATTTTGTTATTGAAAATTTTCTTATTGCAAGACTCCATGTGTGTATGCAACACACAATGTCGTAAGGTATTAACATTCAAAATTCTTAGACTAGTTATAAAATGGGTATTTTTCTTTTATATGAAAAATCAGGTTTAAGGATCTAAGATTTGGTTACAATCATTTCTTGGAATCGTATGTATTCTGTATTTTATAAATTATAGCACATTTTTACACATCTACTTAAAATTTCTCTTACCAATGTAACAATTTCAGAAAAAGAGAAATTACAAAATGACTAAAGCACAGAAAAATAATTACATACATGCACCAAAAAGTATTTGGTGCACAAAATATAGGAAGTTCAACTTCTTTGGTTTCAAACGGCAGGATGAACAAGAAAATTAAGCAAGGATAATTTCTTGTACGAATCCGATACATGATCGCTTTTTCGAAGGTCGCGGATAAATCGGATACAGGAGTTCTTGGCTCTTTGTAGTTTCCTCGCATTGGAATGTCTTAAGCATAGTAGTTCTTATTTACTTAATCGATAGGAAAAGATTGTTTCATTTAGTACAAGAAGGTTGAGGAAACACAAGTGGAATTATGTAGCACACAGGGAATAGGCAAGAGGCGTTTTAATAACATTTCTCGGGGAAAAAATAGAGAAACAAATCTACTTAAAAAAACTACTACTACATATTTTATTTAATTCAACACATGGGAATAGTTTATGTAAATGTTAGCTGGTAAAAATTGCTCGTTTCAAGCGATAATTTTATGGTAGCCTATTATATTATCTCCCCTATGGTTTCTTTTATTATGAAATCAATCAATCCAAACCACTAATAATTGATAATGTGTGTCGAAATTCATATAAAAAGCAACCATTTCATGAAAGACAGTGAAACCGTATTTTTCCACGGAGTACTTGATATATTTCACAAGCGTGCTTGCAGTCTTCAGGGGTGGAGTGTGCGGTCCACTGGAATCACTGGTCCCGGCTTCAAACCAGACAAAGATTATTGCAGCTCGTTCTATCATAATGGATTGCTATTGACTGAGCACTTTTAAAAAGTGTTTTTTAAGACTAAAATTCGCTAGAGTAATGACATTATTACTAACACTACTACCACTACTTCCTTACTATAGATTATTAGCGCCTTGAATGTACGCAATCCGTGAAATAAATTGTAAGACGGGTCGCAGAATTACAGGAGATATCTGCTCCCATCAAAATCGAACGAAATTCATGGAATTTCCTCATAATTATCAAGTAACATAATTTACCATTACGATTCTAGAGTCCTCCTTAGCCAAAGAAGTCTACAATAATAATACACGATTGCATTGCAATCAGAAATGGATAAAATAAAACATGGAGTTATGCGTAAGAAATGGAGTTATTTCTTAACCGCTTCGTTTATGCGATTATAATCTGTTATAACTTAAGTCGTCTAGATGTCAATAATTCAGCATTTAAAAAGAAAAATTATAAGAATTAACATTATTAACTTAAATTGAAAAAATATTTATAGTAAAGTAAAGTATATTCAAGTATAGATAAGTATAGTCAAGAAAAGAGCTTAATATACGTATACTGATATAAAGAAGCAGAAATTAATGAATTTGATGAAAATCTTAAACGCTTATATCTGGTGTTTGCAGAAATAGGTCAATTGAAAGCATAGGAAAGCAACGGAACAGATGCTACGAGTAGTGAGATGTAACTTCAAAATGGAAGGGATTAAAATAAATCGTAAGATCCGTATTAAAAGAATGGGCGGCATGACTAAGCGCATCACATTCAGATGAAAGAGAGGAGCGAATTTCGTTCAGAGAGGATTAAAAAAGGGAAGGTATTGAGGTTTTGTCAGAGGAGAGCTGAGGATTTGAAGGTGTTCTAAAAATCCTCTGCCACGTGACTCAACCTTTTGCCTTATTATTACATTTTCTTCGCCTTCTACATACACTCCATTTTATCTCTTTTCATTCGGGAATGATTGGAGCTCCTCTGTTTCTGTGCTACGCCTTTCGGCACTCACACGAACAATGAGTGTTCAACGTTTTCGAACCACAAAATTTTGAAGAACTTTCAGAGAATGTTACGTTTCTGAAGCATCAAATTTAAAAAAGGTAGACGTATTTCCCTCGCAATACTTATTCGTTTAACTGCCGCACTATCCATACGAATTAGTTTTTCTTTACCAGCTGTCATGGCGTTCCACGAAGTACAGCTTTCCCATATCATTTTCATTTGTACTGCTAAAATGGCAGTTGAGGCTAATTTTTGTCGGAAGTACAGCATATGATTCTGGGTCTTGTCTCTAAAATCGTTTTTGAAAATGGATTCTTAGTAAATAATATAAATTCTTTTTCATAAAAATGACATCACCGACAATTACACCTTTCTTAACTCCTCCCCTCTTCCTTGCTTCCAGAATCCTCTCCCAAACACATCAGTTCCCCTTAATCCCTCTTTCTCCCCTCCTTCCCTTAAATATGCTGTGCTTTTGGTAAAACTGTACCCGACGATGGCTGAAACTGGTCGTAATAAAAATATCTTGTGGAAATTTCAAAGTTTAGTTTTTCTTTACCAGCCGATGCCTATGATATTAACTCAAATTTAAGCACCACTGATACCACGTATTTCACATAATGTCTAGAAAATATCAAAGTAAAAAGTAGAGCAAATATAAGAAACTCCAGTTTCCTTAAAAAGAAATTTACCTCCCAGAAAACACCATGGAATTTATACTGATATAAAAATACCCACAAAAAATTGGACCAGACAGCCCAGGATTGTATGTAAGTTCAAATATTGGAGGATACTTATTTATTGGAGTTAAATTAAGTATCTAGTAACAATAGTTTGATAGATATATGTAATTATATAGTAAAGTTTGGTTTAATGGACCCTCTTAACGGTTTATGAATTATACATAGTCGTAACTTTCCTAAACGTTCTCTTAATGTGAGAGTAACAGCAGGAACTAGTTTGAATCCTACTTTTAAAAATTACAAATATCCAGATCCAGCCTTCTGTATTTCATATGAGAGAGAACTTATAAAGACCACAATTTAATAGAATTCTCTTTTTCATTACAACTTCCGGATAGACTAAACAAGAAGACGGTTATTATGGAGGATTTTCCTTCGAAGATAATGAAATCAATTGTAGTTGAAAAAGTGATTCCTAAGAGTATGATGTAGGTAAAAGAAACATCTAAAACATCCTTCAGTATTTCAAAATTTCAACAAAAAACAAGACTGAAAAATCATTTCGTATATCAAAGACAAAAATATATACTCTCTTTCAAGCAAAGTTTGCAAATGTAAGTTCAGAATCTGTTTTCCTAAGAAAGATAAAAGAAAGGTTATTATCCAACGTGAATATAAAATAAATTTTGTAAATACTCATTTTTTCTTCTTCTTTAAAACAATATATTTAAAATGTTATAATTGGCTGTGTGCAGATGTAATTTCAGTTAACTCCATGAGAGACTATTTTATGGATGTATCTGTATTTCCCTTTCCTTTTTCTCGTTCTTTTGTTATTTGGTTTTTATCTTAGTTAAAGGGGGAATTAAAGTTCGTTATTGCTAGTCTAAAAGCTTTATTCTAAATAAGTATTTGAAAATATTGTAGACCACTCATAGAAGCGACGTTCATTGACAACTTTTGTAGTCAACTTATTTTGGAATAAGATCCAAAAAATGGCACCCAATGAGTAAAACATTCACGCGCTACCACTTCTTTTTTGAGTTAACTTTTTACTCAGCAGTCAGAAACTTTTCCCTTCCTTGACACTTCCCTAAGGCACCTATTCATGCAAGTTAACTTCCAGCTCGTACTAAAATAGCGGACGAATAAACTTTATTTCCACATTAAATAATCCTGAGCGCTGTTGGAACAATCTTTCGCGCAAGATCAACGCGGTGGAGGTGCTAATCAGCCCAAATTTTCTCGCACCGATTCTAACTTGAGCGAAAACGAGCCATTTCGAAGCTAAACTTACGATGACAAAGAGGAAGAGGATAAAGGAAATAAAAGGCAGTCTGAAAAACCGTCGGAGGTGGGAGGTGGTTTTCTGGCAAAGTCATCCTTTTGCTAATGGACTAAACCCACGCATCCTTCCAAAAGGAACGCCTCTCAATTCACCGCCATGTCCGATGCCTCTCACACCTTCTTTCATTCCCACAGCACTCGTTTTCACTCTCTTTTTAAGGTACACCACCCGGCTTCTTACGAGGGAAGTGCTACGCCTATTAGATTCACAGCGCTAGCCTTCGCTTTCCGTCAGAGACCTATTTCTCATTTGATTGAAGAGGAAATGCACGGCTACAAAGCTTTAAAGAGGTATAATATTTACTAAAGAAAAGTCAAATGTTTTAAACATTTTTATTAGGTTTAATTACTGAGGTAATGCGATTTTTAAATCAATAACAATGTATTTAATTAAACCAAATTTAGAAAATTGAAAAAAAACTTTGTCAGGTTTCACAAATGATCACATTGTTTTGTGAAACTTGACAATGTTCTTCTGTTTCAAATTCTACGATGTAATTACCAAGTTATCAACACTTCTTTATATACGACATTCATATGCTAAATTGAACACCAGTAGGTATCATTGAACAACGTTTATGATCTATCAAGGCTCAGATAGAATATAATGCAGTTAACTATTTAGAATTACATTAAACAAACCAAATTTCGGTTTACTCTTGCAGCAACTCCCGCACACGCCGTTAGAAGACTTGCGGCCAATAAATGTTTATCTATTTGTTACTGGAGTCAGTTTAACAGGTGATTTCTTGTGATAAATTCCAAGTGGAATTGCTTCGGATGGAAAATTCACATAAAGGCTTTATTTCTGTACACATGAATGGTATTTTAACCCTCAAGGACTGACGTGACTGACTGACTGACATCATAACTCTAAATTAATTTTCAGGAAGACAACAAATTGAAATAGGTTCCCCCAAACATTTCTCCAGCTCAAATAACTTACATAATGAATTTAAGTTCATGTCTTTCAGGGAAATAACAATATCGCAGATTGATAAAGCGCGAATCTACGAATATGATGTTAAAGATGGCATTAGCAGTGATAACAAGATTGTTTTCTCCTCTTTGTGTTTATTTGTTCAGCTGGAAAAGAGCTCTTTCCACGGCCACCCACTTCCTGTGTGTGGAGCGCCTTTCCTCCGACGACACAGAACGCCCTGTACTTGGGTCATCCAATCCCTGCTTTCCGCCTCGCAAGAGATCCGCACACAAACATGGGAAGATTTTTCCCTTCACGCCAACAAATCCATATTCAGTGCCACTCAAAGAGGTCCGCAAAAATACACAATCTGCTCCTTTCCTCCCTTTTTCTGAGATAAGATAAGAGAAGTGATGCTTTGTACTCCCGCATTTAAGCCTGTAAAAAAATCCTGTCCCTATGGTCATCTCTGCCACGCAAGACGTTGGTTTTAAATGTACTCAGGACAGGGATGAGCTCCTCGCTCGATGAATGGTACTGAAACTTGTCGAATGGGCGTATCCGTGATAATACAATAATACTAACTACACATTTATCAGACTTATTTCAGTCTGATGAGACCACTAATTTATTCTAACCTTTATCAACGCAAATAAAACTATTATTAGTATCTCTAGATCAAACTGAGGGAACTATGACGGAATTAATATATTTAAGACGTATAAAGGACAAGAAGTCATGATCGTTCCACCTCTTCATAAGAGATTTTATTGAAATATTGACGAATAAAGACGTATATTACATAATTTCATTCTATATTCCTTTAAAACTTATCAATATTCCACTTTGAGACACGCGAACTACCAAATAGAAAATTTGAAGAGTTATGTGAAGAACCGGTTTCCGAGTTTTCCTTTCATTGATTTATCGATATACGGGTACGTTATTTAGAGCGATTGTATTAATAGTGAATATAACGAAGAAGCCACACGCCGAAAGGAGACTTGCTGGATACATCCGTAGATATTAAATAATAACGATTTTTCTAATATTTACGTAATAATGCTGGATCAGGAAAGCATTACAGAATAAACTTAGAAAACATGAATATTTTAACACTATAAAGCTATGGTTATCATTAGCCTTCGTCAGGAGAAGTGGTTAGGCCAGCTACTGGTGTTCTAATCCCGGTCAGGGCATGGTTATTTGTGTGTTCATAAAGGGAATATTGTAAGAATGCTCAACCTACACTTCCCATTAATTAGGACGATTATTATCTGGACTTTTACTTATTTCGTGGGGGCTCCGGATAGAAGTGGGGGAAGGGGTTCGACTTCGGTGAAAGTGGTTTCGTGTTCAATTCCCGGGGGAGGCTTCAATGATCTCAGCTGTCGAAACCCTTTTTATAATTACAACTACTAGATTTCGTGGCTTATTTTCGTAATTTGCTTCCTTTTGATTCCATTCTTCGGATTTTACCACTACCATAAAAATCACAATTAGTGCATTCTATCGATGTATCTTTTACATCAAATCTTATCCTTTCGTATATAGACAACCCACTTGTCTCTGCTAAATATTCCATCTGAAAAATAATTCTAAAATTCCTCCCTCCAATCCTCGGTCGCATTCAGTTTGACAACGCTCTTATGTCCACGATGTCGACGCTGAGCCTCAGTCAGTGACCAGAATCGTTTAAGGTTTATTTCCATTCTTTCGTTTTGAATTTTAGATTTGAGAGGTCACCTTCACTCAATTTGAGGAAGGCTCAACAAGGAAAGGAAACGTGAACCGTGGTTACTCCCATAAAAGTGGATTCTTGGGAGTCTCAAATCATAAAGTGTTCTATGAAAATCGATCTCTCTATCCCTGAGATTAAATTCGAACGTTAGCGGAATGGCTTGACAAAATTAATCAGGAAAAAGCTAAACGCGACTTGAATTTCAATTTAAATAAAATATTACAAAACTCATTATGTAGTTACCAAGTACCTTACCGAATGATTCCCCTACGTTGAAACGGACATTTTCATGCAATGTCAATCGTGGGCTCTTCATAAGACACTTCAGGGAGTGAGAAGAGAATTAAGCAACCGACTGTTGGTTGCAGTTAAACGTATGAGTCGTTTATAAAAACTGCGAAGGAACTTTCACTGCGAAATTAAATACATATCAGATGATATTAAAATTGACTTTATAAAATTAGGTTTTTTAATGTGATTATTTAGAGAGAATATAGAAAACAGCTTAAATCGAGGTTTTAAAGTCAGTTAAGATGTTCTATAAGTCCACAATAATTGTCGCCGTTGCATATTTATATAACCAATGTCTGTAGCCATCATACAAAATTCACTGAATAGTTAATTCAATTTTTACTGCTTTTTCCTCTAACATAAAAGTGTGAAACTATAGGAATTAGAAGGAAACTTAACTGACTGTCTAAATTCGTCTTTTTTCACAAAATTACCCTGGGTTTAACTCTCGACGTTTAGAAAATATTCCCATTAAACCTAAGTTATTTCCTTTCCGTTTGGAGGTTTCATTTCATTTGCGAAGTTAAAATAGAAATAAAGATCATACAAAATAGAGACAAATCCAAAATAAGGAATATTTAAACGAGACAGATTTTGTATTAGATTGTCGTTTTCGATTAGAAATTCGAGAATTCGGAAAAGTAGATGAAATATTTGTAGCAATTTGTGGCTATAAACATCCTGTTCCATGGATAGCCAACGCGATTCTTACGATCGTGCGTTTCCTCGTAAGAATAAATTGTAAATTTAGATCCATTTGTAAGTAAAAGCAAGGTGATAATGGTCTTTGTGTGGAGGAGGCAATTGTCTTTGACTCCAGAATTTTCTGTTACGATGAACAATACGCAGAAAGAAACTTACGACCATTTACAAGTGTTTCTTAATCGTGCTCTTTTTATCATCTTTCTACGATCAAGGAAGTGATAAAACATGAAGATATTTGTCAGAACTGGCCGAAGGAAGGACTTTTGGGACGAATGAATTTTCTGCAAAAACATTGGGTAGAATATTTTTGTTTTGCTTCGACTATACCGTGACCCATAACATTCGATAAACTTTGATTGTGTTATAATAAAGATATCTTTGATACATTCTGCTTAATTTAAACCCTTAAATTCTAATATAATTGATATTTGTAAAATTTTAAAATGTTTTGTAGGAATCATAATTATTTAAATTAAGCTCTGTAATTCTTGATTACGAGTGCATTAGTTTCAATATGATCAGTATACATAACATATACAAAACAAATGTACATGCATACATAATTAAATGCATTACGTAAACTAAATCAATGTTAACAGATGCTCACCAAATTAGACTAAGATATAGGTTATGAAAATTTTAAAATTTATTGAGAGTAGATAATGAAAAGTACATATGAGAGGTGGAACTGATCTATCCTTGGATATATAATCATGGACTTTGAAGATGTTTAAATCTTATTCGAAATTAAATCACTTAATCATAGCCTAGATAATGCAAGCAGAATTAAATATTAGATGCAGTAGATACGATGGAGAAAATATTAAAGAGAATATAATGCTTTCATATGATTTACGCACATTTTTGAAAGAGATTATATGTATAAGCGATAATCTTAAGTTATAAATAATACGATGATATTGTGAAATTCAATGACAAAATTCAGCAACACTTTACTAATACAAAATTTATTCTCGAACAATAAAAGAGGTGTTCGAAATGGTTTTCGATGTTTATGGAAACTTCAATTTTCACCGTAATGCTGTATAGAGGTATCAAAAAAAATTCCTCCATAATATGACACATACTGCATACATCTCACGTCTTCCTTCCTAAGCAACTCTTTTGGGAGAATCTGGATTGATCGCGACGGGCTGATACCCTTCCTGCATTCCATCGCCCACTTCATCAATCATTCCACGGGCTTCATTCTATGACTAACTCCCCTACTATTTCAACCTTTTTTACATTTCTTCTTTTAAAAACCTCTCATCTTCCGTTTACTGTACTACTTTGTTGATGTAAGTGGCCGAGAAATTCCCGCTCGTTTATCAAAAATAGCTCTTTTCCTTCCCTATGATTGCTCGGTGCAACGCGGTGAAAAGAGAAAACGCCTAATTCATCACAGCTAGCACGTACGGGTCCCGCCGCTTAAAGTATCCGGGAATCTGTTTTTGTAGTGTGTGATGAAGCCATGCGCTCGTCGTTAAACGCCGAGGCTGTCGGTTTCTTGCTCCTTTTCTCTTTAGCACTCGATTCCTGAAGGGAGGTAAAAACGGGACTCTGTTGGGGAAAGAATGTTTGAGTGAAAATGCGGCGTTCGGAGAAAAAAGGGCCCTCTTGTGCGTGAACCATAATGGCCAAATCCATTAGCGGTGGAGATTTTTTTACTTTAAGGGAACAGTGTAGGAATAGAAACTGCATGTAATTGCTCGGCCCTTTCATATTTTAAGTGATTCCGTTTGAAGAGTTCTTGACCCCTTTCGTTGTGTTTTAAAGGCGATTAAAATGATATTATTTTGCTTCACCAAGTATTAAAGAGAGCGAATTTTAAAATATTGATTGACTAATAGTAGCGATACGTCCTATGTTATTATATAGAAATGTGCCAATACGGAATCTAAACAACCCATACCAGCACGATTCATCATACTACCTAGTTTTTTTTCTTGAATAACAAAATTTACATCATGTGCACTGAGTATACAAAATGTTGACCGATCTCATGTTTGCGCACTGAAACTCGATGTCAGATTGGTTCTAAAAGTATGTCGAGCACATGAATTCAGACATGCAATTAGTTATGGAGTCTTACAAAGAAGATTAATAGCTATCAAATTAATGTCAATAGTTCTAATTGGAAAGTACAGCTTGCTTTCGGTATAAAATGCATAAGGAAAAGATAATATTGCCCGAAAAGTCGTGAACCAAAAGATATTTCCTAGGAGAGAAGGACATGTAAAATGTAAAAGTCTGGCACTGCCAGAACTAGAACCGGGGTCTTCCGCTTGCCAAGTGTATGCTCTGTACATAGAGCTACCTCTCCAAAACATTTATCCATACCAATTGGAAGACTTTGTAGGCAAGGACCTTTCCTTGTATGTTATTATCCTTACATGTGTTAAGTGGAATCTTCTTCCATCAGTTTTGTATTGCTGGTGCCTCTAAGCAGTCGTGGATGTAGACGATGAAGTGAGTGATGCTGATCTCTCAGACGATCCGATCGCCCTTGCCTCCCAAACTATTTGGATATATGTTCTGGCAGGTTATCTCAATTTTCCGAAACAAAACGAGCAATAAAACGAACATCTGATTTAAGGGATTAATTACGCACAACCTAAAAATAATGTATCTACTTTCCGAAATATAACATTAATTTGTCTTTGATAAAACTATGGCCATAAATGATGACACGATATTTATAACAAACAAAAAATATAATGGAATAAAATTGGGCGCAATTGCATAGGTTTCAGTTAAAGGAAGTATGTAATGATGTCTCTTACCTTGGGTAATGAAAGAAGCCAAATAGACAAAGAGCACGAGAAAACAAAGCATTTTTTAAGGACAGAAACATACCCTTAAGGTCTATAAGGGTCTTAAGTGAGGCGAGATTAAAACTGAAAAACTCCTTTCTCCATCCAATCTGATATTTACTTATTAAGAGATACAAAAAAGAAAAGCATATAACAATTCATGTGGAAAACCTTTTAAACTTTAGAGATAGCACATAACAATGAATATTTGTCGGGAATGAAAGAAATTCAAGTAATATCCAAGCTTCAGCTTTCCGGGCATCCATGACCATTTTAATGGCTATGGTCCATCCATGGGCAAGATACAAACAATGTAGGTGGGAGTGGTCGAAGAAGGTGGAAAGCAATGTTTTGCTGGGTATAACGGATGTAACATAAGGTGCTCAAAGGGAAGGTGCCTATACATCAGAGCCGTTTGACATTTAACGTGTCCAGCGTTGTGTCGCTTCTCACCCATTTCAAATGAACCATGATTGAGCGCTGGTTGTTATCATTTGCAATTAAAGGGAAACAGTGCTTGAAGAATAAGGAACGGGCAGATGTTCATTTATGACTGAATGCTCGTAAAATAGGTGACAGGAATTTCACCAGGGAATATCAACATTTTGCTTTATATATGATGTATTATTTAAATTTAAAGAAGAATCTTACCTACTAACGTCTTTGCTGGTTATTTATGGTATTATCTAGACTGTTTAGTAAAAATATGTAAAATATGGAAAATCGTTTAGTAAAATCTAAGTAATATTTACTTTTAATATTAGTAATTTAAGAATTCTTTCCCCACCGGTTCACATACCACTCACTGCAGCGTAGAAATATCTTCCCTTGATCTTTCAATCTTCTCCTGCAGGAGGTTTATAATTATTTTACTATTTTTCAATCCAACACAAGTAGGTGCTCCAAATACTAAAAGAGTGAGAATAAATTTCCAATGAAATCCGACGACGACCAAGACGAATAAATTTACTTCCTTCCGGACAACTTATGTTCATGACTCCTGATTCAGGGTCTTATCCATGGTTTTATATTAATCACTCTAAGTTCACTTTCTTTTTGCTGAAGATCACAGGTTAGGGGAGAGTGTCTGGCTCGGATTAAAGTTGGGTATTTAGGTTTGGGTGAATTCATTAACACAGCTTTTGGGTGTCGGTCTTTGCTGATAGTTGTTTTGAGGTTGTAATCCCAGATTGTAGAAAATAAAGTATTTTGGATAAGTTTTAACTTAGAATCGAACCTTTTGGTTATCTTGTTTAAGGTTGTAGAGAGAGGCATTATATTGTGGTATTTGTATATCTCAGACGTACTGGTGTGATATGGAACATTCAAAATCCCTTTAATGGTTTTGCTTTCGAACCTATATAGCTTCTGTAAGTATAATTTGTGTGTATAAGGCCAGGTGGGTGATGGATAGGTGAGCATAGGTCTGATTATGGATAGATATGTTAGCAGTTTAGTGGTTATGTTAGCTTGAGATCTGTTAAATAGGATTCCGGATAAAGCAAATTTTGCTTTTGTTGATTTTTGAATGCTGTTTTCAACATTATTTTTCCATGTCAGTTTTTCATCAAGTACCACACCTACAAATTTCTCTGTCGTCTTCTTAAGGATATGTTCTCCTTTCCATCGAAGATTTGAAGCGTCTTTCTTTCTGTTGTTCTTACGGAAGTGCATACGTGTGCATTTTTCAGGATTCAGAGCAATCTTCCATTTATCTGCCCAGTTTTGTATGAGACGCAGATGAGCCTGAACATGTAGATTTGCAAGGTTTGGGTCCGCTGAGCTACTGGCTACTGTAGTGTCATCGGCGTATAATAGTAGAGTAGTTTAAGAATGGCGTGGTATGTCGGATCCGACATACCACGTTCAATATATTTAAATCCATGTAAATATATTGAGCAGAGTTGGGGAAAGTATTGCTCCTTGTGGCACTCCTGCTTTGACGGGTATTACTTGAGACCGTTCAGCGTTGACTTGGGCGATGAAGGATCTGTTCTCCAGGAATGAGAATAGCATTTTGGTGAGATAGCTTGGTAGTCTTAGCTGAGCAATTTTGTATTTTAATCCTGTTGTCCATACTTTGTCGAAAGCTCTTTTTACATCGAGGAAGGCAGCAATCGTTGATTTCTTATGATTAAATCCTTTCGTTATTAATTCTGTCAGACGGAGAATTTGGTGAGTGATTGACAGGTTTTCTGTGAATCCTGTTTGTTCTTTTGGGATGATGTTGTTCGTTTTTAGGATGGGTTTCACACGGCTCAAGATAACTTTTTCGAAGAGTTTTCCCATAGTAGGCAAGAGACTGATTGGTCGGGAGCTGTCGAGGAAGGATGGGTCTTTGCCTGGTTTTGGAATTCCTTTTATCATTGCTGTTTTCCATGCTGTAGGAAAGTAGCCATTAACTAAACAGGCATTGAATAGTCCAGCCAACTTACTGATTATATTTCTGGGTAGTTGTTTTAGTATCTGGTTTGTGATTTTGTCTACCCCTGGGGCTGAACTTTTCTTAAGTGATTTTATATAAAGTTTAATTTATTTAGGATTAGTGAGTTCTGGTTGATTAATTGACGTGTAGACTACTTCAGATATGGCGGAGCGCATTTCTGTGCGAAGGCTTGGCGGGGTTTGGATCGGATTGATTAGGAATGTTTCTGTGAATGTTTCGGCAAGTGCAGTGCACTTTCCTCCATCTGTAATTAATACTCTGTTTTTGTAATATATGCTAGTTGGACTGGTGGATTTGGGTTTACGAAGGCTTCGAGCCATCTTCCAAAAAGAGTTGTTTCTTGGACACAAATTTTGGATCTTCTTGTGCCAGCAGTTATTTCTGTGAGATTTTAGTTTGTGGTTTATTCTGTTCCTTAGATATTTATACAGATATTGGAAGATTGGGTCCTTGGTTTGTTGGAACTTTTTTTCTTGCTTTATTCCTGGCTTTCATTTCCTCCAGAATATATGTTGGAAGACTTTGGTGCAGGTAAGGCTTTGGAGGTGGCGAGAAGCTGGTTTCGTAGAAGGAGGTAAGAATTGTTAATGTGAGGTGAGCTATGATTGTGTCTATGTCATGTTGAGTTTCTAGTTTGAGGTTATAAAGAGAGGAGGATTTGCTTGATAAGAGGGATTGAAACTTTTTCCAGTTTGGAATTCGGAAGGGAACGGTATGTATGGATGTAGGAGATTGTTGAATATCGATACTTATAGGATGGTGATCAGAGGAGGAGTTAGGTAATACCTCTATCGGAGATATATGGATAGGAGAAGAGGTTAACAAAATATCTCATATGTCTGCTTTTTCTGTATAATTGGACACAAAGTGGGTTGGATTTTATGGGGCGTAGACTTGGAAATCTCATCTAGCTAGAAACTGAAGTAGAGTTCGGCCATTTTTATTTGTGTGTTTACATCCCCAGCTAAGGTGTTTTGCATTATGATCTCCTGCGATGTAGGCTATTGTGATGCTAATGCCAATGCATCCATATCTTCTTTTAAGAGCTGCTTGGATGCAGGGTTGTAGACTGATGCGAAAATCATGTCTCCATTGGTTGTTGCTATTTTTGAGGAAAATATCTGTAGGTTTGTAGTAGATGGTGAAGGCGTTAATTTGCTGATCAAAGTGGATTTAACTAATACTGCAACACCACCCGTTCGGCTTGATTGATCATGTCTGTAAATTTTGAAATTTGGGACATATAGTTTATCTTCAAGTATGAGATGCGTTTCTGCGAGGAGTGCAACTTGAATTTTTTGAGATTCAAGGATCTAATGCGGCTCTTCCAAGTTACGTTTTGCGCGATTGATATTCCATTGTAATAATTTAATTTTAGGGATGGTAGTGGTGATGTTAGCCATTGATTAGACTGTACGATCCAGCTATGTCTTGATTGACGAATTCCATCTTCGTCATATTTGGTTGCATCAATAACAAGGCCAAGGAAGTGATCTAATTATTTAGTTCGGTTTTCCAAGTGTCGTTGGATTGCTCAGGGGAATGGTTTAAAGCATGAGAATGACGTTGGGTAGGTTCGCTTGATGCGACTGAGGCGTATGTTGACTCATGTGAGGTTAAAATGAATGTAGGGAAGGTGGTAGAATTAACTGGTGGCGGTTGGACATTGGGTTTTCCTGAAGCTTGTTTTGCAGCTTCCTTGAGTTTGGCCAAGCGTTCTTTGATGGACATATAGGCTGGACAGCCACGATCGTTAGCAGGATGACTGCCTTTACAATTAGTACATGTCAGTCCTGCTGTTATCGACCTTTCGGAAGAATCGAATAGCATTCGGAAGAAGGATGACTTTGTCCACATTTGATGCACCTAAAATTTAACTGACAGGCTTTCATCGTGTGCCCGAATAACTGGCATCGATGGCATTGCGGAGGTCCACTTGGGGGTCCGAACTTTTCGATTTCTACTTTCATGTTACAGATATACTGCAGTGATTCAAATATTTCTGCTGGGGATGTTGTCTGCAGTAGAATTTGAAACAGAGGCAGCGGACGGGGTGGGGAGAGAGATGTGATTCCCTGCTTCATCTGTGCAGGCGTTGGGCGAGATGTGCGGAGTTGCACAATTTTAGCTGCTGGGACACCGAATTCCTCGAGTGATTCTGCTATATCGACCGTAGTTATATCCACTGGGAGGTTTCTTATTGCGTAATGCGTTTCCTTTTCAGTTGGAAGTCGTTACGTAAAATATTCAATTTTTTTGTTCGATAGTGCGTTTTTGGCGCTGAAAAAAATCGTTCGTCGTTTGGCATTTTACAATTACTTTTTGGCCTGAAAGTTATGCGAGAGGTTGAAATTCGCAAGCGTTTCTAATCATTCTGAACTTTTTTTACCAGTCTTTACTATTTGCTAATAGTAAGGGAGGAATTCTTTGTTTGCGTGTGTTATTATTTGTGTCCATGTTTTCTGGTTCCTCTATTCGTTCCTCCTGTGGTGCAATTGGGCTGAATCTGTTAGTAAGAAGGTTGCGGCCTAAGGAAGGGGAGGGGGGGGGATAGGGGAGCCAGACGTCTCCTCTTACCATTTTCGCAGACTGGTCGCCAGTTGCCTCCATCGTCATTCGACTTTGTTGTGACCTCCCCTTGCGAGGCAGTTTGGGGTTTCGGCTTCACTGGTGTGGGGTCCGCCGCTATCAGCTTTCTTCGGTTCTCTCGTGGGCTGAGGTGAAGTCAAATTGGTGCTGGAGTTCATCTCCTTTTCTTCCACGGCGATCGTTTTGCTGGGGTTCTTCATCGAGGCCTGCGTTTCTTCTTCCGACTGTCTAATTGCTCTCTTTGGGTAGTTGGAATCCCAGATTTTGTCGTTTTCTTTCGTCGAGGATGAGGGTGAATCCGACTGACAGTCGAATAGCTCCTGCATTACCATTGGGGTGATGTCTTTCGTCCTTCTGGAAGCCGTTTGACTGCACTCTTGTTCCGAGCTTAATGAACGCGATCTTAGCTCCCTCGTTGTACTTTTTTCACGGTGCTTGGGCCTCAAAGGGGCCACGAATGGTAGTCTCATTACGAGGAAAAGTGAGGCCCAGATGGGTCTGGGTATTGGGCGAAATAATGCTTTCGCAGTGGGGAAAAACTAGAGCGCACTCAAAAACACTTCTGCTCTCTACAGTTGTTTCGGCGACTCTCTCTCTCCAATGAAATCCGTGTATCACAACAAACTAACGACAAATCGGAAGGCAAAGGAAATAAGTCTAAGTGAGAACACATAACAAGACGTTGAAATGCATTCACTCACCCGATGTAATCCTCGTCTCTTTATTCCTCCTGGAACATCATTTGAGCAGTACCTCTTCCTTTGGAGACACCATCTCTCCCACGAAATAAAGGTTTTTATTACCACCTTTTAGAATATACTTATTGTATCTAATTCCACGCGAATTAGGGCATGTTTCCGTCTATTCTTATGAATCTCACAGGCCAATCCCCTTCTTTACCGTTTTCTCTCGTCCTTTCCTTGTACAACTACGTTTGATTTGCACAAATATTTGGCCGAAGTCTCCCGTATTAAGAAGATTCTTCAAATGTGGTAAAAAAAAGTCGATATGGCTTAATAGCACTGCCTTTCTCCGTTGTTCATAAGAGTTTATGCCTTCAAAAATTCAACAAGCAATCTGAAGTACACCGGAGAAGTAGTTTGGATAAAACTTGGCTCTTTAAATCCAAATGATTCGCAATACAACTTGGAAAATGGATAAGTTTCCTCTTCCGATAATTTCGTTCAAAGTTGAAAGGGAAATTATTCAATGGGATTACGAAACTTTTTGGGTAAGTATTTTGCTTATGCACGTTTGCTAGAACGCAGACAAACTTTAGAAGAAAGATAATTAGACTATCGCATGTGTTTACCGTGTGCAGCCCTAAATATGGCTGCGACGAGGAAGAAACGTGAACGTGGCGAAATATTCATTTACCATTAGAGGTATAAGGGAATGAAACTCTTTGCCTCTTCTCTTTGGAACTCTTTGGAGAACTTCTCACTTCAATGCCAAAAAATGTTAATATTAATAAAAAAGTGCTTAAAAGTTTATAAAATTTAAATTTTTGTATATATGATCCTCAATTTCTGAATATCCTTTATTATCATAAGTATATCACTATATTTTTAGATATTTTATGGGCAATGTATAATATTATGTATCAAAAATTTATAATTAATAGTAACTCTATTCTGTTATCAGTCCTGTTTATACCTATATGAGAAAAGATGATTATTGTCCACGGAGGATTTATGAGGGGTTTTCCTCACGTCATTGGACGAACGCCGGGCAAATTTTATCATTAGTTTCTTACGCCCCTCAACCGTTGCCACCTGTTCCGCCGATCAAATTACAACTTAATATTAAATTAATAAATAAACATAAAATGTTCATGTCATCTGCATAAATACCATGCAAGCCGCCTTTCAGCGTGTGGCAGGGGTCATTTATGAATTCTTTATGAAAAATATTTTTATAAATGTTAATAACTTAGAACTAATTGGCAAACAAACTTTCCCACTGATGGAAGGAGGAGCTTTGCATAGATACTTACTTAAGTTTTCTAAAAATGTACGCAAGGGTAAAGAAAAAGGATGCATTATAAGCAGAAGAAATGTGGATCAGGAAAAGTAATGCCAAAACCAAATGGACGCTCCAAAAAAAACTGGAGAAATGCTGCCAGATGAAAAATATCATAAATACATTATAAACCATTTAAAAGAAATAGAAAAGTCTTCTTTACCATTTTATTCTATGCCTATGCATTACTTAGACGGAAAAATACTACACGGAAAACACGGCAGAGTAAATGTTTCAGAGCTTCAGAGTATCTTGTATCTAATGAATATCAGATCTTTTTTCTTTATGACGAGAAGAAATTAGCAAAAGTTCAATAAATATTGTAAGAAAATTCTTAAATCTGTACCACTTCACAGGATTTCAGGTTTTTTACATTCCGAATTAAGCCTTTTCTGAATTCTATCGATTGAGGTTATATTAGAAGTAAATCTGATTAAAAATTACATATCGTTCATAAATTTTCATAATGAATGACGTAGGATATTTCCCAATCAAATTCGACCTCAGTTAAATTTAAATTTTGACTGATATCTTTAATATCTTCACTCAGACAGACCAAAAACACATTTTGAATGCAAGCCAACGAAAGAAAAAATTTTCTCTTATAATTCTAAATTTCGTTGAAGGAATCTTCTCTTTCAATATTTCATGTTACATAAAACCTTTTACAGCAAAGTGATCCGCCCCCTCAATTATACTAAGTAGATGTTATTAAATTCCTTCCCTCTTCTTGAAACTGCTTCTCTGAATCTTGGAACTGAAAATGTCTCTTGAAACAAAGACCTCTTCAAAGAGATAAAGACTTAAAATACGACTGGAAAGATTTTATTCCAAACTATAGGCCTCTACAAGGAAAGTCTCGGAAAACCTCATAAAAACATGGCAGTGTATCGTCAGGATTATGTTTTATTTCATAATATAATTCGATAGATAGCGGTCTTGACTATGAGAAACTGACCGTGATATTCTTATCTATATCGGGATAGAGAAATACGTTGAATATCTTCTAAATTTATCACAGAGTTGATTGCGCAAACTCCTGTGGGGCCAATTTTATAAACGTTTGGTATCAAAATTCACCCGAATGATGTCATATCACAAACTCTCCCGAATGGCTTGGAAATGTTCTTCCGGGATTGCTCAACGGACCCGGGTTCGATTCCCGGGCTGACTTGTCAGACCGCGTCAAGTCCATTCTTCTTTGGGATTTTTCCTCGGTGCGCACCATTATGCACTAGATCATCCTTACCCTTTTCCTATTTTGGATTAAGACTTATGATGGTAATGCTCTGCACCGAAATCTGGGTCGTACTGCATTCTCATGGTGTAGTATAATTAGAATTGTTAGTCAAACTAAGTTGTGTTTCTTCAGTTATGGCATACCACCAAGTAAAGGCCGAAACCAACGAAGTTAAATGTGTAATTTTTACACATCAGATAGCCTTATTATATAAACCATGGTATTTTTATTCATTGATTTAGATATTTTCTTTACTTTTATTTTCATCCTGTACCCCTTATTCCTGATAACGAGATGATGGCTGCTTATTGAAAGTAAGAAACTTAATTAGCAGAGATTGTGCCTTTACTTCTACGGAAAGAAATGAAATATTGGCATAAGAAAATATCATGCTTTATATAATGTAGATGATAGATAATCTAATAAATATCTATTGTGAGTAGAATTTGATATATAATTTCGAATGATGGACCCTCAATGGAGTGAATTACTATAATGGAGTGAATTACTATCTTATATATAAGGGCAACTGAATAAATTAAGTTAAGGCTAAGACCCTCCTATTGGAATTTGAAGAATTGGATTTGGAACACCCATTTATTCTTCTTTGGTCTTAATCTAACTAATTGTGTTTCTTCAAGTACACATTTCCCATTTATTCTCATTATAATCCGTCGATTCAGACTCAACATTGCAATCTTCCATGAAAAAGAAGAATTTAATCTGCTGCATTTTTCTCTAAAAAGAAAAGACGACGAAAGCGGAAGAGAAGAGAGGGCGAGAATTAATCTTTTGTTTCGCACCGGAAACTGTCATCACTTTGAGATATTGCTAAGGAACGACAACGTTCGGACAAAAGCACATAACGCTTCCTGAATCTTTCCGAAATAAAACGCCTTTTTTCTTTCAGAGGGTACCCTCTGTTATTTTTTCATGAATACCCTTCCCCGTGGTCTTTAGCCTTTAAATCAGAAGAGTATTCATAAATTTTGTTTTACTTGCTTACGGAACGAATATATTTTTGACAAATAAATCGGATGCGATCTATGAGAAAATAAAGAGGATATTCGAGGCTAGGAAAGGAAGCAGAGCGATGGGAAATGAAACAAACTCCGAACAACAAATAACGGAAGGAATATTGAAAGGCTGTGTTTAGTTAGGAGGGAAAGCACACAGAGACGGCAAACTGGAAAAAACTCTTCCTAAAGATTGGAGGGAAGATGCGAATTTTAGGGATTCGGTTGGGGTTGCAATGTTGAGTGTACGGGTAGAGTTTTCTTGGGCTAAAAAGGATGGGAAGAGCGTCGAAGCGTAGAAAATGTTTCGTTTGAGAGAGGCTGTCGCCGAAATGGGCAGAGAAAACACTTAATATGCTAAGATGAGCAGAGTTGGAGGAAATAGACCAAAAGAGGACAGTTGATCACTGTTGATGATAATGTAGTGTACTTGATTCCTCTTTTGATCAAAGGGTAAGAGGGAAAAGAATCGAATCGTGGAATTAAATGAAAAAATCCACTAATCGACGTCGAATGCTCGACGGTATTTCCCCCGTAGCTAGGTGTCAAGAACGTGCGAAATAAAGTTTTCTCTGTGAGATGATGAAAGAGAAATGCGAGAGAAAATTTCATTTAACTTGCAATGCTTACGTCGCAGAACTTTTCTGATTCGCCGAATTCCTTAAAATTTAATCTGGATAAGGAGGAAATAATTCTCATAAATTATCTTCTTCCCGAATCCCCTCTCATATTTTCCACTCTGACACCCTAAACATTTCCCACCTTTTAGTTGACATAAAATAGTTTCAGCTATTAAAAAATATTTCATCTTGCTCAATTCTATAATTAAAAATTAAAAAAATTATCATGAGGTGAAATGTGAATGTTGTTTCGACAGGACGTAATAAAAGTTAATTCAAGTCTTTAATTCTCTACGCCCATTTCCATATCCCTTTAAGTTTGATAATTTTACGCATGTCAATGATCGCCATTTGTCCTTCCGTAATTATTGCATAACAATCCTTGAATTTACTAATTCGGCCTCGACTTTATATTAGGTCCCCATTATGAAGAACAAGGAAGAAAGAACACCTATATGTTTACCACCATATTTTATTCCACGGCAATGCTTTCGACCCTTTGGGTCATCATCACGCTCCCCCCTTCTTTTCAATAGACATACTTTACTGGAGATTTGTTGTCACTAAATGATGACCTAAGGGTTTAAACCGTGGTCGTGTAATAAAATACTGTGGTAAAGGTATAAGTGTTCTTTCTTCCTTATTTTGTATATCAATCCCTTTAGATAAGAACACATAGCGACTTTCATTACAACCCCAAGTTCCCAGGTTCGAATCCTAGCTAATCTGATTTTTACAGTTTGCGAATGGTCGTGTTTGTCCTTTGTTATTATTTGAAGCCTACCACTGAAATGGTCCGGTAAATGGATGTTTGTGGGGGCATTTGGAGTATAAAAAAGAAGAATTCAAATATTTTGGCTTAGGAAGGTATATGATGTTAGATATTTCTAAATGGTAAATTAAGTCCAGTGTAAAGAGAATAAAAACTTAATGTATGTTATTGAATAATTTAATCTTTTCACATTTAATCAACGAATCAAGCTTGATTTTTCAAGTCGCAAGGCAGTACTTTGCTATGAAGGTACATCATACACTAAAAGTTGTCTTCTAATTTAGAGTTCTTAAGCAGGGCCGAGTATGATTCAAAAGGGAATCCTAAGGAAACCTTAAATCCAAGAACTCAGAAATGCATCTTTGAGCATTAATCAAGAAAATACTTGCGATATCGAACGTGTAGATTGTGGAGGCGAGAATTCGAGAAATTAATGAAGGATTGGAAATTTTTGCGAGAAAAGAATTTCATATTCTGCTTATCAGCCATTAATTATATATTTTAGTAGGAAAAGAATTTCGGACGTGGGAAAAAACATTCTTTGTTTTAAAAAACATTTTACGTGTATGACTGACATCTATCGGTTCAATTTTTCTTTCTTTTTCAGTGATGACTGACAGCTATTGAAATTCAAAAACTGTACAAACAAAATTTGAGTTACGGGGAATATTTCCTGGAATGAAATTTAGGTTAGTTAAATTTAACCCTAATTAATATGAAGTAATTTGCATAAATATTGGATGGCATATGCACGACAAAATTAAATTTTATCGAACTATGCCTCGGGAAGTTAATTTTTCATTTCTTTGATACCCTCCTGAATTAGGCAATATCTGATCGATCAATAATGTTTAAACTCCACTTAAAAATTTATGGAAATAACGAATATTTAGTAATTATATTTATAAGCTGTATCATTTCATATATGCCTGGATACTCTGATGCCGAAATTGAGAAAGACTGTGCCAATTCGGAAATGATTCCGTAATTTAATTTTCACTGCAAACCCAGTGCTGGATTCGAAGAACTTACGTCCTTTTTTTATTGAAAAGTATAACCGCAATAAAACGTGTACTTCTATCATAAAACCCAATAGAGCAAAGCATTTCCAGTCCAAAAGGCATTGTCATTAATTCTTACGGCAAAAATTGAATCTGGTTTGAAATTCCCTTCTGATGGGAAAATTTCTAAAATGTGATCTTAATTGAAGAGGAATTAGGAGTAGCAGAGCTATAGAAGGAAGTGAGTAATTTAGGAAGGAATTCATTTCCCAATTCGATTCAAGAAAATTACATTATGGACTAATATGAAGGAAAACGAACTCTTTGGAGCAAAAACTGCTGATGTTCGTAAGAATTTCGCAGAGAATATTAGAATTTTATAACTGACCTCTAAATCATTCCAATTCCAATGTCGTGAAAACATGATTTTTACAATCTGTTAAAATATCGTTTCTGCAATTTGTTTCTTGACGGTTTTGTGAATCTAGCAAGTAACGAATTTTTCGTCTATCTGCATTGGCGCATAATATATAATAATGAAATATGTAGTAAATCTACCTCTTAACTTTCGTTGACAGAATAATCGGATCAATATACTCAAAATTTAATGTAAGTGATACATATTATGAATCTATACATACATTTTAATTCGATTTTTAAATACGATTTGATGTACTTTAACTAACAATAATTTTAGGAATACTAAAACAATTAATTTAATGTCACTGAAATCCTTACTTTTTCCGGGATATAAACATGAGAGCTAACATTCTTACAATTTTTTTTCTATTTAGATAAAAAAACGGAATATTATCGAGAGGAGAATTTTCCATTATTTCATGTATAACATGATCAAACACACATAATTATTATAGACTTAGAATTCAAATATTTTAGCAAAGGAATATAATATGCACGAGTATAAGATAGTTGATAAACACTTCTAAATTGTGAATTAAGTTAAATCGATTAAGGAAAGGTGAACTTCTTTGCACAATGAAGTCGTGCGGCTGATCCCAAAGGAATGACAAGAGTAAAAAACCCAGGTCTCCCACTTTCCGGGCAGGTATTCTAACCACAGAACTGCCATGCCACGTCTCTTCCACACTGTTAAGGGATTGCTTTGTGAGCACGGCGAACAGCCTCCACTTAGTGGCACGAACTGCAGCCTGAGGTCCTCACTGAGGCAGCCAACTCACAAAGCGGTCTCATAAAGATAACCCCAAAGAAATCATCAGCATTAAGGAAAGATGGAAGTTCTTTGGAAGTAAAAGAAGGAAAGTCAAATAAAATATAGCTTTGTCCAATCAAAAACAAAATTATGAAATGTGAACATGAGATACTGTTGCTTCAATAAGATCTAATCGTTTTAATCCATGGAAAAACTAAGACGGAAATTTTCCTCGAGGGAAGGAACGGGATGAATAATGTAATGGTTAGAAGCATCGGCCATAAAATATATTTAAATGGAGAATGAGATTATCGTATAACAAAGGGTTGATGATATTCTTCAGAAACAACGAAGCAAAAACCTTTGCCACTTACATAGAATGGTCCGACTGCGACGCTTAATGCATTCTGCTAACGGGTCTCCCTAATTTGGGGAACTTCACTCTCATTCGACTGTAAGTCTGGTTGATCATAGATTAACAGATTCAAAACTCTACAATGAGAAGTATTATAAGCAATTCATGATCAAAATTTCAACAAGAAATGCGATGCAAATGACCCTTGGAGATGCCGTATAAACGATTTCCAAAACTTGTTGAGTTTTATCTTTGTACACATTGGTCTGAGAATATTCCAGATATCAATTTCTGATCACATATATGATAACTTTCATTACTATATAAAGAATTATGATTAATTATAATCTGTGCACTGTAGTTGGAATGTCTAATCGGTGACTATCTATTGATTTCATGAGTTTTTGAAAAATAAATTTCCGTGCGATGACTTATGAAAAATCGTACTGCCTTTTGCATTTTCCTACGAAAAGGAGTTAAAATGTTCTAAAATTTCAACACCTCGCCATTAGGTATATTTCTGCGCCTATAATAAATTCCTCCTTCGCATTTTGGTAACTTCTCAGAAAACTTTCGAGTAAACACGTTTCAAGATTAATACAAGACTCTAACCCTTAAAATTCTATCTAATGAAATCTAAGCGATATATTTTAAAAAGGGGACACGCTTGACCTTAGTATATGAATCATCTCTGAGAATTACTTTCAAGTATAGAGATCTTTTATAAAACCTTAAATTTATATTCGACCACACGAAGTGATCTTCTTTTTTTACCAATTTGCGCAAGAAATCCTTTTTCTGATCCTTAGGAAAGCATAGAAAAGCGGTTCTTACCTCCAAAACCTGTTTCCATTAGCCAAAGGTTGGGGGGAATTTTTTTCCTGTGCTCTTCTCCGGCGTGGATATTACGGCCATCAGAGAAGAGGCACTTCACGCCGTCCATCCCGGAATTAAGAGGTCACGCCGTTGGATGCGTCATCTTGTTTCCAGTACATCTATGGAGGTAAAATGAAGCGGGTTTTCATTCCTGGAGGACCAAAACGAGAGATACAAGTGACGGAATGCAATCTGGTTGAAACCGGTTAAAGGAGCACTCTTTTGCTCTTATATCAAATGAAAAGAAGTGGTAGTAGAAGGAAGAGAAAGATGAATTAGAAGTGAGAAATAGGTTAGGAATCGTGGGAAAGAGTGAAAATAATAATGGGATGATTCTCTTAAAAGAAGGTGTGAGGAATATAATTGCAATGTCCAAAAAAATCCCCACAAATTAAGATTATTGCGGCAAATCAGACAAATGGTTATCATTTTCCTACAAAATCTACCATCATCTTTCCAGAATTACCCATTTTGATACCCAAACGAACTAGATGATAATCAGTACATCAACCTTAATGGGAAGAAAAAAATCCGAAACGTTTTGCATTAGCAATAGCTGCATTACTTTAATCTCAATAACGGAAGTGACAGTAATCTTTTGAGAATTTTCATACACCCTGTGAAGAGGATTAAAGAGACAATGTCTCCATTATCAAGGGCTCCACAATAGGGGAAAAAAAGGATTTTTGTTTTCCTATATTTATGTCTCTGTAATGCGCATTGGGATTTTCCCAGAAATCGGTAATACGGAGCTTCCTGTTTTTCTCTAAACGTGAGTTCCGCCTGCCGACATACGGCTTACGAAGGATTCACAAAATGAAATAGAGTATTAAAATATTTAACCACAGTTTTAAGTACACATCTATATATAACAGTAATAAGATTTGCTGCGACTTCTTACGGCTGAAAATGTTTGAGTGGTACTTCTTTTTACATTGAGAGTAGAAATAATTAAGGAAACTCGTTAGATACTGGAAAAGTAAAATTAAACATTCCATAAAAGAAGAATTCTTCGAAAAAGATTGAACGCCTTGAATATGGATGCGATAAAAGCAAACTGAGGCAATCTTTCAAACTCACAGGCCACGATGAGTTTGAAAGATTGCCTCAGTGTATTAAAAAAATATTCCCGTCTTAATTTATAGCAGAAGCTCAAAACAGCTCCTTACTGCGGTTTTATTACTATTTTATGGGAAAAATGAAGATAGTACATGAAGGAAATGGTTTCAAAGACACGCCAGAGTGACTCAATACCTTTCTAAATTAATGAAACGGCGTGGTACCTAAAAACGAAAAAAAAAACCGTGAGGTAAATTGAATATTTCTTATTTTAGAGTAAGAAAACCAAATTTTTAGGCATTCATACAAGAATTTCACAATAAATACTTAAAATAGAAACAGAAACATTTAAGAACCAAGATATAAACGATTCCGCGGATGCATGAATTCATTTTAAATTGCACTCAATCTGTATTAACCTTGCCGTAGAAAGGTAAAACGCGGAAGGCATAAAGCTTCTTCCACTTAAGTAAGCTAATACTGACGGGATTGAAGATTTGGTGCATGATTAAAATAAATACCATTCTTAAGGCAAGATTCATACCTATAACGAAAATAAGCAAGACCTAAACATACGATTAAATGTTTTTGAGAGAGATAATGGAACCTCAAGACAAGAGCGATCCGCGAATTTGAAAGATGTTTTTAGGAAAGTCAGGGAAATAAAGATTGTTAAAAACAGGAAGAGGGAGATCATCTTTCTAAAAAGGACAGGAACAGGGATACGCTGAAGTTCAGAACTCAGCAAGAACGAGGTCGGATGAAGGTAATGTAGTAGGGAAATGGCGAGAAGCTGTTGGATACGGAGGAGTGGGTCGAGATGGTTTTTCAGGAGAGTCAGTGGTATGAGGCAGCAAGAGAGTGAGGGCGTGTTGAAGACAGGACGACGGAAGTTAGGGAAATGAGTGGTGATGAATATGCAGTCGGAGGAAAAGTGGAGGGGGGGAAGGGAGAGGTTCTCTTGAAGGATTGGGTCCGACGGTGATGAGGCTACGAGGAGAAATCTCATCCTTCCAAGGGAACGAGATAAGAAAGGTGAAGCTTCTATTCCCCATCTTCCTACCTTTCCTTTCTTTCGGTTTCATTCTTCTCTGCAGCTTTCGCCAACATTCCCATCTGTTAGAAGGCATCTCGTTCGTTGCCTCCCTCATAAATGCATGCCTCGGCATCTCTACATAGGCGATCCCCTCATTCTTTGCCGGATAATGCACCGTCTTCCCTGTCCAAATTTCTTAGCTCTGAGAGTATCTCACTTCTCTCCGGATATATTTACATATCTCGCGCAATATTTTTCACCGGAATCTATTAAGATATTGCTGATGACAAGGCATGTTATGGCGCAAGGGCAAAGTTAAATTCACTCGTTAAAGGAGGTATGTGAAGTAAATGTGCCTCTATTTTTATATATCCGAGATTTAATCAATTTATCCACGTTTTCTAAGGCAGAGTAACTCAACCGAAGTACTCTGGCATAAAGGTATCCCTCAAGGAAGCCTTTGGAGTTCCATGTCATTTTCTTGAGTAGCTTAAGTTGTTTTCGTTAAAATTGCTGCAAAATTACGTTAAGTTTGCAAAGTATCATTTTTGAAAAGTAATCACTTCTTTTTCCATGCTAGTCTGTACTCTGAGTTCTAGACATTTTACCCAATATTCAAACTTTTATCACAAGGATTACGGAAAGGTGAGGAACAAATATGTTCCTCACTACTCCTTACCACACCATGAATGCACCAAGCCTTGGCCCAGCACATTCACACCCATTTCTGTTAGAAAAACCTTTCCGTCCTCTAACTCCGGTTTTGGTCCGCTGTCCCATGTAATATATGTACATAAATAGATAAATATAAGGTAGCTTAGATTATTGTAGAAGATTCATATGTAACTGCTAGCGACTGTAACAGCTTTTAGTGTACTTATTTTTATCTTTGTTAAAACTACTTTTTGTTTTTTCATGTTTACAATTTAGATAATTCTTAATATTTTCTGCTTATCCTCTATTTCAACACATTTATATCTGTAGTAACTATGAAAACTGTCTTGTTTTTGTTTTACTTTTTTGCAATTAATATTTCTGTCAATTTCCTGTTTTTCTTTTCAGATAATTCATAAGTTAATAACCTCTACTTATTATACAAAGGTATCTCCATCTTTATTTGCTATGTAAATTGTTCTTGTTTTGCCTTTCAGATCTCTTTAAACTGCCTTCTCCTTAAATTTTGTTAACTATCAGTAGGTTTCGCAGGTTTTTCACACCCCCCTTCTTGGGGGTTTTTTCCTGCTGTGGTGTATTTTTTTCCTAAGCGCAAACTTAGGTTTTTAAACCCACTAAGTAGTATATTTCAATTTCAATTCAAATCCAGAAAGTGGAAATTATGACAGTAGTGTACTTCAGGAACAAGTTAAAAAATTCGTTTAAAGCTGTATTCAATGCTTTAAAGATATACAAACAAGCAAAAAGCAGTATCGTGATTTGAGAAGCAACGACATGTAAAGTCAACTATCTTTCATAGCGCAAATCCTTCATTTAATCCCCAATGCCAAATTAATTGATAAACCTACAGAAAGTTTTAGACATGAAAATCAAGTTTGTCGATGAGTACAGCATATTAAGAAATCTCTTCTACAGTCTATTAATAAAAACGACAGATTATATTGTGAATATGTAGCTGATATTTGGTGAAATAATCAATACTAATGAGAATTTTTAAATGATATACTGCATGCATTGATATAATTTCTCTCAATTCAAATTCACGTAATTTGATTCAAAAAACTCAAATATTGTTTCATCTACATCTACATAAGTACCCTGCAAGCCGCCTTCCGGCGTCTGGCAGTGGGTGTAAACACCAAGAGTAGAATCACTTCTTTAATTTATTATTATCGCGTATCTTTCGCGGAAAAAAGAGTCTCTAAAACGACTTGTCCTCGCGTCTATTTCTCTCATATTACGCTCACTGTCAGATCGGCCAAAGTAGCAGGGGGGGTCGCATAATACCAATTACGTCCTCCGAAAATGTATTTCCTCTGAATTTATCTAACAATCGCAGCCTAGCTTCTCATCTCCTTTCTTTCAAGGATTCCCAACCTGCGTCTGAGAGTATTTTCGTTACGCTTGCTTCTCTATCGTAGCACTTTTTAACAAAACGTTTCAACTCATAAACATAAGATAAGGAGGCCATATCATTTACAAACTTTTCTATTCTCCTCCAGTTTACTTAGTTAATGATTCTGAGAACTAAATCTTGAATATTTTAGTAATATTTGCGAGCGAACTTTTGGATAAGTACCTGTTTTGAAAAAGTGATTCCTTCATACTTCACTTCTTCCTCAGGAAGACCATTCATAATTTGAAATAAAAATCTACATTTACGAATCGGTGAAAAAGTAAAATGGTGTACAGAAGCGGTCCTAGCGAGCGCATAAATATGACACTGGAGCGAGTTCCAGACTAGCATATTTGAGGCTCATCCGTCCCTTGAAATCGAATTCTGCTCTCGCAAGCGGCGACAGTCGACGTAGCTGCCGATTTAATAATCAATGAGGAACAGAAAGCATTCGAATCTGAGATAGTCAATCTACGCAATACAGATATGATATTTTTCTCTCTTTCAAGCAGTTTTTTGAGTAAAAAGACGTCAGGTAACAGAATTTCAAATCGGTCGAAATCGGAGATGGAGAAAAATTCTTTTTGAAAGACTGAAAATAAGCATAAGTTTGGAAAGGAGTTGCAGACTGAATCGATAGAATACCTAAGAGTTTGCACGTGAAATATCACGCGACATTTCGCGGTAACTGAAAGATATACCAGCCCAACCCAACTCCTACCAACGCTGTGCTTGTATCCTTGGTCGCGACCTTAAGCTCCTGTCCAAGGGTGTCATAAAGTTTCTGTAAAAAACGAAAACTCGGAAAAGCGTGCTTGAACTGAACGTAAAACTTGGGTAACATCCGAATATAGTCGGTGCCAACTCTCCTCTGGGTACACGACGATACAATCCTCGCCCTCGGGTCAAGAGAATTTCCGGTCCGTACATGCCCGCGGCCTCTCAATCATTCACCACCTAGCGTCCCAGTTCACCCCGAAAGTCGCTCCGCGACCCGTGGACCGCAGACCGCACTTAATGGGCCGCCGCAGAGGGAGGGCGGACGCGAGGGAATGTTTGAAACGAGTGCAACGGCGAAGGGAGTTTTGGAATCCCACGCAAGCCGGAAATAAGACGAGAGCGATCAAATACGAGGTGGCCCACTTGACGTTTCAGGAGTCCTCTGTGGTGAGGATTGCTTTGCGTCTCTGTTTGTGCGACCCGAGGAGTCGATATATCGATGTGATAGGATACGTTTGAAATAGTGATGAAAGACTTTTTCTCTGCCATTGGCCGTGAGCTCGTTCCACGATGTTTTCCTCTCTTTTTTGTGAGCCGTTATTTTGGTCTAACGGATGGTCAAAGATCATGGGAGAGCAAATATATCTAGTGGTGATCGTCAAAATAAGGGCGTATATTTTATATGTCGTGTGTTATTGACGTTGTGAGAAGGGTGAGAGGGGTAATATTTTATTTGAAGGAATGTTAGGAAAAGACGAAGATATATACGAAGTGATGCGACAAAACGGATAGTGAAAATCGATACTATTCTTGTTAATTCACTTTCTCTTGCTCTATTTTGTTATAACTACCGCCGCAATGTAACCGACTTTAAGCAAAAAAATAATTATAATACGTATAACAGTTGTAAAGTCAAAATTATAAGTCTCAATAATGGCAGTAGTTTGAGTTTTAAATAAATAAACCGTTATTTCCATCAACAAACTATCAAAATTGAATAGGTAGTTGGATAATAAATTCAGCAAAATTAACAGAAGAAATCAACCAAAAGTAGGAACAGAGATGCTCAAAAACTAAATGGTAAACAAGTAACAGTGCTGTTAATAGTGTATCAACAACCAAAGGTCATTCCGCACACAAGTGGGCCACACCGGGAATTGAACCCGGGACCGCTTTCACCAAAGCCGAACGCGCAGTTCTCTTAGCAAATTAGTAATCTAATTTTCCATTTGTTATTATTATTATCAACTTGAACGATGCTCATTTTTAATACCTATGATAAGAAGTATTCAAAAGGCATATTGATTAAAACGAATCCAGTGAGATAATTTGAATGTCTTAGGAATATTTCCCTTGTAAAATAATTCAAATTACAACGTTTAAATAACTACGGAGAACTTCTGTAACAACAGAATGGTCGTTTTACAGTAATTACGAAAAATCAAAATTTTAATAAGGGAGAATCCATAAGATTCTTCACCCTTTTCACTAGTGTATCAAAAGCAGCAATGTAACAGAATCCAATCTCAGCAAAATCATACAAATCACTACAAAATCCCGATCCCTTTTCTTCCTTTCATTTCAGTAGAATCGTATATCTCGGCCGATTTTTATATTTTCCCATTCCTTGCATCACGCCTTCTTTGAAACCATTTACTAATCCAGCAATTTAAAAAATATTCCAACCTGCAGCAGAGAATTCCCAGAAAGTCTCTCCCTTAATCTTAAATCTCTCCAAATAAACCTCACATTCTAGAATTGGCGAGCGTCCCAGAAAGGTGCACTGAAGTGCTCGTTGCAAAGGAACGAGAAAATTCCAAAAGGGATTCCTTCCCGCCGCCGAACCTTCCCCGAATAAAAGCGGAGGATCACATCCTGCAGGAAACACGCCCAGCGAACTCTCATAGGAAATTCGTCACCGCACAACTCTTTTAATAACTGGAATATTTATTTCCTGAATGCAGAAGTAATCCGAGCGATATGAAGTCCAGCATAACGTAGTACTACTTAGGCCTGCCGAATCTCTTAAATCCATCCAGACGAGCGGATGACGGCGGGCAACAAGGAGAGAGTAAAAAGACATTTGTTAGGTGATGATTTCCGAAGGAAAGAAACTGATGAATTACGAAAATTAGTGCTAATAATTATAACACCAGGAAAAGAAATGCGTAAAGATGAGACGCGAGTCAGAAAAAGATATACTGTGTAATAAAAGATGCTGGAATGCAGGATATTTAAACAGTATGATCCAAATAAGGACCAATTGAAAGGGAATATAAAACGTGGAAATATGGAAGGGAAATTTAGAAAAAGAATGCAAATTTCAGAATTAAAGCAGATCTCCTTGATATTAGATGGAAAATTACCTTAAAAGAATGAAGAAATTGCTTTGCGTTGATTACAGTGTGTTTTTCATTATGTTAGTTACGCAGAAAAACGCAGGTTCTGAAGAGAACTGATATAAAAGAAGTTGCGATATGATTATGAAGCTAAAATTTTATTTACACCAAACTCAAAATGGATCAACTATGAGTTCATTAGGATCGATTGTAAAAATGTTTCGATAGATTTCAGACTCAAGACACCTTTCAGAATAAGAACTAGATTTTTTTTCGTTTATTAGATTAAAATTTGTTCTAAACTAAAATCAAAACTATAGATAAAACCAGAACATAAGTTGATCGAATTAATAGGTCAAGTTGCTGAGTAGAGAAAATTAAATTGAGACATGCGGGAACGATAAAAGGGGATTATAACGAAAGGAGGAAGAAATAAATCGGAAAAGAGAAAAAGAGGACATTTTCAAAAGGAGGGGAATCCTTTCGGAAAGCGACTATCCAAAGGATTCTCAAACTTCTGAATTCCCTTAAATTCTCTAGAATATTAAAAACGTGAGAAGATAAAAATAAGAGGTCGAGAAAATGGAGCGGTGGCAGTGTCAGGAGAGAGGAAACGGGTAGAGGAGAAGAGAGGTTCGACGAAGGGCGTAAAAAGGCATTTTCGTTGAAAGGAGAAAAATAAGAAGAGGAAGAAGGGATGAGTCCTTTTTTACGACTACCTAGGGAATTGTTTTTTTTTTTTTAAATCCCTCGATAGGACAAAATAATAGGATGGGTAGACTCACGTAAATAGAATTATTTAGAAGTGGGGAAGGCGGGATATGAACGAAAGATGGAGAGAATGGGGAACTTCATTCCATAACATTTAGGATAGGCGTTGGATGGAGGTAACAATGAAATTATTAGGTGGAAACCTGGTGTTTTCGATTCCTACAGGTGAGAAATCGTCGTCATGCCAATAAATGCAAAATATTTCCTGGAGTATTAGAGGAAAACTTGCTCAAGAATGGTGCATGATGTATGTTTTTGCACGTCTAGAAAATGGATATGAATGCAAATATTTCCTTCAAACTGATAATAGCGTAAGGGTGCATTTGCAGAATCACTGTGCTATGATGAATTATCATATTATCCAATCCAACCTGAAGAATGAAATTACAACATAATTTATTTGTTATTTAGAAAATGTTATGAAAAACTATAGTTTCAGATTTTTCAAAAGTGAGCGAGATACCAATGGTAAAGTTGCAACAATATAATTACAAGGTAATTAACTGAAAGCTAAATTGCCTATAAATGGCAATGGCAATCTACAAATTAAACAAGTTTTCTATTATTACATGGTGGGTTGAATAATTATGATCAAGAAATTAGAGCATTTGCATTCCTTTCTTAAACCTCATCACTATCCAAAGAGGCTTAACGAAAGATTTATGTAACGGAGCTAAAGATATGAAAACATTCTGGCTACGATGGTTGATGTGCTACGGGTGTACTTACAATGCAAACCCAACAATACCTAATATTTAATAATATATGCAAACCCAACAAGCTTATTTCTGTTTGTAAATGGCCGAGGGACAACAGCAGAAAATCGTGTACTAGAACTGGAGAGGGGCAGGTTTGGTGTTTATGGCAATTTTAAAAATTCCAGGAAATGTGAAAAATGCTATAAATACGCAATTTGAAATCAAGATATTGAAAAAAATCTAGAAAAAGAAAGAAATTTTCTCTTTGGAAATGACAGACCCTCACAGGGGACGGAAAAAGACTATATTGCACTTTAGAAAATCCTTTTTGCTTCAAATGGGGTTTTTCTCGATCTATGGAACCTTTTCGTAAATGTAAATTACGAAATACCACAATATGCAGAAACACTACATTTGATACGCTTCACAAATGATTTCGTTAAAGAGATATTGGTCAATTGATAACTTGAAGAATAGAACTTTGGAACGACCGAACTTATTTAAAGCTTTCCTCTTTATTATTTATTATTTATTACTGCCCTAAGCATTAAAACTCATGTATTGTCCCAAATACTCTCCAGCAGCAACGTGAAACATTTACACAAAAAATACCGAACGTTAAAATACATAATTAACATTTATATCGAATAAAGGGATGTAAACTTACCTGTCAGTCATATAAAAGATAATGTTAGCAACCACTATTAGCGAGATAACAATATCGTAATACAATACATTTTTCCATTTCATCCTCGACTGACTCTCTTTCCACCTTTAGATAAAACTGTATTCATATCGACACTTTCCGGTGAAAATGCGCGATAGATAGCAGTATAGCGATAATGGAGTAAGGAAATGAAAGCATTAATGAGGGATGAAAGCAGAATAGATTTGGTGGGAGTGCAGGAAAAAGAGGAAGAGAGGGATGGTGGCGATGATACGGGAGTCTGACGTAAAGACAAAGGACTTATTTAGCGAGGAGGGGAGAGGCTTTTTGCATTGCACTGAGCATTCGAAGAACGTAGACACTGAAATACGAGGCAGATCCAGTTTCGCCAAGTGAGAGATTGCGGGCATCCACAAGAGGGGAGAATGAATCGTGAAGTTGGTATTTGGGATAGAAAAAGGTTAGAGGACATGAAGGATTCAAAGAGTGTTATCAAGGATCGGGAGATAGAGAGAAAAGTTAATGGAGTCGTTTACTTTGCCTGAATAAGCACATTAGGGCAACTATATGTAATTCAGCTGCAAGAAGTTGTAAATATATTTACCAAAGTAATGCAAAGTGGAAAAGCGATCCTCAACGATCAGTGAAGCAAATATCGCAGTGTTAGAGTTATCAGAAGGCGTTCAAAGCTTCAACTGAATTTAAATATTTTAAAATAATTTACTTAACGCAAAACTATCATTTCATGAAAATTCTCTAAAATAAAGAACTGTGTACAATTGTATCCTCTATTTTGCTTAGTTTAACTTTTTTGCAATATTTGCAAAATTTTATTTCTACCATATAACTAATGCGTAAGAGCTTCGGTATATAATTTTTAAGCCCTAGTATAGACAATAATAATAGAGTAAGTACCGAACGATCTGAAAATATTCTAAAATTCTTTGTGAAATATAGAAGGAACGTCATCGCTACTAATGCAATTAGGAGTTAATTTGACACATTTATCAACTAAAAGTTACTTATAACTACACCGAGAAAGTTTTTCACCTAAAATGTTCCAAATTTCTAGTAATAAAGATAATCCACAGTTCGAGCTATCGCAGAAGCGTAATGATTAAAAAGCCTTACGTAATAACCTATCTTTACGTAACGGCAACACAAAATATTTCTGTTTGATAAACGTACAAAGATTCAATACAATTTACAAGAATTGATGAATGCTTCTATTGTATCTATAAGGAAAATGAAAACAGCTGTGTAAATACATAATGATTTTGAAAAGTGCTTCATAAAACCCCAGTTTGCAAGCATACCAACCGTTAGAATATTCCAATAGGAACGTATTCCAATTTATTCCAATAGGGGAAGGAGAGGGTTATGGTTCTCAGCGGTTGAGCTTTGCAAGGTTATTATTCCCATTATGCACCATCTTCAGGAGATAATCTCTCTTCGTCTCCTGAAGATGGTAACGTAGTTGCCGAAATATTGGGAGTAATAACTTTGCAAAACTCAGCCACGGAGAACCCCGATTCCCCCTCTGGAATTTTCTAACGGTCAGTTTGCTGACAAACGATAGCTTTTCTAAGCTTTATCTACTGCTCAGTTTAGTTTTTGCTGTGTATAAGATATGCTCCATTGATCTCTTCGCTAAATGCATATTTCAACCAAGGTAAACTGTTTACATATAAGTACACCTGGTATAACCACCTGCAACGCCCTCCACATCATATCTGTAGTCACGAAGATTGAGGATTGGTTTATATAATTTAGTAAAATTAACCGCCTTAATGCGGGAATCTCGTCAGAAAAACGTCCTTTAAACATACCAACTTTAATGAAATCAAGAATCCATGAAGTTCCGAGCCGTAAGAGAAAGTAAATAAATGTATTTGGAATACAATGAGGCAAAGGAAGAATGAGATCCAAAGCATGCATAGGAACGGAATCCAACGATATTGAGCATAAAAAATAAGTGATGCGCTTGCGGTGGCGCGAGATATAATATGATGATACGGGCCCAAGTTAGTGCTGGGATTGGACCGCGTAATTACCGAGGCGTGTCTTAAAATTTCTAAAAGAGAAACGAAAAGTAGGGCACGTTAAAGAGGAGGCGTAGCGTGGAAAAAACTGAAAAGCAGAGATTACGTCGGTGGGATAAATATTGGAAGGAAACCGAGGAAAGAGTCTTTTATTTGTCGTTTCCGAAATCCCAAAGTGTCAATAAGAGATAAAGTGCGCGGAGGACGGAAGGGTTGGGATTCGCGGAGAAGCGTTTTATTTCTCGCGTGAAAAATGCGACCGCTGAACGCTCGAGGTAATGGAAATGTTGGAAGAGGGGAATCCGCAGGAGAAAAATGTTTCCAAGGTGAGAAATAAGTTGAGCTTCCCGAGAGATTATTCTTCTGAGTTTACCTTTAACCCTTCCCACGCATTAACGTCGATTATTTTTCGCGCCTGTATCAGTTGGTTGCATTTTAAGGGTTTAGCGGCTGAATGCACTTGTTGAGTAATCGATGAGCTCCGGCGGGTTTTACGTTTTTATCCTCTGAAAATGAAACGAGTTTAATTATGCCAATTAACTTAGGTCGTTTTATTTCTCATAACGTGATTGGAGTCTTTTTTACTTGAGGGAAAGTAAAGCCGCCCTCCCGTAGTTTAGGGAAATGAGTTTTCATACCTCTCAGCCGATATTTTCTCGTATTTAAATTCTTGTAACGTTTTCAGAGATAGAGTATATGTATTTATTTATTTATTATAAATTAACCGTCGCAGTTAGACGCTGAGTCAGGTGGCGACGCTATCTTACACTAATCTGACAAACTTATACAATAGACACAATTAACACAAACAAACTTTGTATGACTAGAAACATATTTGAATTGAAATAACTTATCTGAATACTCTATTTATCAGGGGCGAAGCCAGAATTTTTCTCTGGGGGTTCTGAGACAGTTCTGAGTAACGCAAAATTGCCTACATTCCTGAGACAGGAAAACTTCTGCCCTAAATGTAATAAAAATGGAATCAGGCTTATATTTACACATATTCCCTACAAGTCCCCAGTGGTGTATGTAACCTTAACTGCAGAGCCACGAAAGAAAAAAACAGCAAGACCAACAATGGGAACCACAGGTCCCTTCTAAGTATTTAAATCATATTGCGGAAGACCCAACGTGCGACGGAAAATAAGAGCCTTTCAAAATCCCTGAATACATTTCAATAAAAACATGATGAATATTCAAGGAAAGAAAGGAAGAGGAGGCAAGAAGAATGTAAATTGGCGTGCGGAGGGTCTAAAAGGGTTGGGAAAGGAGATTGGTAGGGGCGGCACTCCTGAATGGCACCGTAATTGAACGGAATATAATGAAAATGGCGCCGAAATCAAATAATAATTAAGAGTGAGAGGAATGGCAAATCGATGAGACTGCGGCTGGAGAATGTGGTTTACAAAAGTGAAGCATGCTTAAGATATGTACGTTCTTTCGAATCGGATTCGAATGAATCAGAAATAAATGTAACAAAATTGGAACGATTCGGATGGAAACGGTGAGTACGATACGGGCATCGTATTTTGGGATTGTTAGATTTCTGTATGTCTACAATTTAATGACTCCGCCAACTTCGACGCTTGCGATAACTCAAGGAATAACAGAAATACTAAATGAAAATCTCAACTTCTTCGCTTAAAGAAAGTTATTCCACGGATTTATATTTGATGAAGAATTAGAAAGAGGCGTAATCTTCACCTAAAATGTCCTCCATTTAAAAGTCGATAATATGTCATGAAGAGTAGGTTAGGAGGAAGTAACTAGTAAAGGGAGAAAAAGGAATGAAGAAGGAAGGGATCTGTCTTTAGGATAAGCAAAGAGGATAACACAGAGGGCGAAAGAGCAATGGTTTCTAAGGCCAGCCACGTAAAGGAAGTATTACTGGAGGTGCGAGGACTGTGTTGCGGCATCTTCAACTGGGAAATATGTTAGAAATAAGGATTTAGGAGGGCAAAAGGAAGGAAATGAAGAAAGAAGAAGAGGAGAGGATGAAGAGTCGAATGGGCCACAAGGGGAAGGTTTTGAAAGATAGCAGCTCTTCTCTAAAAAAAGCTTGATAAATTACGACATAACGCTAATACATGATAGAAATACGCCATGAAATCTGTGGGTCGATAGTGAGAAGGTACACCAATCCTAGATAGTGCTATTATTTGCGGTACAAGAGCTGCAGATTCAGCGCAGTTACTGTGAATCATTTCACTATGTTGTGACTTTGAGCTCAGCTATATATCCATATTCAGGTTTTGCTTTGACGCACTTATTAGCTATTTTCCACTATCCTAACCTCTGTATCCTGAAGAGATTGCGCGGATCCAATTCAATGCATTGATTCATTTATTGAGAAATATTATTATTATAGACGAATTTCCTATTCATGTATGAAGAATAAGCATTGCCCCACTTATTTTAAGTGAAAGTGATGATTAATATGAAACTGACAGCCTCTGTGATCAAAATATACTATCCTAAGATAAAATTTCACTTTAGAATTGGTATTGCTAAAAGTGCTTCGACAGCAAAGGTCATTTCGCACATGAGCCCCCACCGGGATTCGAACCCGGGACTGCTTTTGCCGAAGTCGAACGCGCTGCCCATTTGGCTTTCCAGGAGCCCTCTTTCATTATAATATAACTTCATCAGAAGGAAACATGATATTTACGTTGAATTAGGGATGTCTTCATTCGATTTTGCGTATTTAGGTCGAGTTTTATTATACGGTTTAGTTCGGTGGCGTCCAAATAATGACCAATAAGTCAGAGGTAACCAGAATGGCCAAGTGGTAAATATAATGTCAGAGATCTATCATTAATCAGATTTAGCAGCGGTCATGGAGTTTCACCATGAAGGACTGAAAAACTTGATCCTCGAGTCATGAGCTATCTGGTGTTCATAGGAAAGTGCTTGAGCACTCTGAAATAATTAGGATTGTTCTTCTCATTTTTCGATTTTATATTATGCTATAAAAAGACTAAGCCTAAAATAGTTCTGTTTGCTGTTTTCGAAAAGACCAAACTCGATTAGTTTATAAATTCATGAAGAGCCGCGTTCATCGAATATCCCTTAGTTCAATTGAACTAAAAGATATTCCATGAGGATCTGTTCGACGGAACTGGATCGGTGGACCCTAAACTAGATAAAGGCACCCTGAGGTAACCTAAACCTTTAAGGACGGCGTCCCTACATGGTAGGTATCTATAGTTGCTTGCAAAAGACTGCTGGGCAAGTTCTGTCGCTGCTCTAGCGGCTAAACAGTGCACTTAAAAACTCTGTTGGTGCTACGTGATTTGCAGATGATGAGGAGAAAAAAGGTGGGGGTATATGTTTTGGAACATGAGGAGAGTGAGGGGAAAGAAGGAATAGCTCTGGACCGGATTCGAATTGCGACAGCGCCTCGCACTATTGGAATGGTTTGAAGGTTAATTTGGTCTTCGATTGAGATACTTCCCCGAAAAAAAAAACTTTTCTGTCTCAGCTATTATCCGTTCACCAGATATTTTTTAGTTTAGAGAGAGAAGATGTTATCTCTTCGTATAGGGAGCCAATAGGACAGGACGAAAGATCCCCCCCGTGGTAGAACTTTGCTGTGTTGCAACATTAGCATAAAAATATAAATTTAGTCAAAATTGGTTCAATTTTTTTTTCAATATTGAGTGAAATTAATGCTGGAAACAACACTGCGATTTACTTTAGGTTAATTAATAACATAACCGCAGAAAAAAATTCCACAATTCAAAGAAAATCTTGATTTTATTCTGGTTTTGTTTAAACGGGTGCCTTTACTTCCGTAAATTAGGAAACATTAAAATTTTTGCATCAAATTCTGCTTCAAATAATTTTATTTCCATTCGTATTATTAATTTGGCAGACAAACGTTTTTGAGAAAAATATCCAACAGAAATTATTGGAGAGTTCGAAAATTTTTGAGAAAATGTATCGAAGAAAGTATGAATATCTTCGAATATCGAAGAAAGATCGAATAACCTATCGAAGCTATCTTTCGTCTTATTTGCTCTGGAAGAAACTTCAAGTGGGAAAGTTTCGGAACAGAAAAAAAAACACAAGACACTTACCAGTTTGTCTCATTTCTTTCCCTTTAAATATTCCTCTATCAATTCCTCCAAGAATTTGAAAAAAAAATTATTGATCACTCAGACATTTTGTATCTTATGATTTTTCTTTCTGCTTTCTGAGGTCCTCTCAAGATCCTCCTCGGATAATATCCAGGATCCATCTCTAGACCAAAAGTAGGGGGCCCGAACATTTAGAATAATATCTGGGGAACGTTAGTTCTGTTTCGGCCCAACACATCGAATACTTTAAGTCCAAATGAGAAACAATTTTGGGGATTAGTGGAAATCAAGCACTAATAAGCTTGCAGTATGCGAATAACTTTTACCCGTATTGTGAAAAGGTTTCTTAAGAACTAAGGAGGTAACGGAAGTTGGTTTATCTTTCCGTATTATACTCTTTCCTAAGGCAAGGTAATTTCTTATTCCATCTGCGGAATCTGAAAATTCGTCTTCTCTTACACACGCTTCCAGTTTCCACCCTATTCTCTGATCGAGTGTTCTTAGAGAGTGTCTTTGACATATATCATGAGAAGCTAATTTACCAAATTTGCTGTAATTTGTTTCCCTAATTTCTTTTGGGTATTGACACAATCACTGACTCGTGTAGATACACTGCCTTCTCTCCTGCTACGTTATTATCACTGACAATGTTTTACTATACATATACTATGCCTATATTATACATACTCAAAAACTAGCTAGTAATAAAAAGTGCCTCCTTGGAAAACTACAAGAGGTGAATGGCGTTCTTCCGATATTTTAAGTTGGAGCGTAACTTGTTCCATTATAGGCTGGAATAAAAAAAAATTAGTCTTTTGTAGCAAAATTGCGAGACCTTTTTTCAAATGAGCGAGGTGTGGTTTTTGTTCGAATCAGGTCGCCTGAAATTCCACAACTATTCCTTCTTTCCCCTCACTCTCCTCCAGTTCCAAAACATATGCCCCAACCACTGTTTACCTTCCTACCTGCAAATCACGTAGTACCAATAGAATTTTTAAGTGCGCGGTTTGACCGCTAGAGCAGCGACAGAACTTGCACGCAAACGTTTGCGAGTGACAGTGCATTTACCGACCCATATTTCTTTCCGAGTCGGCACCCCGATCGCAGTCAATTGCAATGGTAATATTGTGCTCATTTGCACGTTTAAATATTGAAATTTCGATTATGTGATAGAGGAAACTCTAATGTTGTTCCATTTAAATCACATCATTAGAGATACGGTAAAGAACCTTAGTACAAAGAATTGTATTTCTATTAAATACTTGTCGGCTGTCGGGAAGAGGGCAATTTTAACTGAGCCACTCTTGGAGGGTTTAAAGGTGATGAAGATTTTCAATTGAAAATATTGAGAATTGCCTGCTGTCATGCAACACTACTTTTAAAACAACCGTCAATTAAGATAAAATATGCTTTGATGATTCGGTCAAATACAGAAAAAACTGAATTACTGCAAATAAATCTCACCAACGGTACTTAATCTACCAAGATATCATAGCAATGGAAAATTATATTCAAAATTAATTGAAGCAAGTAAGATCGATAGTTATCCACTGGAAGCATCATGAAAAGAAATAAATCAGAGCTGCAATAGCGCGATAACTGACGCGAGATTTCAGCCATTATGTAAGAACGTAAGTTACGAAGAAATTAAATAAGTGCAGTGCGACTGCTATCAAAGTCACTGATTACTCTCCGAACCGAAAGTTGTGATTCAATGTCACCATTTCTCTCAAACAAGGGTAGCAGTCACACAGAAAAGCATTCTCGTCGCTTTCAAATCGCTTCTTTCTCAAAAGGAACTGAAATAATGCAAGCATTTTCTTTTAGAACCTTAGGCTTATCTGAAAATCGCGAGGAAAAAACGTAAATGTTATCCAAATTTTGCTCGCTCTTCTTGCCGCAAAGTTGACACCATTTAGAGGCGCGGTTTTCTAATATTTCACGCTCGCGACACAAACTAAGACTTGCGGCGGAATTTTTATCGAGATGGCGCACAATACTCGGCAACGAACATCGCAAAACAAAAAAGTACCGAAAAGCGGCGTCTGGGCATTCCTTTTTCTACCCCACGGGAAAAAGAGGCCGCATTGTCTCCGGAGACGTTGAAATATGATCTACGAAAGGTTGCTAAAGGTTCACTTCATTGAAAAGGATGAAATTTGTGGGGAATTTCGCGACTCTGCGATAAACAAGAAGGTTTCAAACGCCTTCAGCCGCTGCAGCGAAAAATATGAGCGACAAATAAAAAGAATTCCAATAAACTCGCCCCGTTTTTGTTTCTCTCTTTTTCGCCGTGTTTGTGTCATTTTTTTAGCCCCATGGCAGAGGGAAAAAATGAAGAAAAGACGGAAAATGTATCGCACGAACTTTACGCAACTTTAGTCGCTAAAAATAGAATGATGAAACGGTTCGCGAAACAGAATAATGCGCTACGAAAGAGATAGAAATGTATTCTTCTCTAGAGATGGAAAAGTGTGCAGAAAAAGAAAAATTCTTTTCGATGAAGAATCAGGTTTGAGGCAGAATTTAAGCCCAGATTTAAAAATGGGGTATTCCTTTGGAATGCGACATGAGAGTGCATAGTGGTGAGAATTGAAAATAAGAATGCTTGGAATTGGCTCTGAAAAGGAGGTAGGATATCGAACACGTGGGTATAAGAGAAGAATTGCTTGGCAAAGATAAGGAAATGTTAGAAATAGAATCTCGCAGCAAGACACTATAAGATCCGCGAAGAACGCAATAAAAATTTCAAAGATTAATATGCATCGAAGCTTTAAAGACAAAATATTTCGCTACTTTAAGCAGAAGATATTTCTTTTAATTATTCGCGGCTGAATAAACTGGCAAGTAATATTCCGCTTTTGTTCCTCATATACATTTATATCGTAAGAAATTTATTTTAAATGGGTACATATTTATGTTCAGAGCTTCCTATGCCACAAAATTTTTAAAGTGTTAAGTTAAACAGAATCTTATATTTTCATGAATTTCAATGCCAATGGATTTATACGGCTACACTAGAAAAACTACCCTACCTTCAAGATAAAACCTTAACTTATTTTGTGGAGGAATGAAATTAACTCTGATTTTGACTCGGAAAATATTTGGTATTACGTAAGATACAAACCAAGGTGTAATCGGAATCATTAGTAACATGATCTAAGGGTTCAAAACGAGGAAAAACACTTTAATATTGGCAATGCATGATGTATCTCGTATTCCATAAATTCAGATACTAAAGCCTCTTAAATCGATTTAATATTCTAAGTCTTCGTACGACTGTATTACACTTTGTGTTCCATAATTTTTTCATGAGAATGAAAAACAAAAAGCATATTACTCTTCCAAGAATTAGAATAGGTTCTCATTCAGAGATATATGGAAAATTTAAAAACTTAGGAACGAATTATTATTAATTTCTAACTTCATTCATTGAAATAGCAAACGTAGAAAGAAACATTACATATTTCATTAGACGGTAAAATTATTTTTCGAGCATTCCAAAATGGGTCCACACAATGGAGGGGGCAAAAGAGATAAGATTTGAAGTGCTCTGAAAAACGGAGAGGGCGTAAATCACTTTCTCAGACAAAGATCAAAATTCTATTCCAGAGCCTATACAATCCTGGTGACGCTGTAAACGTACGAGATAATTCATTTTCCGGGCAAACCCTTTCCTCCGCAATAAAAATGGCACCGAGCGGAAAGAGAATTCTCCCTAGATATAAACGAAACGCGAATGTAATGAGAAGAACCTTGGAAAACGCTCGCTCCCTATCTTTAAGTCCTCGTTTCTATTCCGAGGAAAATACGGGGCCCCTGTAAGGAAAAAATTCTTATAACGTTTACTCAAATGTTGAATTCCACTAGTTCCCTGCACACATATCTAACAGAAAGCAGGGGGAGACTGTTTCACAGACGTGAAAAATTATTACAAAAGCACGGGAAAAATTGCGAATTCTTAGAATATTTTCACTCATACCTTCCGGAGAACAATATGTCACTCCGAATCACTAATATAAGGCATTTTAGAAATTTCAAAATATTCCTTCTCCTAAAGGTTACCGATAAAAATTTTCAGAAAATCAGACAACTAAGTTTCTGCTTCTTTTCTCATTCACGAACATTTTCATAAGCAGAACATTTCCCTAAAAAAGAAAACTTTTTACGGTCTAAATCTAAGTATCACCTACTTTGTAGGCAAATGTCGAAATGAAAATCACAGTCTTGGTATTTATTTCTCCTAAAAATAATTTTTTGCAATTAGCGAATGATTTTAAATCGTGATAAAACTAATAGTTTAACCAAATCGAATATCTCTGGGATTCATTAACAAATAAAATAAATAGTAGCGAATGTATAAGTATCTTACATTCTCCATATCCATACACATTTATTTCACATCGAATATCGTAGTGTGTTTTGAAATGTTCAAAGCTGTTGAAGAACTAATTTTAATTTACAAACTTCAAAGGAGCAAATAATAAAATACAATCCATTCGAAAAATTATAATACGGTAATTTCATGGTTGTTTGGTGACAGATGTACGATTACAACGCACGGAAAGAGAAAATATGAGAGTATATCGCGTTAATCGCAGCTGAATAATAAATAGACATAAAAGATATTGAAAATTAAAAGCCTTCGAACTGCGAGACAATTATGTAAACGGATAGTAATCTTTTAGTAACACTTTTGTTAATTAAATTTGCTATATTTAGTTAATCAGATTCAGAGTTATTAGAAAATAAACTCGTGCCATTGTGCAAAATTTTTGTTGATGTAAAAGCAATTAAATCAAATCAGAAACACAAAAATCCTCCCACACCTTTATAAGTATCGGTAAATGCAGGTGAAACGAGATTTCCGAAGCAGCAACATACTTTTAGAAAAATTATGTAAAAATAACTTCCAGAACAAATTTTGATGTGATTACGAGACTTTCGACATTTTAGGGGAAAAAGAAGCGGAAAAAGAAGAGTTCAGGGCAAGAACTAGAAGTAGACGTGGGCGGCAAAACGTTACCTTAGTAACAGAAGCGGCAGTCGGAGACTGTAGAAGACAATTGGTGCAACGTATGAAAAAAAAGGAAAAGGTCGGAAAAGTTAGTGGAGAGGTATGGAGATGAGAGGAAGGCAAGTACATTTGGTAGAAAGAATTTTTAATGGTGACCAAGCTGCCGCGGTTGGTAAAGAAACAGGGTCGCTGATGGTAAGGGGAAGGAACAAAAATCCCTGCATGTTGCTAACACCCCGTGGAGAAGTAGAACGGCAGGTGGAGCCCCTATAGGGCGAGACTGACTGAAAAAATGGAACAGCAGGTGGACTTTGAAAAGGGAAATAACTTTTTGGTATGGCGTGCAAGAGAAGAGGAAACAACGGGTGAGAATTCGAGCGGTGGAAATTTTATTATTCCCACAGATGACACCCGTATTACTCATGAATGGTTCGACTGATATTCTGTTAAGACATCGGAGAATGTAAAAGTACCAGTATGATTTAAATTCATATTTTGTTTACTATAGGGAGCTATCGACAAAATGATCGTAAAAATATATTTTAATGTAGTTTACGATGTGAAGAGATCAAATGATACTGATAATTTTTATTCCTTTAGATTTTTCAAATTGCAAACAATTACTTTCAGAGGAATATAGGTGGAAAATGAAGCAGAGATGAAGGTATCGAATATAATTACGGAAAATAGCCTTTTAATAATAAGTAATATATCTTATATAATGCGATTTTAACGATTTACAAGATAAAGTAAATTTAGATAAAGAAGACAAATATCCGAATTTTTGCTTCTCTGTTTCTACTGACGAAACTAGACTCGGTAGTCTCTCATTAAAAATATCAAATAACTACTCAAATATGTTAATGACATGAGATATGCTATCAAACATGCTAAATTGATTCAATATGCTGATGATACATTGTTATTGATAGGCCATAACAATCTTAAGTTAGCTCAGGTGTTAACACAAGAGGACTTTTCCAGATTCCTGAGATGGTCACACGACAAAAAACTAGTAATAAACTTACAAAAAACAGTTGTCTCGCATATTCATTCACCATATTTAGGCCCACAACCTGAACTCACTGTATACTGTCATTCTTGTACTTGTCTTAAACTAAATGTAATCCATTGTACATGTCACAAACTACGGAATGTTTCTGAATTTGTTTATCTTGGAATAACAATAGATAATCATTTCTTATGGGATGTGCACATTAATAAATTATGTGTAAAATTAAGGTGTGCTATGGCTAAATTAATTAATTCTAAACATTTAATTCCTTTGTGTCATAGAAAAATGATATACTTCTCTCTATTTGAATCTTTAATAAGATATGGTATCGAATCCTGGGGTTATGCTTCAAGATGTCACTTGAATAAAATTGATAATATCCAAAAAAGGGTTTTAAAAATTCTAAACCTAGGTAATCCGGCTGATGATAAGTCTCTATATACTGATATTAAAGTGCTAACCCCCACGTATCTACTGATTTTCATCTTACTTAAGAAATACTACGACAAAAAAGAATATCAAGTAATTCTAGATAATAAATATAACACAAGAAATACATTTTATGTTGTACCCAGAATTTATAATAAATATGGAGAAAGAGAGTTGAGATATTTTATACCTAAGTAATAAATACAAGGCAGAAATAGATGACTATTGTGAAAGAGGTGATATTATTTTCAATAAAGCTGTGAAAAGAGTTTTAATAAAGTATATGTCAGTGGAGATGTAAGGCTTTCTGCTCACAACTTTGTTGTATTTTCATTTGTATGTTCAGTGCATATTATTATATATTATGATTATATTGCAAGAAATGTATATTTCTTGAAACTTGAAGTTCACTGCTGTAAAACAGCATGTTAGGGTTAAGCTGGAAATTTTTCTTTCTTTTTTAACAATTTAGTTGTATTAATTTATGTACGTATTATGTCCCGTCGACAGGCTTCGCCTGACGGAGCATCAATGTATTGAATAATAAAATATTAAATAAAATAAAGTCATCAGAGCGGAATCAAATACTACAACGATTGTAATGCCTACAGGAAAGTCCTGCAAAGATTTTGAAGAATGATTTATCCGTAGACGACATTGTACGAAGAGATTGGTCCTACAACTCATCTGTAATCCCACAATAATATCCATCCTATGTTTGTGATCTTTATTACACGCCCAACTACAATACTGGGTTTTAATTACAAATCTAGATATAAATTTCCGGCCTGTCCAGTCTTGAAAATGTCACTATTCACAGGAGAAAGGAATCTGATTTGTCGTTGTAATACAATAAAACATTAACCCGGGTAAGCAAAGGAAAAATTGATTTTGGGGATTCCTAATTTAGGTCACACTGATTCCCAAAATTAATCGTGGATAAGTTGACACACTTAATGAAGTGGCATCAGAGAATTAGATCCGATAACTTCAGTTAAGAATACGTCCGTATATTCACCTTACAAATAATGTCATCCTTTATTCACGGGCAAGCAGTATGGGAATAATAGATAAATAGAGATGTTGCAACAGATAAAATTGCTGTATTCTCCCTTTCAACGTCCACGAGAACGATGAATGTTGTCTTATTGCGTAAATTTAGATGATGTAACTATGAATTACATTAGTATAAAGTCATGCCAATTTCCGAAAATGCGTTATAACATTAACATTACGTAAATATTTTAATATTTTCTACTCCATTTATACGAGGAATTGGACACTAACCGAACAAATTATTGCTCCTCTACGTAAAGGGAGCGACACGCTCGACACACGACTACCCGCATAACCTCAAACATTGCGCAAATCGCTAAATATTTTATTTACAGAGGATGCTTTTAAAGGTTATTTGGGAGAGAGGGGGAGAGAGTGTTGGGAGAGGAACTCGAGATGGGAAAGAAGTTAAAGTCAAATGCTAGAAGCAAACGCTCGGAAGGATGAAAATTGAATGAGCTTCGGAGGCGATGGGGGAAAGCACGAGAGGAAGGAAACACGTGTGAGTAGGGCTACGGGAAACGAGGTTGATTTAAATTTATTAAATCCGCAGGAATTTAAATATTTGATAGCCTTTCGTTTAACAGCTATTCGTGGGGACGACGAATTTTTATTTCCTATTTTTACAGAATGTAAAGGAATACTTATAATATGGTTGCAATATATTTTAAACTATAACCAATTAACCAGAATAATCTTCTGACTCATTCGCGCACAAACAGCTCGATTTTCACTGTTACACTAGAAAAAGTAATCTTTAAATGTAGACTTAATTTTTCTGATATACTTAAAATCTAACTTCCAGCACTAAGTAGCTTATTCCTCTCCATGAACGAATGTAAAAACATATCAGGGCATCCCCGATATATCTAAGATTATTAAACGTAAGAATTTAAACTAAAAGTATAACCTAATTCCAACCGTATGAGAAAGTAAATATTCTTCTTGAAAATGTATATTAATTAGATTTCATTCGACATGCTGAAGTAGAATCCTATTGTTATCAACTGATCACCCAGAATTCTGCTCAAAGTATCAGTTCGTCTAACCAAAATTCGCTAAACATCGCATTCAATTGGTGAATTGCTTAATCAGATTATAATCAAATAACCTTTTGGAGTGATAAAGGAATGTTCTAATGGTTTTCGCTTTCTTTTTTTCCACAGGTAAGGATTGATGGTGCAGTCAGTGACAGTATGAGGTTTCTGGCGTATTCCTCAGAAATAAGACAATTCATAGCTAAGGTTAGTGGAAGTAATGTAGGGTCAAAGGTAAACCTGAAGAAATGATTAAACAACTAGCACTTAACTTTACATTCGGCGTCAAAGTGGCCTGATTGTACCGCAAATAGCTATAGTTCTTACAATAAATCAAAATCCCGCAACTCTACTGAGTACCATATCAGTAAAGTAACATCGACGAAAGACACATTCTTTAATCTTTTCTCCTTGTGATGGGAGAGAAATAAAAACAACTTATTCATTTAGCAGAATTTTAATTTCTCACAACCTAGGTTTCAACGCATAACGTCGTCATTCCTATGGCAACTTATTTAAGTTGTTTTTATTCCACTCCCATCATGTAGATTTTAAGTTGAGGCCAAAACAGTGGAGTTGGCTTTTCCTTATATTTTGAGTTTGATTAACTACATCTCCGGAGCACCATATTGCTCATTCGTTCTAATATTCAATTATATATTGCGTTCTAATAATTCACAATAGAAATATATTGACATTTCAATCAAAATCAGCGAAAATTAGAGCTACATTTTATGCTGTTATCAATTAAAATTTCTTCTTAATAATGTTCAATGTTGCTAAATATTCTTCGTCAAAGACATTCCTTTGCTACAGTTATATAAAAACAACCTATACATACTTCCGGGATCAAAAGTTATTTTTAATAATTTTTTTAAATTTAAGTTAATTTTTTAAATTTAAGTTAATTTTTTTTTAGAATAATGGAATAAAATACGGATAGAGAAGAAACCCGTTTGTAAAAGAGGACCACAAAAATAATTAGGAGTTAAAAGTAACGACTGAGCTATAAACTGAAGAAAACTCTGGAAAATTAGCAGAAAATCAACAAGAATTTGAGAATTAGATGAGAAACTATAGAAATGAAGATATGAGAGAAAAACTTCCCCAACATCAACACTGAACAAGGATTGAAAATAATGACCTAAAATAGTGTTTTTGCTCATCGTTACCAGATGGTGAGTGGAGTTCCAATTAATTACGGAATAGAGGAAACTTGGTAGTTTCCTGTATTTCTCTCACAAGTGGTTCCCTCATTTCTTGCTGCCTTTTGCATTTAGGTACATCACCCATGTGAATCTACGGAATAGATTCTTATGTTGATTTTTATGAGTTCATTTCACTTGTGCAATTTCAACATTTAAATGAACAAACAGAATCCTGTAAAGTTTTCATCGCTATCAATGAGTTCCATTGCTTAGTTCAGATGGAAAATTTAAGATTGAGGAATAATAATCTTTAATATCTTTGTACGCTCCAGTGTATGTACCCACATGCAACAGTGTGTTGATGATATCCGCCCAAATATATATAATAGTCGGATAACCGCGTAAACAAAAAAGCGAAAATTACCTTAAAATACCTTTGGTTTCAAGGCAAAAATACCTTTGCTTTCGAGACAGTTGTAATTTTGTTTGAGTAATTATGCCTGATGACGGTGAGAGTATATTTTTTACAGTACAACCCTGGGTGAAACACAAATCAATCAGATCCATAACTTAAAAAGAAAAACTGAAATTTTCTTCTCAAAGGGACTGATCGGTAGATCGAGCGATCACAGGTTTGCCGAATTTTCCGACAAAAAAAAAAGTTTACCCGAGAGAACGAGGAAAAATGCTCTAAATTATAACGATTGAAGAGGTGGTAAATCCAGCGAATCATAAATGAGGTAGAACGGGTAGAGGAAAGAATCGTTTGTTATCTCTGAATCGATATGAGCACCGGAATCTCATCCAAAAGACAAAACGGAAGAGCCAAATCCATTGGATGAATTACAGTCATTCCACCTCCTATCGGATATTCATTCAATGATGAAATTGAGCTCATTCATTTCATCTTCTTGCCGCCGATACTTTTAACCTTAAGTTAATCATTCTTAGACTGCTCCCTTACGGCATCCAGACTCAAATACACTCCGTTCACGTGAATACGATTCAACGGAAGGTTTAAAAGACATATATTTGGTAAATTTGAGAAAATAATTCCTACGAACGACTCAAAGTTATGATACTTGTTGTAAAACGGATATATATACGCAGTTGACCCATTAATTCAACATTTTATATGGAAAACTAACTGCCCCCTCTGTGTACACAAAAACATCCTCACAGGAAAATTGATCGTGTATCTAAAAAGATACGTCAATTTCAACATTAATAAGAACACTTTGGTTTACCTCTTCCATTTCATTCTATTCGCTCCATCTCCGCTTCAGGAGACGAGAAAAAATTTGCCCGCGTCATGTGCTCGCAACGCGAAAAGCAATATATTTTCATTAAATGTCTGCTAAGCAAAAGGGAAAAACATAACTACCCAAGCCGCCGCGTCCTTACTCGAGATAAAAAGTGGCAGTAAGATGCTTAATCTGAAATCAAGAGGCAAAAGTCAGTCACAGCGAGCACCGGGAAACGTTGGCTGAAATTAAAGACGGAAGGTAGGGAAGATTGAAAAAACCATCGAAAAAATAGGTGTTTCAAAGGGAGAGAGACCTTTCTCCTCCTGCGATTTCGATCGAACTTGAGAATTGGTTCCAAGCTGCTGCTAATCTTTTTTTCTTCCTGCAACTCTCTCCCTCATACGTCTCCACTATCCCCTTTGTCTATCACTTATATTCTGCCATTTTCTTAAATATTTAACGACCAAATGAAATCATCCTCCAATGCCATATTTCATTACATTCACTCTAATTTTTATCATGCCATACATATCCTTTCTTTCAATACGCCTTTCCCTTCCATCCCATTTTCTTCATGAGAAGTCTCCTTTCATTTTCATGTTCTTTCTTTTCTTATCTTCTTCTCCCTCTTTCATTTCCTCTTCTTCCCCTTAGTATATCACCCCTTTCATTCAGATATTTCCTTTTTAAGCTCCATTTTCTGAGTCTTCGCGTTTCATTTTCTCTCCCCTTTTCTTCCTTTATTTGTTTTGCTATATTTCCCAAATTACTATTACTATCGAGCCTTCTCCATCTTCTGCCACAAATATGTGCTTATTTCCTTTGCTTAACTTTTTCTTCCTCTTCTACCCATCCTTTCGTTAGGTTTCCTCATCTATCGCTCCCATATTCTCCAAACATTATGTTTGGAAGGAAACTCCTCATTGCTTGCGTCACTATCATTATAATAAAATCTCTTGTTTTTCTTAACCCTTTCCAGATTGTTATATCGAACGATAGAACAGCTTTCATCAATGAAACATTCTCTTTTTTAAAGTAGGATATCACCAATATCCTCAAAGAATCAAAGGAACAAAACCTCACTTTGTAATTTCTAAAACAAGTGTATTGACGATATAAGTTTCGTTGCGGTGCAACATCATCAGCTCAGGTCACGTGACGATGTTGCACAGCAACGGAACCTAATTGGGTCGTCAATAAATCTTGTCAGTGGAATTTAAAAAGTGAGGTTTTTATTTCTTTGTTACCATGTAGAAATTCCACCAAATAACGCCAGAAACCATTACTTCTATCATTATCACCTGCATCTACATATCTATTTACCCTCCAAGCGACCTTTGCTATACCCTGCAAGGCGTGTGGCAGTGGGTACATATACCCTACTCCCCTAATCGATTACTTTTATCGTTAATTCTTCAAATGCCTAGTTCTAGAATCTTTTTCTATGATTTTTCTTAAGTATCAGACTGACCGTTGTAACAGGGATGACGCATTATAACGACTACCTTTAAAAAAAGTATAAACTTTGTAAACCTAACATTGCAATCGAGGACTGTACCTTCTCAAGAAATATAAATTGATGTACAAATTTAATACCTCGTTAGATCACAGTATAAGCAAATATACACCGTTGCCGAGAAACGCTAAAAAGAAAAGAATGGAATAGATAATATTTTATTTCTTTTCCAACATTTGCTTCACATACGATATAAACCTTCCTTTGGTGTCGCTTTTCTCCTCACTGCTTGGTTCTCTCTCTGAAATACTTCTCCTCTCCTTTCATCCGTACATTTTCATCTCTCCTTAACTTCTCCCGACTTTTACCCTTTCCCTTTCTTCATTCATTTCTTCTGTCACTTTATTTCACCGTCAACTTCCATTTCTTCCCTTTTCACCCTTCTCTATCCTCCTCCTTACTTTCGTCCACTTTCCCCACACTCTAATCCCTCATACCCTTCACAGCTGGGCGATCCCGGCACCATCTGATGGCCCCTGAAGGCAAAAGGAGGAGATTCTTAAGAACCCTTGGAGCACTCCCATCCTCCGGTTCCCTCACACACCTTCTAAATCTTCCTCTCTTTATTGGGCTTTCGTATCGGATGATACCACGCCTCCTTCCATTGCTATTATGCTCTTTCCCAAAACTTTCCTCCGTAATACGTTCCGATATATCGATTATGATCGTATATGATTTATAAATACACTTACTGGAGACTAAAAAAGGTATGCATATTACCATACCCATACTAAAATATTTCTCATATTGCGAATAATTAATAGAAATAAACTATGGAAAAAAGAGCTTTCGCAAGGCAAATTATGACAGAATTCTGCGAAACATCAATCTGAAATTGAAATTTAAATGTTTAGCTACAACAACGATTATGAATCACCAAATTTCAAATAATTCTTTACCGCCGTTTCGGTTAAACTGATGGTCGTGATATGGAAACCAGGAATAATGGTAAGTCCGAACCATGATATTTACAGGATTTAATTTATATTAAATTAATTTATATCTCCGTCTGATGTCACAACATGTCCCTTTTCGTCTATTTTGGTCTATTTCAGCTATTAAGATGGCCTGTCACACGTATCTGGGTCTTTGATTTGAAGCTCCCGAATATGGGCCAAATTTTTTTTTTTTAACCGTTTCCCCTGAAAACTGCAAGAAGTACATGCATACATATTCCGTTAATCTGAAAGGGAACTCTTCTATTCCAGCTGCATTTCCATTCAGTTAGTTATGCGCTAGAAGAGAGATATGTTAGTCGGTCAAACCCACCGAAGGCATGTGAAAGGTTAATGCTATTCTTTGAAAATATCTAATAAGTTTTTGTCGTTCGCAAAGGCCTACATTTTTATAGGCATAAACCCAAGAATAACTGGTGCACGAATTGCTAAATATATTTTGCGCAGGAAAATGCGAATGCAGGAATATTTTTGAACTGCTGAATGGATTTACGATGAAAAAAGTCAACCTTGCAAGGACGTGATTCGTGGATTTCTCTGTTCATTAGATTTTTATGCCCTTTATAATAATTACGTTTCCTCTAACTTTTGGCCAATACTGACTCACCTGCCTCATTACTTTAAGCAGTGCTTTTGACAGCATATTCTTCTCAAGTTGTTTCCATATTGATAGGATTTAAAACGCACATATCATTAAGCATCCGATTCCAGGACGCATCACTTACGATACACCACAAATTCCGTTTAGTTCTGCCCACATGACATATACAACATGCAGTTTCGTTAGAATTTTCCAATCCCTACGCATTTCCGGGAGAACATTTTATTCGCATCAGCAACCCCTTCTACCAAAAATACTTCAGGCCTCCGCTCCGAATCCTCCATTTAATAATCGATAATCGAAACATCGATAGCTCCCTTTTCGACGCATTCATTGCGACCAGATGAAAGGAGGGATCGTTATATGTTTTTTTCGCCCGTAATGCTCAATCCTTAGCCCTGGAGAAGACCAATTTTTCACTCCGATACTTAAATTCCCCGATTCCACTTTCCTCTTCTCTTAACTCATTTCCTCTTCGCAGTTTCTCCTCCTCGATTCTCCTTCCAATTCCCTCTTCTTTCCACATTGACTGTCTCCGTCGAAATCTCGGCACCCAATCCTCACGCCCAAGAGATACTACGTCTGAAAATCCACCGAGCAACGATACATGTATCTTTCATTATGCACATCTGCTATATTCCCTCCGATTTTTCGAGTCCAGGTCGGGAGGAGTGATATTTCTTTATCACTTGCCCGCATGTGTGTGATACCATCCGCGAGGGAACAATCTCTTCTCTTTGCGATGAAAATCCATGCATCTTTCTTTCCGAAAAATATGATTTTATCTGAATTCTGTAGCAGAGCTCGACTCATAAGCTTTCTTATAGTTTTGAGATAAACTTCTCACCGACAGTTAATTACGTGATGATGCAAATGAAGCAAAATCCGATTGGAAAATATTACCATACCGGAGATACAGGTTAAGGTGCGGAGTGTCTTTCTTCCCCCATATTTACAGTCTAGCCCAAAAGTGAAGAATATGCTGTTTTTCTTACTATATACAGAAAAGTTTAGAGATCATGATCATTCTAATTTTCAGAATGGAACACTTCTAATGAAAATGTAACGAAAATATCCTTTATAAGTCCGTTAAGCGATTATTTTTGATTTGCCCAACTTAACAGTCATAATGCCAAAATTCAGGCAACACGCAGTTTAGGGGCAGAAATTTGTTTAACTTGCAAAATTCCGATGAAAAAAGCTTTTTTCCAAAGGAATGGACTTTCATTTCAAAAAGTACTTTCATCGAAATCATTCTACTTTTCGCAGAATAATCGATTTATTACTTAACAATTGGAGTTCTGGTGATTTTAAGCTATGTCCGAAGAATTTAACCTCAGTTGAAACATACTTTGCTGAAATTTACTCAATCGATTACATTAGTACAAAATGCCAAACACAGAGAACTTACTTCCAAGAAGGAATCACCACCATATTTCCCTTGATTACCGGTGTTGTAAAAGTATCGCACTGTTGATACTATGACTTCTATCGCTGAGAGGTAAGGATCTTTGGGTTATTAAAATTGGTTACTTCATCTTTCACTGAGCCATATTTGCAGTTTAGAAGAGCTCCAAAAACCATCAATGTTAAGGTTCTGTCCAATGCGCTTTTTGCTATCACAGAAGGCTTCCTCAGGGACCACGGCAGAATCCTAAGGAGGATGCTGTGTGGAGGAGTCAGTACTAAACGGAATTGATGTGATTTGTTATGATTCTGCTCTGGTCCATGAGAAAGCTATCATTAATAGCGAAATGTGCATAGGACAGGATATTAGCTTTGATGGTTTTTGAAGTTCTTCTAAAGGCAAATAACTCAACCCACAGTAGCAACTTTTATTCTAAATATATATCCTAATAAAAAATGTTGAGATATATTATTTCGTACCTTCATCACGTATCCATCATCCTTCTATCAATCGCTTCACAATAAAACCTCTCTTTTCATCAAAATGTATTAAATTTTTAATACTTTGCTACGTAAATCTTGCGTGATAAATGTTTTAAGAGATTGAACACGATTTTTAAAATTTCAAATTGTGACAGAAATCCAAGGTGAGAAACTTTTCATAAAAATCTTTAACTCCTACAATGCTACGACTTTGAAGTGATCGATACATGCCCATCCGAATACCCTACAATACGAGAAGTGGTAATCGTTATAATCAGGATTAATCATAATTATCAGGATCACAAAGGAAGTGCTCACGTAATTTAATTTTGTTACGATCTGTCGCTAAAACTTCCTTATATAGGAACTTCAGTGAGCATATCCCAAGCCGAAATATTGAGAGAATTACCGGATTCCATCGGTTTTTAAGTTTTATTACGTTCATCGCAGTGTTCATTCTGCCAATACTTTCCAGAACGACTATTATTCGCATATCCTTCCAAGTTCTCGGAAAGAGGTTGATGCCATCCAATCCATCTTAATCGCCCTCATCGACGTTAATGAGTTTTGAATGAATTAACCCATTTCCTTATCCTTCCAACTTCAGGTATTCACTTTCTTTGCACTGGAATAAATCAGTGAAGATTCTCCAAGGATGCCCATGGGGCACATTCCCTGAGTTATAGGTCGGAACTCTGAAGAGTCCAATAAAGAGAAAAACCACTTTGAAAGGTGATCTTCTTGAGTTTCAGGTAAAGTGGTTGCTTTTCAGTAACTAATGAAGAATTGAAGAGGTTCAATGATTTTGTACAACATCCCTACAATTATTATTAGATCAATTCCAATTTTCTACTCGAATCAGTGTTGTTGTTAATAAAAGCAGGTACGCAATTGGTTCTGAAAGGATTCTTTTAATGCGTGAACTTTATCACCAACAGCAACGTGCACCGGGATAAAGAAATTCTTACAACGTCTCGGAAATGAAAGACTAGAATTTCTGGACTGCAATAATCTGACAGCAATGAGACATACATGAAGTATGCAGTATTTCAATGATGGTCATTTCATAAATGAAAAATACATATTTTAGTGAGACTTCGCTAAAATATAAAATTATCTCCTTTCAGAGAAAGCATGCTCATCCATAAAAACCACAAGGCTCTTTGTGAACCATTACTTATATTACCTGTCTATCCAATTCTTACGGATCGCTTTCACATTCTCAATAAGTTGAAACTTCCATACTCGTGATTGCTGTGCCAATATCCCAAAATAAGGGCAAACGCTTCACACATGTCAGTGCTTTAAAATATCAAATTAGTGGGAAAATAAAATTCACTATGTAAAATTCCACTGTAGTCACTCCTGTGAAATTTTACATAGTGAATTTTATTTTCCCAGTGATGGAGTTCCACTTAGTCAATGCTTCTTATATAGATTATATACTCAAATTAGTAATTAGAGTCACAAACGCCATCAAAAAGCCATCAAAAAATTGGTTAAAAATCCAATTCGCATTTTGCTGCCAGAAGCAGCATTCTCGAGGGTAGAAACGTGACTGAGTGTGAGATTGGCGAGCGAAATAGATGCTCCTAAAAACAAACGAATATCAAACAGCGAGATCCAACGGAATGTACAAAGTTTTGTCGATATCCAGGTCATCGTTCATAATATTATTACGAATTTTATAAATGTGTAATTTCTCCCAAGAGTCCCAACCATAATTAATGTTACAGACCAAATTTAAATCATTAATAGTAATATTATGGGCATAATCAGACATATGTTTGACTACAGATGAGTTTGAGAACCTACCAGCCTTAAAATGAGCTAAGTGCTCTTTAAACCTTGTGATCACCCTCCTTTTTGTCTGACCAAAATATTTCAAACTACATTCCGGACAAGAAACTAGATAAATAACAGATTTGTCTAACGTGTCAACTTTGTCCTTCGTTGAACCTAATGAATTTTTAAGATTAAAATCGTTAAAATAACATACCTTAAAATTAATTTGTTTAAAAATGTTAGAGAGCCCTTTTATCTGTGGAGGAAAATAAGGAAGTTTAATAAATTCTGAGGTAATGGTTCCGTTATTTTGGGACAAAGTAGAACTGTCTTTAATCAAACGTCTATATTTATATCTTTTGATGAGAATGTCGATAAGAGAGGGTTTAAAACCGAGCATTAATGCTGTGTCCTTGATAAACTGAAGTTATTTATTATAACCGGTATTGTTTAGTGGTAAGTTTACCAATCTATGCACTAGGTGATGGAAACCAACGTGTTTATATTTTTGAGGATGAAAGGATGAATTTGGAATAAAGTTATTGGAGGAGGTTGGCTTCCTGTGAATCTTGAATTCCAGTTTGTTGAATATTCTTAAGACCTTCACGTCCAAAAGAGGCAGGCAGTTATTCTGTTCAACTTACACAGTCAATTTAATTGAAGGGAACAGACCTTTTAACTTATTTAAGAACAAATCAATGCTGCAGAAAGAGGTGTCAAAAACAGTAAAAATGTCATCGACATATCTCAACCTTATATTGGGAAAATAATCAATAGTTTTTTTGGATTTATCCTCAAAGTGATTCATAAAAACATTTGAAAAGAATGGAGAGAGAGTGGATTCCTCATGGCTGTGCAAAGAGTCTGTTGATAAAAGTTTTTATTAAATTGAAAAGCATTCTGGGTCATACGTAATCTAGGTAAGTTAAAATTTCTTCCACCACTGTGTCAGAATAACCTAAATAAAATTGAAGTAATTTTAAAACTTCAAGTGTTTCTAAAACAGGAACACTAGGGAAAAGGTTACAAACATCAAAAGACACCAATAAGTTCCTTCTTCTTCCGAGTTACTTTCGTTAGAGCAGCGATGGGCAAACTACGGCCCGCAGGCCAGATGCGGCCCGCCGCCTAATTTCATCCGGCTCACAAGGGTGATAGCAGCATGAAATATAAGTGATTTTTACATGATTAAGAGTTTTATAAAATATATTGCATCCCATGATAATTTTATATCTTTCTCTTAATTCAATCGAAGGTAACAATTCATAGTTACGAATTCATAGTTACGCCTCGTATATTAAGTATCATGAATTCGGAAATGCAAGAATTTCCGCAAAATATTATTTTCTTAAAAGGCACTCACATAATTGTGGCTGGACGACCTTCTGGTAATGTATGTACTCTCCGGCCGCCAAGTTAAAAGTTTGCGCACCACTTGTATAGAGGCACATTACTTCGGGGATTCGTCGCAGCGGTTCGAGATAAAAATACAGGGATTGTTCTGCTACCCCTAATCCCTTATCTGCCAAAGAAAGGGCTCCCAAATTATTGTATATAATTATGTGAGAACCTGTCATAAAATACTCTACATTAGTGAATTCGGTTTACTTGATGCTTCCACTTAAATTCTGTTGGTACAACATTTTGATCTGCATATTTGCACCCTTTAAATCGTCCAACTAACAGTTTCTCATAAATAAAACCACCAACGGCTACACATTCGACGTCACGGATTGCTGCGCAGTATACATATATCCCACGAAATGTAGCCAAGCATACTAGCCGTTACCAGTGGTTGTAACTTCCTTCGATGACAGAGATCGGGAGACTCACCATTGGTCGCATCAGATTTGTGAATTCACAGCCATGCATCGGTCATGAGTTACCACGCTAAACAGGCCGCTCAACAAAGCTTCCAAAGGCGATGTATACGACCCGACGATTTCGCTTACTGCAACCGTCCAAACGTCGTGCAAAATCCGGATTTCGATCAGGTTAAACACTGCAGAGAATTCGATTGCAAATCAGCTGGCCTCCTCACATCTCAAGGATCATTGTGATAGCGTATTTCGTCTCCTTACATAAAATTAGGTACTGAGTTAAAAAAGTTGGCCGTTTGATTTATAGAAGAATCATCTCCAAACTACTTCTTAACTAATAAAGATTTTTCTAAACGGCGGTTACTTACCAAATGATGAACGGTAAAAGAATAATGAAAAACATTTTTAATGAGAGAAGCATATTTAATAATGATAATAAATCGCCTTTATCTTGGCAAGATTCGGACTGAAAGTCTTCCACATAACCGATATTTTACCGGTCTCAGGGTGAATACCAAGTAGAAATAAACCAGAAATATTCATCTTTAATATTGCCACTTGAATGACTATGACTACCACCCGCCATAAAGCCAAGTTTTAGCCATCACATGTAACAAATAAGATTATAATTAGTAGCTTTTAATGAATGAAATCGCCACTGTGCTCGCGAGGAGCAACCTTCCGCTCATTTAAAGTACACGTGAGCAAATGACGACTCACCTCCACAAAGCCAAGGCGCCTCAGGTTGTTTGAGGAAATGTTGTTGCAAGATGGTAAATTAATTTAGGAACATTATTAATATTCATCATGCTCTACGCGTCAGTGTTTAAATGTCACTCTAAAAAGATAAAGTACAAATTTTATTCTGGCTGATTAAATAAAATATGTTTACATTAAGTTTTCATCTATTTTTACCCAATTTTTTTATTAAAAATTTAAAACATTGGAAAACCTTCCCCATGAAAATGACACAAAGTGCCTCACCGCGAAACTTCGTAGTCGCATGATATTTTAATTACTGCGTATAATTTTGTCATCACATAACTCCGACATATGTATTGCTGGAGACCACTTTGACCTTCATCGAGAGAGACGACCATTCTCCCTCATAAGCCTTCGTTTTCCGCCAAAAAATACGAAAAAGCTGAAATCAAGGAGAGACCGGAGCTTTAATTTCAAACTCTCTTTGGTCCAGGCCCTTCTCTGCCGACAGAACTTTGTCCAGCATTCTCTTTCGAAAGATCGCCGCATTAATTAAAACTCCGGTGATCGCCCGAAAACGATTCGGCCCTCGCGAAAGAGAGAAGAAGCGAAAGTACGAGAAAACCCTCGGTTAGGAAAGTAATCCTTTTTATCTTTCGCCGAAAGAACTTCCTTAAGAAGCTTTCCGGCTTTTTCGATGGACGGGTTCGCGGGTTGAGGTTATCTTTTCCGTCCGCCCTGTTGTTCTCTAAAACAAATAAAAATCGCCCTGCGCGTCCTGTGGTCCATCCATCTTGAGCCTCTCACTTCCAGTTTCGCCTAGGGTGTCTCAGGGATGGGGCATTATTCAGTGTGAGGACGGCTGCATGTACGCCTATGGAGAACAGTGGCCATATACTCGTATATCAACCGGATCTATATACGGAAGCTACCAAATGCATGTGTAAGTAGGTTTCGCTATGTTTGCCTAGAGATGGGGTTTGAGCTATGGGTCGGATTCTAAAGGGTGCTAATTTGCTGTGATTTGAATCGACTAATCTGTTGGCGACGGAGGTTTTGTTTGATCTTTGGCGTGATGGAAAGTTCCACGTTTCCGTCATAAAAGATTCTTATGGCTTAGCGAAGAAATGCATGCTCTGTGCTTCGTGAAAGCGGGATAACGAGGTAGTGTGCGCGTCCTTCAAATGCATTGAAAATCGCTGTTTTCTGCTTCCATTCGCCATTCTTCTCGAAACATTGGAGAAATATTATGGATGAATTCAACTGATCTGAGGACAAATAATTCAAACATTTTAAATTTTGGTTATGAATTAGCATCCGCTAAAAGTAATGTATAACCTCTCGGCATCGCATAATAAAATTTTTTACCTTCAATTAATTCTTTTTTTCGGAAACAAACATTTAAGACCAATCCTTAGAGGATAATTTACCCATTCATTTGCGAAAACAACATATCCTTGTATTCAAAAAGTTTACCAGAGCTAGTTTATGTGGAATATTAAATACTTTTAACTTAAAAAATTATAAATATTTCCATACCTAAATTGCCCATTTTCATCTATGCTAGTCAAAACTAACGTTATTTTTATATCCCTGTATTTGCATGGGTAAACTTGTGCATTCCCTGAATTCATTCGAATGTGAGTCCTTTTATGTTGAAAGCTGTAAATGAGCATCCAAAAACACAGTCATTCCGGTTCGGATGAAAGGTACGATGAACAAGGGAAAAGTTCGCAGGGATGACCCGGGTCAGCCAAGGCAAACCCTTCCTTTAGGGGACGGATAAGAGGAGAAGTAGTCTAAAGGGGGGAAGGCGTAGAGGGGATAGCATGACCGGGGCAATATGAAGATATACTCTCTTTTAGTTCGCGGGGAATGAAAAAAAGATGAGCGGCTCGAAAGCCATCAAAGGATAGCGTGGAAGAGAGAAAAAGAGCTGAAGATGAGAATGCAAGCGAAAACAATAGCAAAAGGTGGAGTAGAAAAAGAAAAAGCAATTTCAGATGTTTGTAATGGAGAGGAAAACGAAATATGAGGTGGAGATGATGTGACACCGTCGCGTCTGGGAGACAAAGTGTAGTGCCCAGCTTTTCTGGCTCGTGGATAATGATGGATATGAAATAAAAGGTAGTTACAAAAATACAAGGAGGGAAAATGTCAAGTACTGATCTAATGAGGTGTGATTAACGGCAAAGTTTACCCTAAATTTAACTCACATATATGTAAGTAATGTAATGAAGTTAGTGTATGTAATTCTATTCATATATCTAATTCTAAATGTTTATATACAAGATACGTCACAAAAACGCAATTAGTAAAGTAGCGAATGTCTCCCTACCATTTAAAGTCTTTATAGCGCTATGAAGTAACTCGTGGAACCAGAATATGAGGGAGATATTATTGGATTCTAGTGGAGTTGTGCATTTACACAAATATTACAAAACATTTAAAAATTAAAAGGATATAAGGAAAGGTGAATTTCTTTACATGATGAAGTCATGCAACTAATCTCCCAGGAATAACAAGTGTGAACAATAGCGACATGACTGGGACTCGAACGAGTCTCATTGAGGTATATCCCTTCTTTTTCACATCAAAATTCGTAAGTATCTACGTTGCTATAAACAGCGTTTGGTAGCCATAGACACTTAAACAAAAAGAAACGACGTTAATAGAACTTCATTTATTTATAAATCTTAATTGATATTACTCTAAGTCAGCCAAAATATGGACAGCTATGGTTCGATGAAATATGCTCTTAAAATAATTCATCACGAAAATATATAAGAACTATTTATTCGAATTCTAAGCATCAATGTAGCTATTGATAGCATTGGGCCTAACTAATTATAGTTATATTCCACGAGAAGAGTATTGCGACCAGGTATCCACCCAGTGCAATGTCTTGTTGGCTACCTCAACGAGCTATTTTTCACACTTGTTATTCCTGTTATTCCTGTGGCCTTTAAAAATTCTTTTTCAAACATTTCCTCGACAGAATTAAGTAATTATCAATTTTGAAACGGAAACATAGAGATGCATAATTGCACAGAGATGAAAAATACAGCACAAATAGAAGTAATTAAAAATCGATTACAGAAAAGTGGAAAAGGAAAATATTCCGAATAGGAAAAATGAGAAAATGATAAGGGCATTTAATGACTACACTCTTCTTTACAAGCTAATATAGAATACTATCAACTTAACAAATATAGGTAATTCTAAATGCTTAATACCGGCTATATCGGAGCCCCGAATTTAAATAAGTAAAAAGAGTTTACCTCTTGATATAAGAAAACGATCAATTTATTCTATAACTCAAGGACTATAATTTAATTTAAATCTTATAATGTATATAAATATCCAAATTTCTCAGAATGTGTACAATTATTTTTTCATCAATTCCAAAGGAAATTTACTGGCTACATAATGAGATATTTTCACAGAAAATTGAGAATGGTCAATGGTCATCGAGTACTCTGAATACATTTCAGGGCACTTACACTTCTTAAAAATGTATTACCAAATATAAACCATCAAATGTTTTGAAGTCGAAAAAGATTTATGCGGAGTTCCTCATCATTTCCTACTTCAGACAGACAGATTATAGACAGAATTCGCTCTTACCTAAGGGAACATTAGAAGAATAGAAGTAATAGATCCAGCTATTATCCAGGCAAAGTACGCTCGTGCTCATAAAGTTGTTATGATCAAAGTAAACGAAAAGACACATAGAGTAAATTAGATCTGGGGAAGGCGGAGAAAACAGGTCACAAAAAGGGGAGGAAATTAGAGCTAGGGCCGGGGGTTAACAGAATAAAAATGAAAACGTATGTAAGTTCACAAAAATTCAAACATTTACTCTCTTTTTTTCTCTCTGGAACCCCTTTCGTAGTTTACGATTCTCTTCGGCATTCCTTAAGTTGGAATTTCTCGCGCGGCAACGTAAGGTAATACATTTCTACTTTTTAAATTCTGAACGAACGTGTCGCGGAAGTAATTGAGTCTATTCGAACGACTTAACCTGAAAAATTCTACTGATACCTCAGAGGAATCATTTATGTTTACTCAAAGATATTCGACTCCGGGAACAAAACTTCATGCTTACTCACTTTCGTGTTTTTCTGTATTTCAATTAAACCTAAAATACTGCGGAAAACTTCGTTAAAAACATTGAATTTATTTGCTCAACATCTTCAATCCCGCGGCAGCTTTTCCCTTCCATAAACACCAACTGTTCGTGTTTACGGACTTATAAAGGACTGGTTAGCCCACGAAAGAGCAAACGGAAATGAAATTAAGGCTGTGCGAGAGAGAGGTTCGGGTGTTCTTTCCAACGAAGAGCGGTCAGCCTCCGAATGAATGAAATTTGAATGAGGTTCGGCAAATATACGATCAACGGAATTTAGGGCGGCTCTTTCAGATGTGAGGAAAGGTAAACTAATAAGGTTGCATTAGTAATGTACACCGATGTGTCTTCGATGAGAGATACCTTCATTGAATTCCAATATCATAAGAGTTGTTCTCTGGAAAGTTCACTGTTCTCTGATACAGTCAAACTGTATCAAAGAAGGAACATCATCTTCTTGGTTAAAGAGAAAAATGAATTACTTCGGTTTCAAAGTTTCAAAGCTGTTTAAAAATAAATCTTTATACAATATCCTACAGTTATTGAATCATATTGGTAACTGAGGCAGAAAAGAAAATGTTTGGCTCTAAGGATATCTAAGAAGAAAATTTTTGATATCCGCGCATTACAGTCGTTTATTTATTCAAAAAATCCAGATGCAATCGATTAGGGATGTCACACGTAGGGTACACCCGCCAAAAATGCCCAAAAACATTCAAACTTCGGCTCATAATTGCATATGAGTGGCGCACTGAATTTAGAAAAAAAAATATAATAAAATACCTTCGTGCACAATTTCAAATACATACAATTTTACATTAATGCAATTTTATAATTTACCGTTATTCTCATAGAGCTTTATTACTGTTTATCGTGGACTGTCGTAATTTGTATTTCAAACCAAAACAAGTTGGAGACACACGGAATGGATTCATTGAAGACACTCATGCTCACTAGAGGCAAGATTATTCTGGAATGCGGCATTGACTATGAAACATTTTCGATTGAGAATGTAACAAATAAATAGCGCATGCCTCTGTCGAGCCGTAATTAAATATGAACGTACAATAATCCTAATATGTATGTTAAAGCTATTTGAAATGTGGAGATTAATCTCGAGCAGTGTCTTTGGATATCTTCCGAGTTGCAGAAATATAATTTTTCATCGAATAGAAAATCCGATCCTGAAAATAGTTGGGATGATGAGAACGGAATCCTTTTGATCTACACCACTGCCCCTCAAATATGAAAATCTACGAAAATTAATATCTGTATACCCATAGCTGAAGAAAGATAAAAAGGAAATTAAACACTGTGATGATAATAATATAAACCAAATTACTGTATAACAATTTCCTGATGTTGTATTGAGGCCATAAAACCAGTAAAACTCTATTGAGGAAGAAAGATGTCAAACAATGAGATAAAATTATTTTCCGTCTAGCGCACTCCTAGATTAGACCAGCGCCCCTAGGGGGGGCGGCATCGCCCACTCTGGGAATCACTCATTTAGATGTTAATGAATCAATTCTGGCGATATCTGGTTCTCCTTGTATTGTATGTATATCCTTGTATAGAATGTACTTCTCCATGATTAGTAAATAAAAACGCAATCTGACACCCTCGAAATCGGTCGTGCGTTTATCAAATATATCTTCTGTGGACGGAGTGAGATTTTATTTTTATTTACTAATCATAGATGTAGATAGAATCGAACAAAGCTGGCCTAGAGTCCAAAAATGGTGTTTCTAGAGTGAGGGACGTGAAACTACGCATAGAAATTTAATTTTGTTTTGTTATTCTGTTTTTAATTCATCGTTATGTGTACGCGTCAAAAAGATACAGGGTGTGAAACTTAGCCAATTTGATAATTGTTCACTGCAATGTAAACGTTGTTGAAGGAAACTGGTGGAAAAACCGATTAAGCAGTATTTGAGCATGATTCCTGACCTTTCGATTCGATGTATCTTTTGCGCTCAAAGATGGACCTCTGCTCATTTTAATCTGCTCCCCGTTCAAATCTTGAATTTCAGCCGGTCAGCTTTTTTCGATTCTGGCACACACTGCGTTGGCAACATTTTAAGCAAAGCGAACGTATAAAATAAGATTTAACGACGTAAGGCGATAAAGTCATCCATTTCATTGCGAATGTGAGCAGTTTATAAAGAAAACGTGTTTTGTTGTACGATTATTTTACTTAGCTCAACATGGAGCATTAACGAATCCAGATAGAGATAATGGGGGGGAATAATTTTCTAGTATCGGAACGGACATATTCAACATGGAAAATTGACTGGGAATTCCCTGATTTTACGGTTGAGTGTTTGAGCCTTTCGGATAAAAGGAGTCATAATATCTAATTTCCAAATTAAAAACGTCAAAAATTTTCCCAACATCAATGTTTTAATTTCCGTTTAATAATTTAGAAATAAAGCATAAATAAAGGATAAGATAATAATAAAGAATAAAATGAACAGAAGAATTCATTCTTCGTATCCAATACGAACTTCCGATGGAGACAGATTTCACGGTCCGTCGAACGAAGGGAAGGCACTTATTAAATTACCTACGAAATTCCGAACGATGTCTTTTTCGCCGGAGAACTAATTGAAAGCACTCGCCTCGCGAAATCGATTCCCCGGAAACATCTCCGCACAAATGACAAGAGAAGAAAAACGTTCTAATGATGGCGGAGATTTCCAAAGGTATTCAATTATGCGACCTATAAATCACTTCCCGTATTCGGAGAAAATCTATGAGGAGAATTGTAGGAAACGCAACCGTATACAAAAACGGCATCCAATAGCGAAGAAATTCGCAAACCTCCAAACAGAATCGACCCTCGTCGAGATCGTCATACCTTAGAAAAGTAGAGAATAATTATCTGTATCGTTTTCAGTCGCTCTATTTCGCCAGATGAAAAGAGGAACGAATCGAGTGTAATTGGACAAAAACTCGCATCTCCCTCGGAAAAAAGGCTCGCAATTCGCTCTGAAGGTGGTATTACTTTCATCAAAGTTGTGTCATCTTTCCTCCATTTTGTTTTTCTCTCTGCCGCTCTTTTTCATTTACCGTCGGCAGCCCAGGGCCATTCGAGCCCTGGAATCCATCCTTTTCAATGCCACCGTGTTTTGCTTACGAAACCCCGCTAATCCTCGTTCTATCCTCTTTTCTCATTTTCAATTCGAGCTTCGACACATTTCTCCGATTCGATTGTTTTCATTCAATCCGTATGCAATGTGTTCAATGCCGCCATATCACCTTTTACGGTTTCCTCCATTTACATTCTGCCCGAATTCCCTTCTCCAAATGTGTGGATGCTTCTTTTGCCAAACCAACCTTTATCTCAGTAATCTCCCTTTTTTTAACTCCTCATGTGCTCAAACTTAACATTTTTATGTTCTTCCGTAGTTAACAAGTCTTTTTGATCATCAAATTATTTTCATTCGATATGTTTAGTGGAATCATTCATAGATTTCACTCACATCAAATTTAGCCTTCTTTTCCTTCCAAGAGGAGGAAATGATCTTTTTTATTTCCAATAAATAAATGTGTTATTTCACAACCGGGAAAGGAAAATGCGTCTAACAATCGGTATTATAATGTGTACTTAAAATGGAACTTAAGTAATTTTCACTTTTGAGCCTGAAATTATAACACTTTATTAAAGTGAAGCTTAGAGCCAATCTATAGTAATATCAATTAATTTAGAAGATCTGCGAGTCTATTATGACATTTCCAAAATTATATCAACAATTCAGCGTTGATCGTTTGATCTTCATTCCTCTTTTTCTAAGGTACTTTGGTCCTTGAACAACGATCGCAATGGAAACACAATTTCGTAAATCGAGTAACTTTAAGATGAAGTAAAAGTGATATTTTCACGTAATTTTCCTGTTCATCTGTCATTCGAAAGTAAATCTACAGATTATTATTCCGCCTTAATGAACGTTAATAGTTATTTGCATCGTCCTCGCTAATCAAACTTTCGCATTATGCCTGATTTCTAACGACACTATTTCAGAATCTTATATATTTCAAAAGTTAAAAGCACCATAAACATACACTCAAGAATAATAATAATAATAACAACCCCTAGGAGCGAATTCTAAATTTGAATTTTTACTTAAAAGGGTTCCTTAATTCGCCAACTTAGGACTCATTGGCAAATGACGAAAGAGTGCATTAAATTACAAAGGTAGGAATGCAAGTGGATTTAAATGTTTCTTTTGGAATCGATGGGAAAAAAATATATTACTTGATCCTCTCAAATAAAACTAATTTTAGAGCCAAATTTCCGACGGCTACTTAGTTCTGCGACCACCGAAATACCGCAAGTAGAAACCGGGGTCCCATATAATGGGAAATTAAAGTTCTGAATTTTCCACTTGAACCGAAGCACTTAATTATAGAATTCGATTTTGACACCGATATGACCTCGAATTTCTCAGTCACGGGAATGGATGCCATTTCCGAAGTTCATGTTCCATTTCTCGTCTTGCTTATCCTTTAATCAGTTAATGCACGACCTACATTTTACTCGAGATATTAAAAATCTGCGTCGGAATAATTGGAACAACGTCGTGCTTTAATATTTCCCAGTATATAAAAATAATGACGTTTTTGTTAATTCCAGTAAAAGAGCTCAAACAATATTTGATTCTTCCTATTTAAAAATTTTTATTGTTTCCAAAAATGTAATCGTTAAACCTTATTAACTTTAAGGTGTTTATGGTCATCAGTTATTTTTATATCCTTTTATTAAATGGAGATGGTTAATATTTACCGTTTCCCATGGATATTTAAAGTTATGAATAATCGTATCGTGGCCCCTAAAATAAATATAAGTCAAGATTTATAATATTACTTTGTTGAGATGAATTGTTCCTCAATTCGAGTTAACCTTGTAGCATGAGCAGAAATCCATTGCGATGCGAACCGAGAATGACTGTGGAATATTACCAAATAATTCAATATAATGGTTCACTCGAATCACCACTTCCGCGCAATAAAGTTTTATTTCCCTTTCCTTCGCTGCAGTTTTATTCCAAGTAAATCGCCTCCTGAGCTCAGCAAAAGACGCCCCCCGTTGTATGTACGACCTGTGACGACGACAAAGAATGCACCTCAGCGTCACTCGGAATCTGATCTATTCGTGCCACCTCCGAAAAATTTCCAAGGAATCGCCTGGAAAACTCTCGAAAAAGAAATGGGCTAGACGATTCTTCGTGTGAAGTGTACTTGCAAAGAACCTACTTTCCTCACTGGGATTCCCTCCCACACCTAAGAGTGGGCAAGGATACCCGGAGGTCAAAGCGGTCACTTGATGTCCTATTGTAATGATCTTGGAAGAGACCAGAGATAGAAAAGAGTCTTTGGCGAGGGATACAGGCGGCTCACGTAACCTCTTTATCCCTAAAACTGATTTCCACGAGAGAAAAGAGGAAAATTTCATTTCCCTTAATGTGTCCAAAAGAGCGTACTTGAGGAGAAAAAATTCTGGAACCCTTTCGGAGAGGGAATGTCAAAAGGCGAATGCGATGCATTAAAATTGCGATGGCATGTACGGAATCGATAGCTTTGTTTCTTGAAATGCGATATTTGGCATCATATAACGTATCCACAAATAAGGAGAGAAGGGTAACATTTTTGACGGGAATTCGATCAACGCTTTATCTTTCTTCGAAGGACCTGCACACACGAAGCACCGCCTATCTCCAGCCTTTGCATCGCTTTTAAAACTAATTAAGTCGATAATGTGATACTTTGACGCGTAATTATTATTTAGATTAATTATAAAGGATTTTCTTACACGCAAGATTGAAAACAAAAGGAAGCTGAATATTAGTTAGATACAATAAACGTTACATAAGTTCATCCTAACGGAAAATACAAGATTATTTAGTAATATTTTTTCTCTATAAATATATTCTTTTTCTACATAATAATCAAACATATCCGTTCGAGGTTGTTCGAGTGTGGATGCATTTTTGCATTAGATTGGCATCTTATAACTCTATAAGGAATTATACCTCGATCTTAAGAAAATCTTGCTCTAAATTCGGGACTCTCTGTTGTTTGAACAGAAAATATGAATGGAATTTCCAATTAATGTGCATTTTCTGCGATAAAATCCTTTAAAATTTATTGCGGGTATTTAAATACGGAGTGGTGTGGGAGGAGGAGAAATCGAATTCGTTTTTGGAACAATACGAAGGAGACGATTGTGGAAGGGTTGCGGTTGGGACGGTCGTTCCTTTAATTTCAATCTGTTCCGCACGTCCAGTCTTCTTCCTTTGTTTCTATGGGAAGCAGTTTCGGCAAAACATTGCGGCAGTGGCCCTCAGTCCCAAGTTGGACTACGAGCGCAAATTCTAATCCCCAGGGCGGAGTCAACGTGTAAGTTCACCTCCCCGTTTGACCGATGTACCTCTCTAGGCAGTCATTGCAGCGGAGTTCGTTCATCTCGCTGAGGGTGAATTCCTTTTGTCCTTCTAGTTGCCGAAGGCTCTGCAGATCCCTAGAGTCGGATCCCCTCTAATCCAATACCCCTCCATCCCTTCCCTCACGCACCCTCTATTTCTAAAAACCCGCTTCTCCGATTTTAAGTAGCCTGAAGATGTGTAAACCTTAAGGCGAAACTAGGCACGTCAGATGTGTATTCTGCGGTAAATAACAGGTTGATTTCTTACTGGAAATGGCAGCTTTTCCCTGAATTGAGCTTTGCCACATCAGATTAATTTTTATTTCTTACTAAGAAACATTTTAAATCCATAAGTATGTAATTCTTGAGCTTTCAATACATATTATAGTGGATAAAGTAAAACAAAGAAAAGCCATCGCAGAAATATGTCGTTATTCGCACTTTATGAGTGGTACATCCCTTCTGTCACTCTAGTCAAGAATACAAAGAATTCTAAAGATTATCCTTCTTGTTTTATACACCATTTCTACTGAATCACTCCGGCGTTTCGTGAATTGATTGCTCCATAAAAACTTCTTTTCCTGCTACATTCTAAAGCAAACGTTAATTAATCCATCACAAGCTATGCTAGCTGAAATACTGAAAGAGACACGGTCCGGGATCTCCATCGAACACCAAGTATCACAGAATGGACAGACCGTGAGTGCCACGCTCTCCTTTGAACAGGAAAATCAAAAGGGGAGCAGAAAACATGGAACGAATTGTACGAGGCATGTCTCTCCATCAATCTTTTGTGATTGACGTCCTTCGCCGCTGAGAATGGAATAGAGAAAAAGGAAGAGAGCACGAGAAGAAAGAGAGCGCCGACCTCCTAGAGTACCAATTAATACCTATGAAAAAGCGGCTCAATAAATCCGCGGAAACTACCGACATCAGCCATTGAGCGAAAGAACCTCCTGATTGATTACGTCTCCCGCCACCAGATGGGGTTGCTGGCGGAATGTGCTAATTTAACACATTGCATTGTTAATCGCTGGCGATTCTAAAAGTACGCGCGTGTTCAACGACTCTCCCATAGTCTCTATAAATCTCCCTTTTTATATTCCTGCTTCTCATCATTGATTTCTTTTCGAAATGTCAAGTATGTATTCGATGGACAAACATTTTTCCAACGTTTGACTTGAAATTACAGTTACTTCAGTATTCATCCACGCACATAAAAAAACTCATTTCCTCACGTCCGCAGCTTTCATAAATGAGTTAAATTGGCACGGGGTGCAGTATTTTGTCAGCAACACAAGCATGTATGAGCCACCTCCCTAAGCGGGCGGGCTATACACACAACTAATCCTCACCTCGAACACTACAGAAATAGATAATTGAATTAATTAGGTTCGGTAATCTCCGCGCAAAATCATAAACATTAAGACCCTATAGCTGGAAACGTCCAACAGCTGCGACGGGTAGAGTAAAAGAATTTTTATCATAGTTATTCAAAAGAATTATTAACTTACTATCAAATACAATCGATTAATTGAATTACGTATTTATTTCTTGGTTTACGACGAATTTAAAGCATCTGATTAACGATATTTATTTTGTACCGAAGTCTCACACCAGATAATGATGGTGTACGAGGGCTGTGTGATAAGTACCCGAGTTTAGCGACTGATGGCATTACTGACACAAAAGGTGTTTGCCATAATTTAGCGCCATCTCTAGATATACGACTATCAAAATTTCAGACAAATTAATTGAGTAGTTTTGTTTTGATAGCTGTTGAAATTAGTCAAGTTCATGTTTGCTTGCCACCATGGAGAAAGAGCTATATCGATCAGTGATTCGATTTCTTTGTTTGAATTGGAAGACGGGTGAGGAAATCAAGGTGAAGTCGCATGCTGTTTACAAGGACCATGCACCTTCGATGACTACCATCAGATATTGGTTTAATAAATTCAAGCGTGGCCGAACATCCGTTTTTGATGAAGAGCGCCCAGGCCGTCCGATTGAGGTGACTACGGAGGATATGGTTAACAAAGTCCATGATATCGTGCTAACAGATCACCGTGTGAAGATCAGAGAGATTGGTGACATTATAAACATCTCGTTTGAACGGATACAAAGTATCCTACACGAAAAATTGGGCATGACAAAGCTGTCGGCGAGATGGGTGCCGCGTTTGCTCACAATGGAGCAGAAAAGGAATCGCGTGACAACTTCGGAGCTCTGTTTGGACATGTTTAAGCGCAATCCGAAAGAGTTTCTAACGCGTTAAGTGACTATTGACGAAACATGGATCCATTACTATACGCCAGAAATGAAAGAACAGTCAAAACAGTGGATTTCACCTGGCGAACTTGCTCCAAAGAAGGCGAAAACGGTTCCATCGTCCGGAAAAGTCATGTCCACCTCTTTTTGGGATTCGCGAGGCATCATCTTCACCCACTTTTTGGAGAAGGGAAGGACAATCACGGCGCAGTACTATGCTGATTTATTGAACCGATTCGATGCTGAATTGAGGAAAAATCGGCCTCATTTGTAGAAGAAAAAAGTGCTCTTCCATCATAACAACGCACCAGCTCACTCACCTGTAATCGCCACAGCAAAACTGGTCGAATTACGGTACGAATCGCTACCTCATCCACCTTATTCTCCAGATTTAGCCCCATTCAATTTCTTTTTGTTTGTAAACATAAAAAATGGCTTGAGGGGAAAGCGATTCACGACAAACAAGGAAGTGATCGCCACAACATCGCCGCAGGGTAGTGTAATCGGACCGTTACTATTTTTAGTATACATTAACGACCTCAGCAATCTTATTGATAATAAAGTTAGGATATTTGCAGACGATACGGTAATTTACAGGGAAATAGAGAGCAAAGAGGATAGACTAACCCTGTCGAATTATTTAGATAACATTATGAAATGGTGCGATGTTTGGCAATTAGAGCTAAATGTAGACAAATGTTCAGTAGTTAACTTCTTTGAAAGAAAATCTATCATTAAGGATTATCCGTACAGTCCCCGTGGGATAAACTTATTAACAGTAGAGTCAGTGAAATATCTTGGAGTAACTCTCACGAATAACTTAACATGGAGTACTCACATCCATAATATATGCGGAAAAGCACTTAAATAACTCGGCTTCGTAAAGAGAATAGTCGGTCGGAGCGACGAAAAAGTTCGCGAGCGATGTTATCTTGCGTTAGTCAGACCTCATCTTGAGTATGCGTGTAGTGTATGGGACCCTGACGATAAGTGTTGTATTAAAGAATTAGAAAAGGTGCAGCGAAAGGCGATACGTTTTGTGAAGAATTGCTACGATAAATCAGTGAGCGTCACTCAGATGCTACAGGACGCAAAATGGGAATCATTGGAAGAGTCCAACAAAGGATCAATTTACTGGATAAATTCAGAGAAAGCACGTTTAGAGATTATGTAGCGGGTATAATGCGTTCACCATGCTACATAGGCCGTTCCGATAATGCGAGAAAGATCAGAGAAATAGATGCCAGAACAAATAGATTCAAGAACTCATTTTTTCCGCAATCGATACGCGAAAATAATCGATTAAGGAAATAGAGTCATGGTGCATTCACCCCCTGCCACACGCCGAAAGGCGGCTTGCAGGGTAAAAACATAGACACAACAGTCCTATGCCTCGTTCGATTTATCACCATAATTCAGACATGACTTAATGTCCGACCAATCATTAGTAAACTACCCTGGCGTTCCTAGTAAACTTCCAAAACTTAAGGCGTACACCTCTTTTTTCGCAAACAAAATTACTTCAAACGGCCGAATAAAATTCCGTACAATTTGTAAGTTTTCCACCTTGTCATCGCTTAAGTTATTTTGCAGCTCATTCCACAAAGATTTTCACGTCACATTTTATAGCACTCGGAAACTTCATGTACACAATCGTAAAGACAACAGATAGCAATTTCCCGACACCAGACTGCTCTCTTAAGGGGTGCAATTTTATCCATTTTAGAATCGGGTGTTCTCCACCTTCTTTGGGAGAGTGGAAGCGATCTTTGTGAGCCATGAGAATCTGCTCCTAGAGGCTTTCCTCAGCGACGATGCTGTCACTCCTCGCTGCGTGGTGCATACTTTGCCGCTTGATTGAGATCGTTATAAGTTTTCTCGTGACATACCGCGTCGCTGAGGCGAGTGTTTAGGCAGCGCTTTAACGAGTGTGGTTTTGTGGCTACTGAAGAGCGTCTAAAGTGCCAGCAACATTTCCACCATTATTTTGATCCTTATGAAAAGAGTCCTCCGATACCGCAGCTGTAAGCAGCGCTAATAAAATAGTAACGTGTCGAATCGATTGACCAGAAGTCTACTAATACTATATAATTTTCATTTCCTTTTCCTAAATTTAACATTTTTAAACAAATGCCAAATCAACGCAATATAAAGTTATAAGCCAAATCTCAAATTTATTAATACGAAAATTGGGTTACCCAAAAGTCATGTACCACTTTTTTTCTGCCAAAATCAATGCTAGTAATTCGAAATTGTAGATTCAAATTCTTTGAAGTTTCCCGCATGTATATGCATAGTTTAGTTTTCTCCTGCAGTTTTCATATCTGTAAGAAGCTTTGATAGTGGAGTCTGGCCGGGATAAACGTTACAGACAACGTGCTGCGGTTTAATTTCTATGCGTAGAGAAAGGAACGGTAAGGAATATTCTCAAACATTTGTGCAAAGTCTATGGAACATCTGCAGTCGATAGGAGTAAAGTTGGTTGCTGGGTATGGAGGGTGAGTGAATCAGAATGCGGTTAAAAGTGAAAACCATGGTCCTTAACCAGAGCGAGAACTGGTACCAACAGGGCATACATGCCCTTGTGAATCACTAGAGAAAGCCAATAGAACTTAAAGGAGGTCATGTAAAAAAATAGCTTGAGCAGATAATAGATCAATTTCATCTTTGTGGAATATTTGGGTTTTGAGATAAAAATGTGGGGCATTTCTTTTTGACTAACCCTCGTACTAAGTTAGTAATAGTGCTATTAAAATTGCTTCGTCAGCTAAAGTCATTTCGCACGTGAGCCCTCATCGGGCATCGAATCCGCTTTCAGTCGTACCCAATTGGCTATCCGGGAGCCCAGCAGTCAATATTAGTTTCCATTTCATAAATGGAATCTAATCTTAAATAAATATGTTGTAAAACCAGAGGAGATATTAAAATTCGATGAAAAATATGAAAAGGCCATTCAAAGCATATTTCTTTAGAAGTGGAAAACTAAGAATGTAAAATTTGTTACCAAATTCAAAATAAATCTCTGAAACTAAAATGCGCAGAAAATAGACGTTCCCACGAAAATGCGGAAATAGTATAAAAGAAACGAGTGCATCAATGATGTCAATGTTTGCATCACGTAACGCTAGAAAAATAAAAGTCTAAAGAAGTTATTGTTTTACAAACACCCTTTCAAATTTTCAAGCTCATATTGCACTTATCATTTTTGGGAGTCCAAATCTCCTAAAAGAGGGGAGAAAAGGATATTTAATCTGAATATCCGTTATTTAAGGAAACATGGTTATTATTATATCGATTTATCGTTCACTTTAACTCGCCTGGTGTTTAACACTGCTGGTTATGTTCTCACCGAAGTCAATATAGTGAATTAATTTAGTTAAGATTTATATAAAAAAAGACTTCCGTCTATACATATACTCTACTGAGAAAAACAGAAGAGGAGGAGGTTAAATTTACCTGTTCAGCGGGATTTGGACTCAACCAGAATATATGATTCAGAAATATTGTGAATTGCTAAGTAGAAATTTAAAGTTCGACAAATAGAGAATTAAAATGTTGTTAACTTACAGACTCTAAGTAGTAGAACTATTTTTCTCGAAGAATCTTGACCAGAATCGTAACCAGAAATTTCGTTGTAACCTGCACAACCATAATAAAAATAGCAGTAATGATAATAAAACTTAAGAAATTATGTTACATATTAGATATATTGAAATATAATTGATAATGAAATTAGTCAGGTGAACAGGTAGGGATTCCAAAAGCAAAAATGTTAATGCGTTCTGCGATTACAAAGGTCAAAGAAATCAGCAGTTAAATCATCAGCTTACGCTTTGAAAATAGCTGCTCAAATAGCTCCAGAATTAAACACCTTGTTTCATAAAAGAGGATGGTAATAAACTACAGAGAACCAATTTTTAGCATAGATCGACTGCGATACTCCGAAAATATAAATAAATGAATCAAGGAATAGGCAAAAATCCTTTACGTTTCGCTTCCAAAGCAACAATATGCGAGAAGGTTAAATGCTCATAAATATTAGTACATCCGTTGCTATTTAGCACTTTTAGTAAATATAGCAGATTATGTTAATTCTCAAAAAATTTAGCTTTGTTTGCAAAGGCCGATGGCTAATTAAAGTGTGTTGCGTATTCGAAAGTACGCTTGTAAATAATTACATCTGCCCTCAAAAGCACAATATCATTAACTCACAGTAAATATTTACCGTACATTTACTAATCACCGCATCATTTCTTTATCGGAAAGGTGATTCTAAATACTTATTCCAAAAGAGGCTGTAATGAGCTTAAATAGGCTGACAGTGATTTGTAGAGGGATTATAAGTTCGGTAGTGGGTGTGTTTTGTAAATCATATTGGTTTAAATTTGATCGCACATTTTCTCGATTTAATCTTTACATTATTGAAGTTCATGGTGGATGAATAAGTAAGAGAAACCTTGACTTATATCGTGTTGTTTTTGATTCCTCCGAAAGAACACGAAAACCATTTCCCTTCCAAGGCCACTATTTCGATACGAGTATTTTTCCGGTACATCACCTTTAAAAAATAGACGAATAAAGTTATTTCCGAGCCCTTTGCGGGTATTTTATGAGCCGTGTTTACGTCATCAGTAGATAGATGAGCAACAACCCTCCGATTTGAGTCACGAAATCGCCATCTGCCCTTCGCTCATCTGATCTCGATTTTTCCCCAAATTCTAAAAAGAGAACCTCCTCCCACGGACCCCATCAAGAGGCAGTAATACTCTGATATCAAAAAAGTAAGCATTCCTTTATCTTTGCTCCACCGTCTACCGTAATTTAAAAAAAGATTAAACTTAGATTTGACAGCCGCATGCCAAAAAGAAGTAATTGCTTGTTTCCAGAGCATTTCGTGTCCATTTCACCTGAGGGAAGCAACAAAGACAAGAAATGATAAAAAAAGAAACGAAACTCTTTCGGTGCCGAAACGAAAATACTTCTCGCACGCTTTCATGCACCGGCTTCTGTTTTTTTTACCACGACGACCTCTTTGGGAAGAGGTCATCACGTGACCTCCTTCCCCTCTCTCACGCCACAAAGAGGCCGAAGCGCCCTCTCACAAATTTCTTGACCTCTGCGGTGCGCAGGAAAATTGAGAAATAAATATGGCAAAGTGAAATAGCACTAACACAAATATGGAAACGATCCCCAAGACCGCGAGAAAATGATTCTTTCATTATTTTCCCATCTCTCTCTTTTTTACTCTACCGCGCTCTGTTTTCTGAGGTGATTTCCCGTCACGCATATTGCTCTTTCGCGACTTTAATTTTCCATTAAGTCGCAAATTAAACTTATTATTTTCTTCTCCATCAGTCTTTATCAATTCCCTATTTATTATAGACGTTTTTATTTATTTATTTATTTATTATAATTCTTTTTACGATTAATCTCTTTATTTCTGAATATCTCCAAATACTTTCACGTCTTACCGAACGCACAACCATTACTAAGAACAATTACTACAGCACAATTAATGCCACCTTCAATATAAACAATATTTACTATTAAGTTAAATAAAGGTTGCTTGATTTCTTCTGACTGTCGACATAAAGAGTTATAAGTACTTATTGTTAGAAGCGTACAATAATAATTCTTCGTTGCCATGGATGCGTGCTTAAAAACCAACTTCTTATTTAATAAACTAATTCAGATTTCTTGGTCTTCTACGTGTTAACACGTAGAAGACCAAGAAATCCCATCTCTTCTATATTAGATATGATCCTGTCGTACCTTTTGATATCAAATCAAATTCTTCTAAAAATCCATTTCCTCTAAATCCAAAATACGCACATCTTTTCTTTCGTAATGTATAGTAAATATCTGGTTCACAGAGGCCTCAATTGTCACGAAACGATTCCAATTATCAGAATTAACAACAACTACTTAAATAAGTGATGCTCTGAACACTTCCAGTGATATTTCAGAAAGCACTACCTCTCGAATTCTTATTCATTGGAATACATTCCCTTACGTTAAGCGGGGACAAAATTATAGTATTTTAGAAATAATTAGGAATATAGAGTGATAGATTGGACAATGAATTACTCCTAAGGTAATACTTTTTATTGAAAACTCTACAGAATCATAACCGAATTATTTCTGTGCCAACAAAAGGGAATGTAATTAATACACTCTAGTTTTTTTTATTTACCGTAATGTACCAGTACAACAAGCTTTCAACTTCTATAAAATACATCAAGCATTGGCGTTTTATACGAAATGAAAATAATTCTATAAATCTTCGACATTCTCATCTCCTATCATTTCAGAGTTGGGAATAGAAAACTTGCAATTTTATTCCGGTATCAATTCTTAAATCATTTCCATAGGCAGTATTTTTCAAACTTATGTTCCGCATCTGCTTTACTATCACTTTATCTCTATAACTTTTTTAAGAAGACCTTTAATGGTTCCCATTTTTCTCTAAAATTTATGTATCTGTCAGACGGTATCTTCGCTATCCGATCTTTTGCCTCTGTTCCCACATCCCTATCTATAAGTCTATTTCTGTTCTTCCCTATTTTTCCCACCACTACCGTCTTTCAAACTTTCTTTCCTTGCTTCTCCAAATGCATTACCTTCTTTCCCATTCTCATTCCTCTCTCTCACACTATTCAATGTCCTTTTTATATCCAAACCGCCTTCCATATGCTCTTCTCTTTCTCCCTCAGTTATTTTCAACTTTTAAAAGCTTTCCTCCCACAGGGAAATAGTAAATGAATTCCGTCCGCTTAAGCAGATACTTTTTCATTTGCATCGCTCTGATTATTTTCCAAGGTCAGTTATTATTTTTGCCTCCACACGGAAGATTACAAACCCCATACGTCTTTTTTCAAGCTCTCTAATACGAGGATTTGCAAAGCGAGAAAAATTAGCCGAAATTTCTGTGGCCCTTAATGAACTCGTGTACTCTGACTGTGAAACATGACAGATCACCGGACGTATACAACAACATTTTATCACCCATGCTGAAATTAGAAAGGACGCATTTTCTCTCTTTTCATTGATCCTTTTCTTTGGCATTTTGTATCATTTCATCTCACATCGTTAATTATTGAAAAGAGGATAGATCATTGGATAGAATTGGCGATATTAAGAGCAGTTACGTTGTAATTAATTTCTTCTTACTGATAGAATTGAGTCGGTATTTCCTTTTTTGCTTGCAGAGATATAAAATGGCAAACCTTAAATTTTTTTTCGAGCCATAATTTTTTGCGCATCATAAACTTGTTAATGTAATGTTCTAAGGTTATTTTCAGTCTATTTCTAATTTACCATTTACATAAATCATCTATTTCGATTTATCCTCGCAACACTCATTTATGCGTATTCCTCGTGTATAAAAGACATGAAATTAAACATCAACAATACTATTACCATATTTTTACTTCCGGATAACTGTTTTTCTCCCCTATTGCACGCTCCGATTCCAGTAAGGCATACTTCTAATTTTTGTTTGACAACCGGTTAAATACTACTAAAATCTCGACATCCCATCTATCAATAACATTAACAATTAATTACGACAAATCTCAGCCTGCCCAACAACCAATTTATATTGTGTGATTACTAAATCATCGTTGCAACTAATCTCCGTGGACCAAATTGTCTTGGTACCAAATCACCGGAACCAAATCGTTGTGGACCAAACCACCGGAGTCACGTGTCACGGTATATTATTATCTGAAGCTGCAGTAGCAATATATTAGCTCTCAAGTTCGATAAACAATACAAATAGAGTTGAAACTAAATTCAGGTAATCCTCTACAAAGTATCGCAGCCATACCGTAGATTTGCGAAACTCACTACTGTTTTAAATACTTGTATTTCCTATAAACGAAGAACACAGTATTCACACGCGAGATCTTTGAGAAAAGCTTGAAAAACCCGTAGTTTGCAACCAAATAGAACGTTAGAAAATTCGAACCAGCAAGGGTTAGAACTCTCCGCAGCTACGTTTTGCAAAATTATTATTCTCAATACGTATATCAGCCACTACGTTGCCATCTTCAAGAGAAAATATAACTGTGTACTCTAACCTCTAACTTGCACTTTTATTGTACTTTTGGTTCCTGATCATGATTTCATCACGATGAAGTTTCTAATCGATGAATGTGACTATATGTGTTGAAATACTGGTATAGAACTCTTACATCTCTTTTATTTACTAAGAGACAGCACTTTCTAGCTTTATCTCACACCCTCTACTGCCACTACTCTCCCATCCCTCTTTTTTGCATCCTCCGCCTGCCATCTCTCTTTTGCCATCCGTGGCTCCCTAAAGGCCCTCGACGAGCGAAATTGCCTCTCAAAGCTGACGTCTGTAAGAAAAGGGCTGAGGCACTCTTTCACCGTCGCGAACGGGACCCCATCCCTATCATATCCAACATGGACGCGGAAGTGGTATTTTCCATTCCAGCTACATAATACATAAAACGATTTAAACGATGTTGAAATGATGATCTAAACATGATCATGATTACCATCATGAAAGGTTTCCGTTATTATCGTTTCATGCTCATACACGGCATGTATGTTAGAATGTTTAACACTTTTTTTAACCTTTTAAATGCTAAATGTTAAACACCTACCCTACCTTAAAACTAAATTAGCACTAATCGCCTCTAACGCGATTATGTGGTCACTATGACACCACCAAGAAACAACAGAGAGGTTTCAGCCGAAGCAAGTAAATGGTGCAATATGACCTAAGCTGTCGACGCACCTAAAATAATAAACAACAGTATCTGTAAATCATAGTGACAAGTTGGATAAATAAGACCCTTAAGTTGCGAACGCATGTTTTTTTGGTTTCAGGATTTATTTATAAAAGGAGGAGAGCAGAAAGATTCGTAAATTTCTCAAAAGAACTTGAACCATCGGAATATATTGAGATGTTCGTACAAAGAAATACGTAAAATTGAGTCATTGATTAGTTGCACTGTGCAGCGCGGTTTCTTATGCTTGAGGGCGCACGACAAATAATTGAGTGGTTGAATCATTATAACGTAGTCAATCCATTTTAGACGAAGCGTTTGAAAATTTACATTGTTTTCTCATTGTTCTCATTTTTATCCCATTTTATTTGGTAATACTCGAATCATTAAAATATGTTTATTTATTTAAAATGTTTTGCACTTTATTGCCACTTTAAATGGAACGGCAGTGTATTGCAACTGCCGAAAGCGAAGCGTTTCTTGAGGAAGTCTTGTATACCTAAGGTACAGATGATCAATTTATCGATCAACGATATCAACCTATCTAGCCAAGATTAACCTAGCCAAGGACAAGGAGCTTCAAGAAAAATTTTCCGCGATCACTATTCCTTTGCGGTATTTATCACGACAAAAAGGCATTTTAAAAGATAATTAAAGATGATTTCATAAGGAAATTGTGTTAAAATCCCTTTCACGAGGTTGTAGATGAGTCTCTGAATCTACCTTGCTTGTAATGTGCTTCTTTACCGGTAAAACAACCTGGTTGAAATAAAGAAATCGGATATAATTTCCAGCTAAAAGCACTGCCTAAAATGTTCAACGAAATAACATTCCCTTACCATTCACTTTTAAGGCGTAGTTTCACTGTACATACAAATGTAAAATGTTACAAAAATAGCTCGTCCGCTCGTTCGAAAAATTCTAGATGTCCCTGGCTCCAGGTGGTAAGCAGGGCAAGCAAACCATCGAGATTAGTCGAACTTTAGAAATCATACACCTCCCTGAATATAATTTTCTATTATTATAAGTACCTAAAGAGGGATACGGGGTGCCGTCGTTTAAAGTTGAACAGGGACGCCTGAGCCTATTACTGCTTCTAATAAGAACGTATGATGCCGAATATCAGAGAACATTAAGAAGTAAAGGAACAATATATGAACATACCTTGAAAGAAGTACTCCAAGCAGTTCCGTCTTCAGATATCTTGATTCCCGCACTTCCAATCACACACACTCAAAACTATTAACACTGAATATTGCACACTTAATTTCAGTGCTTTGTGAACTATCACAAAACTAACACAAACTACACTGATGTATCACTTCCTTATTTTGTCTTTTTACGGTTACCACGTACGGCGAAGGTCTTCCTTGGGTCGCCCTTTGCAAGGCTCTTCTGCACAAACCCACCGCTGATGTCCTCCGGTCGCATTGAAACCAAAAACCCGAGGGTCGATGCTTACAGTGCTTCCTTCAGCAGCGGAATTCTCTCTCGTTGCAATTCCAACAGCCGAAGGAGACACTCAGCCAACGTTGCGATTTCTGTGAGGATGACCTGTCATGCACAGAGTCGAACAAAGGGGCTGTGAAAAAATTATTCGTAAAAAGGAATCAGTGAATCATCTTACCATATTAGAGCTCAACAAATGCAGTATTAGTAAGGAAAAAATCGGAATTAAAAGAGAAGTACTACTGAGAAACGTATAGGAACGAAGAATGCGCGCCAATTTACACGTGCTATTAGCACATCACGTAAAGACACACATGAAAATTATTTCTAATATTCTTAATATTAAAGTTTTGTGCAATTCACAAGTAACGTTAGATTTGTTCAAAACGGAGATATGTGTTATTAAACGATTTTCCACATGCACGAAGGCGTAATAACACAGATGCCTGATGCACAAAAGAAGCACGGTCATTCAACTGTTAATGAGACTACACAAAAGAGCGTGAAATAAACGGACGTATACGAGAAACGAAATTACTTCTCTTCCCTGCGTATTTTAGCCGCGCTGAATTCAAATCATATTTTGAATGAATAAAAGGCTTCAGCAAAAGCATTGATCTCTTATGTGAACCTGATTTTGGTGGAATGCTATTTACTACATTATTTTTCATTCTGATTTCTTATTGAATTTAAATTCGCAATAATACGCGCCTATATGCCGTTTTATCCATTTCATTTGTAGATATGAACGGCTATCCATTTAAAGCAAAACGCAGGTTTAAAATAAACTTGGCATAAAGTATGATTGAAGGACTTAAGGGAAGGTTTAATTTTGGTGAATTTTAACTCCAATCATATGCGATTCAGGTTTTGTTTCGTTGTGATTAAATTTTTTTCATTGATCATAAATCATTAAAAATGTTTTTTTTTCCTGGTATTAAAAGACCCCGAAATATTGCAAACGAAACTTTACCTCCATAATTGACTGTTTCAGCTTCAGGGTAGAACTTCAGAATTCGTCATCATAAGAAAAATATATCTAACTGAACTATTTCCGTGTAAATGCAAAATAAAGAGCCCATGAAAAGTGAAATTCTTTTTCGCGCGCACTAAACCGCTCCTATGTTAGTTCCATCACGGATTTTAAAATGAGAAAGAAGAAAATACTAATTAAAATAGGCACAATCTGTAATACTTCGTTTCCATTGACAGCGTTGAAAGAATTATCAACATCAGCACGTGCTCATTCGCGATTTATTTTTAAATTAATATTGTTGCGTCAAGGTTATTTTCCCAATAACGCTTAATTGAAAGTAATACTAAAGGCGATATTATAAAAAGATTGGAACGAATTGAAGACCAAGACCAAGACTCATGAACGTTAATTTCCAACTATCAACACTGCTATATCTCTTCGTTCAGTCCCTTAATTCATACAAAGAGATGATAAATTTAAATGACAACTCTACAGTTAAATTGACGCACCGAACGTTCTTTCCTATGAATGTAAGGAACTTCTGGAAAAGAAAATCTCGGCCAAATGATTGAGCGCGGCGTTAACGATGACATGAAAATCTTTGGAAACCAAATGACTTTATTGAAAGGAGTTGTAATAAATTATATTTGTTAATGTAAATAGAAGAAGTGGTTCATTTTGAATATACAAGAACACTTTAGTAGTATTAGCTCAATCGTTCTTTTCAACTTTGAATAAATTATTGAAGCAACAAAAATATGGATTATTAACAGATTATGCAACGTAACAAGTTACATTAAACTTGTGAATGTTGGAGTCTTTTCAGTGATTTGAATCATTATACTGTCTATAGAATAGTTTATTTATACATAACACTTGCAACAATAACAGTACAAAGGAACTGTTTGCAGGTTGGCATCTCGTCTGTTAAACATTTTTACATTTTTTTACATTTACAAAACATTTTTACAAAAAAATCACATATACAAAACATGACTATCTACAATTCTAAAATTTTAAATCATTATTAACGTTTACTAATTAACGTGTTATTTAATAGGAAACCAACGGAAAATCAGCTGTATTTCATTAGCATAGAAAAAGTCTTCAGTCTTGCAGCGTAAGGCGATACGTTTTGTTAAAAAGTGTTACGATAGAGAAGCAAGCGTAACGCAAATGCTCTCAGACGGAGGTTGGGAATCCTTGAAAGAAAGGAGATTAGAAGCTAGGCTGCGATTGTTAGATAAAGTCAGAGGAAATACATTTTCGGAAGACGTAATTGGTGTTATGCGACCCCCCTGCTACTTCGGCCGATCCGACAGTGAGCGTAAAATAAGAGAAATAGAGGCGAGGACAAGTCATTTTAGGGACGCATTTTAGTATAGGCAATAGAAGTAGATTAACTCGCAAACTCGAGAAAGTGCAGCATAAGGTGATACGATTTGCCAAAAATGTGCTACTATAGACAAGCAAGCGTTACGCAAATGCTCTCAGACGGAGGTTGGGAATCCTTGAAATAAAGGAGATTAGACTGCGATAGCTTAATAAATTCAGAGAAAGTATATTTGCAGTAACCGGTATAATGCGACCCCCTTCTGCTACTTCGGCCGATCCGACAATGACCGTTACATAATAGAAATAGAAACGAGGACAAGTCGATTTAAGTATTCATTCTTTCCGCGAACGATACGCGATAACAATAAATTATAGAGGTAATTCTACTCTTGGTGCTTACACCCCCTGCCACACGCTGGAAGGCGGCTTGCAGGGTATCGGTGTAGATGTAGATATTCTATTGCTTCACAAGGAATAGTGTAAAAATTAGGAAATATTATATGCGTTTACACCGTTACAGACAAAAATACGATAACTCTAAACACAAATCGTTGAAATTATATAGGATATGCAGGATATTAAAAATCTCAAATTTACTTTAAGTATAGATTTCTATTTCTATTAAAGATCTTACTTGTAAACTAAGAAGCAGCAACATCTGTATCGGTTAAATTTGTGGATCAACACTTCCGCTTTCCGTTTAATTTATTTCCTTTAGCCTCACTGTCCAACTTGCTGGGGAGAAAGTTGTGCTGGTCATCATCAACTTCAATCAATTAATTATTTCATTTTCATGGCCAATCTGGGTTCATCGTTTGTTCTGAATTGGCCACGCCCTTAAGCTCGCCCCTCCATTCAATCATGAATCCTGCCAAAGCCCTTTCATTTCCGAGGTCACAGGATGATTAATTTAAGGCCAATGACAGCGAAGAGCACTCCCTATATATCACTTAAAGGAAAGAAAACCTCTGTGGATACTGTTTTCTTATCGATCTTTTATTTTTCTCCGTTAAGAATAATTGGAAGGTAAAGACGATGGACCTCTAGAAATCTACTCAGTAACAAATCGGCTTGAGGTTACCTAATGGAAATAACTTGTCAAGAAACTTAATATTTGTCAAGAACGCATGAAAAAAATGTCTTCCCTTTTAATAAAAAACAGTGTCATGAAGAATGTATTAAAACTTGCCGTTGCTGTATGCTATATTCTAAGCAGATTTAAAAACTGTTTTCGTAAGTGGCTTTACTGTAAAGGTAAGACTGGGAAATACCAGTTACAATTAAGTTATCAAGGACACTAGCTTAAGTAGCTGAACTGGATGATTTATAAATGAGATTAATTTCACTTACAGAATTCAGATGCATTTTGAAGCTATGATTACATCATTGTCTTACCTTGTATGATCGATTTCTGAAATGCATCTAATTGAGAGCTTTGGGTTCCCATTGCCGTCTACCAGGTATCATTTAAGTCTTCGACCTTCAAAGGTTTCAGATATTTTTCGTGTTAATGTGAGTGCTCACGTGAATAGTTATTCTATATAATTGGTACATGTTGAGCAATCTATTTAATATGAGTTTGATAAAAGTTACTCTTGCCACGGAATGAAAATATAATAAGTATTTTATAATTTTATCATGGTTTAAATAATAACTATAATAAAGGTACTGGATTTATTATGCTTGTGATTCCGGTCTTTCGTTAGAAATAAACAACCAATGTTTAAGAAAGGAAAGAAAATTGGAACACAAATGTCAATGAATTGACTTAAACGCTCCAAATCCTCTGAGACTGAAATAAGGGAAGGAAACGGGATTATCCAGACTTCTGAGAGTGCAATATTATATTTCGATAGTAATTTTATTAAGAGGAAGAATAATAATGAACCTCCGAGATTTGATTTGAATGAATACAATTTCCTAATTTGAAATATCAATAATATATATTTATTAACAATATTTAGTTTTGATGGTGAAATTGTTCTTATTTCAAAATTTTTCGTCAGGAATGGATGTAATTATTACATTTCCTTAAATTTAAATTTTCATTAACCAAAAGAAATGTTCCAGAAATAATATAGTGATAGAATACTAAAGTAACATAAACTGTACCAAGAAAATTAATATTTTGCAGCAACTACTCACGATAAACATTACCATCCCTTAAAACCTCAACTTGGATTTCCTCGTTATGCATAACTTACGATGTTACTATTTCTTCAGGGTACATGTAGGACTGATAGAACAGACGAAGTTGGAGGTGATTCCAAATAAACAAAATAAAGTCACCCAGCGGAATCCAGTAAGCAGTAAAGTTTTTGGTCAAAATCAAAATCTCTATTTATTAACGACTTCCTGTATTTCTAAATATACAAATTTTCAGTTGCATTAAAACCAGAATTAATATTACGATCCAGTTTTAAGTCTTCTAAAGTAATATTATGTGAGCATTCAAACATATGATTAGCAACACTAGAATTACTGTACCTTCCGTACTTAAAATGGGCAATGTGCTCTTTGAACCTAGTGAGTGATAAGACGCCTCCAAGTTTGCCCAATTTATGAAAGATCACATTAAGTGCAAACTATCTTATAGATCCCAGACTTATGTAAAAGGGGATCTCTATCCTCTGTGGTGCCCAACAAATTCTTTAAACTTAAGCTTTTGGTGTAACACACTTTGATTCTCCAAATTTAGTTGTCGTCGTTGTTTCCCAATTAAACCTAAATTTTATGTTGGGAGATTCATGCATAGTGGCAGAGGGATTTATTCTCGCTCCATATATTTATTTCTCAAGAAAAAAATCTTTCCGCGCACACACATACAAGTTTACCCATAAATAAGTCTTCAGCAGCTCCGCCCACTTATCTGCACTTGATGGTCAAGAAGGCAAGATAAATATAAGGAAGGCTCTGGGGTTCACAGTGTGGAAACGAACACTGGACTCCAGCGAGGACGGCATAGGCATTCTTTAGCCAAAACGTAGGGTACACTTGAGAAAAAGTAGACGTGACCAGAGAGGAAGAAAGGCAAATAGAAAGAGGTGATAGAAGGAGTGGACGGGAGGATAAAGAGAGGAAGCGAAATGGCCGAAAGGATGGCTTGTAAAAGGACTCGACTTGGCAAAAAGTGAAATGAGGGATCTCCGCCGCCAAGGATGGTCTGTACAGGGACACATGGAGAGAGGTCATTAAGTGAAATTGCGTAGGTTAACTCGGCGATTCATCCGACATGCGTAATGCATCAGGAAGCTGTTAAATTTTTAATGCCACTAACCCTGCTTTTTTACTCCAGGTCCGAGTGTAAAAAAAGGTCGAGCGCGAAAACGACCCGTTTAGGAGAACTAATTTAATTAATCCCCTTTTTGAATTGACGATTACGCGGACTGGTTTTTTGCTGAAATAAGAGACATTTAGCAAATACGTCTGCCGTTCCGTTTCGGATATGTGCCACCCAGCGGGAGGCTCAAGTTACGCCTGTATTTGAAGCCGTTAAAATAAGATAAATCAAGAAAATCGAATTCCGATTTTAATTCAGCTCGACAATTCACATTTAAGAGTTTTTTCCACGAGATTTTCTTTGAAGAACATTCAACTACATATCATTATCAAAATATCTACGGAATCCATCTTAATTACTGTAACCGTTAATAAACGTAGCTTACCCGTTTAAATGCATATCTTTTTGTTTATTGGTATGGTATGAAAAAAAAATTATTGGTAATATGGTAAACCTAAACAATCGGACTAACTCTTGCTGAAATGACCGTTCCTAAGCAAAAAATATATTAAATATTATTAATTATTAATATTTTAAAGAAATCATATACCTTAAAGTCATAGTTAAATCACAAATGGAAACTCACAGATATTCATAAAACACAGTTACGATATAAATTACTTTAACTAGATTAGAACTTTTATATACTGCCTAATGCCTTCTAAACGATGAACGGAGCATGTAAATGATCTTGGGAATTAACGTTGCAGACGCGCGCCTTTATTTTCCTTCAGAAATAGTCCACAAAAAGCTCTCCCTCAGCGGTATTACTTTCTTTAGTCCTCATAGAAAAGGAAGACCTCAATAATTCTAGCAAATGTCCAATTTTCCCGTGAGCTCTGTCATTTTTCTGTGGAGTAACTTCGTTTTCAGAGTGGATCGTCTCTTTCTCGTCTTTGTACGTCATCCCAATGAGTATTGCCAGCCAATAAAAACAGAAGGGTCCGAGGTATTTCGAAAGGTCGGATGGAGAAAAATTGAGAAAGACACAAAATATCAACGCTCTCAAAAGGATTCACCTATTAAATAAAACAAAACCAAATCAACAGTGACAACCATAACAGATTAATATGTGAAGTGTTATCCAAAATGGAAATAATTTAGTATTTTGGTTTTCGTACATTAATGAATCACCTTTGAATTCCATTTTATGAGAACGATGACAATCGAAAGGTCTTTCGATAATTATTTGAAAAACAATTGAAGAATTCTGTAGAAAATTCCTGAAGGCTGAAATCTGATAGACGCTCATTCTAGTGAATACTTAAACTTCTTAGAGACTTCCTTCAACTTGAAATATAAAAATATGCCTTAATAAAAGTACCTATGTATATATGTTATACAGTTATTTCCGAATATTAAAATTCCTTTTATCAGCTGATATAAATGCGATAGATTCATAGAGGCTGCAATTCTGTACAACATAGAAGCACTGAAGTAAGAAACGAGGCATAAGAATTTCGATCAAATGCTTCAAAGACATTAATTTTTTTCGCTAGTTAACCACAAAACATAGCTTAAATATAAGGCTGTTGAGAAAATAATAGCTTCTAAGTTCATAATAAATCACCAACATGGTATTTAGGTTTTTATTTTGACAGTTTTGATGTATTCCTTTCCATTTTTAACAAAACCCAGTGTTGTATACATGTTCTGCGGTTAGTTCAATTAAGGTTTAACTTAAAAACACCGAAATATTTTCTAAAGACAAAGTTATAGCACCTGTAATACAATACCTGAGACATTAGTGTAGTGACTTCATGTGAGTAAATAAACAGCAATATTAATATGTTTTCTGTCCGTGGGATGAAGGACCCAAAAATACGACCTAAAAGCAATGAATGCGAAAACAAAGAGGCATGAGAAGATGAAGGTGTTGGAAGTAAAAGTAGAAGATAAATTTTTCATCTGGACGAAAAACAAAAGTGGAGAAAATAAAGTCCCGAGAAGGCAATAACGAAATCGGTGTATATGGGATGGAGCAATTTGAATTGCAGAGAAACACATGAATAAAGAGACGAAAAAGGAAAAGCGGAGAGAGAAGAAAAGAGGGCAATAGGGAAAAAAAGGGGAAAGTGAGAATAAGAATCGAGATTTTGCGAAGCAATGCTTCAAAATGTAACGCACAAAATGTTTAGGAATTGGTATGGAGTCCGTTGTAAATTAGATTCTACTTTCAAATATTTTATTACCCCTTTGATTGATTCTAATTTCAAATATATTTTGAAAAAAAAATATATCGGAAGCGTATTTAGATTTCATAAAAAGTAATAAGCGAGATAAATGTAAATATTATGCCTCACTGCTAAGATAAGATATGGAAATTGATATATCCTTCTCTTTTTATCGAAAATTGATGTGAAGATAATGACGCGTTCTCAAGTATTCTTAAACATATTTAATATTTTAGTAATACTGAATATAAGGAAAAAATTAACTTCTAAAATATTGTAATATTACACTCAATATTTTCGATAACGTCAAAAGGACAGTGTGAAAACGTTTCCATGGCAAAAAGACGATGTACTCAAGGTCCACCTATACGACTTTTCACTTCAACTTCTGTACTATAAAATTGACGAATGGAATAACGCTCTTGGTATTCTCATACGTGATCACCTGATGAAAATTTGTTTCCGTATTAGATAATTCAGGCTTCCTTTCGTATTTTGTATGTCAATTGAAGGCACTCTTCAGAAGTAAAATGCTTAAATTAGGCGCAATTAAACACCAGAACTGAGTACTCAAAGTACACCCATCGAGAAATTAACTTCTAAGATGTAAAATTCCTAATTAAACTTATTTTAAATTAAGTGCTATAAATGTAGCTTTTTTAAATTATGAGAGGTACAGAAATTTTAAAGGAATATTATATGCTTTAACAGATACATATACCGGATTATTTACTTGCACTGTAACATTTCCACAAACAAAGGAAATACACCACTTAATATAAAGTGAGCTTCAGAGGCAGAAAAATGAAGACATTAGATTTACTTCATAAAGAAATACGTTGAAGATGAATTAGAATTTTAAATTATCAGGTGAAAAAGGTGAGAGGATTTGGTAAAAAATTAAACGGACGAAAACTACAGGAGAGAAACAGAGTTATAGTAACAAAAGGAAGTTGGAGGAAGGTGTTTGTCGCCTTAGAGGATTTTGGAGAAGTTGAGGGAGGTTTTAGAGGGTCTGAAAGTGAAGGTGATGAATAGAGGAGAGGAAAGAGAGAAAGAGGAGGAAATCCTGATAGAAATTTTGGAAAAGTAAGAGAGAGGTGAGGAAAAATAATTTGCTAAAAGTGGAAATAAACTGCTGTTTCATGGACCTAAAATAATAATAATAATCAGAGGTTAATTATTATTTTTTATTTATAGAGGTATGCAATTTTATTTTAGTCTTATTGGTGTAGACTTACTCATTTATGCATTCGGAAAATTATGCAGTCTATTGATGAATAAAATGGTTCACTAAAAAATCACTATGAAAAAAAATAAGTAGAATTTTCCAAATCTATATATTGAGGCAAAGAAAAACGTTGATGAGTGAGGCAAGTTCCTGATTTAAATTCCTTGGGACCCTAGCTGTAAAATATATTTCACATGATAAAATAAGAGTAGCCTATGTACCAGTCATCCAAATATATTTAGAAAAGAAAGTCGAAATATTCAAGGAATATTTTAGCATTAAAGAGTCTCTAAGGAATATATTTAATTTTAAGAACTAAAATTGACATTGTGCAAAATCGACAAATTATTCGGAAAAAAAGTAGTTATATCCGGAATATATCGGTGGACAACTCTTCTCTTTGGCCCCCAGTGCACCTTGTCTTTTAGAGATTAAAACATTGCCTGAGCGAGTGATGTTTTCAGAATCAAAATAAAGATTTACGGGTTTGACGATATTGCTTTCCGTAGCACAGGATGCGGAGAATCCAATTAGATTTTGATATGTCTCGATCATCGTTCCATTCACAATTCTTATGAAAAATATTCGCACCACTCATTCGCCTGTGAGAATTGCGTACGAAAGCAATTACATTTCAGAGGGCTGATGACCGCAGAAGTATGACAGTGTGGTGAGGAATAAATTAACACAGTTTCAAAGGTCAGAGCGATACGGAACACAGAAATAACGCGACTATAGGTCTTCCGTATCTGCAAAGTACTAGTACGCGAAGTTTTATCCCTTCTGCTATTTGTAACATTAGCTCGATGTCATTCATTTTATCAGCCATCCAAAATCTCAATATTTAATGGCAAAAGTCTAGCGGTGGGAGTTAAATTAGCAGAGGTATGAATATAGTATTATATGTAAGAGCCAGGAGAATGAATATGGCATAATATGGATATCAGAAACCTATACAAGGGTGCGGATATAATAGGTAAAATTAAGAGGCACATACTGAAAAAAGAAGAGTTATGTGCTAAAGGAGGTGTTAAAAAGAAATCCCGAAGGAAGGAGACCACAGGGAAGACAGAGACAAAGTAGTGGAAACAAGTGAAGACCGATTTGGAGGAGCTTGCAGCTACAGAAGAAGATGCACAAGACCGATCCAGATGGACATGTTGATGCGGTTAAATATCAACTTCGATATAAATGGCCCTGGGAGGAGGAGAAAGTATGTAAGAACATGTAAGTACGGTAGATGGACATTATTATTCCACCTGGAACTTTGAAGGACTTCCCAAGTATAAGAAAATACAAGGAAAGGATTAGATGTGACTTTGCAAGGCGTGCACCTAGGTAAATTCCCGAGGAATTCCATATGAAAATTCCATATGGGAAGTCTAACAGAATCGTGACTCAAACCGGAGTCTCCCAATTTTCGGTTGGTTGCCCTATCCATTGAGCTTTAACTTATAAACATGCCGTTTGGGAGACTTTTTGGGTAATTCACGCGCTCTTGTCCAACCTTTCTCATATGAAGTAATATTTTTACAGGAATTAACAACAAATTAGATATTAGGTATAAATGTTAATTAAAACGCATGGCTATTAAAGCTGTGCAATCGACCTGTGTTTATAATTTGATAATTAAATATTCCTAAAGAATTCACTTCATTGTCTCTTTATATAAGGAATGTCAAGCTAACGAATTCTCAAAATCCTTGATATGTAAAGAGTTGTAATTCTACATCACTTTCAGCTTTTCAAAGGCTATAGGAATTTTACATACTCATTATAAATATTTAATTCGTAACCTCTTACGTTGGTTTTCACCCTTTCCTTACGATTATGTCAACAGCACAAGCACCTTTGATGCCTCTCGTTATATTCGAGAGTTTTATTTGCGTAATATAAGCTTAATTTAGCGAAATATTCTATTTTTTAGGATAGTTCGTAATAGAGGTCACAAAATATCTTAGGTGTACTTGATTTTTTCTTCGCTGCTCGAATTCCGAATAATTAACAACTGTAAGGCTAGTGAGCGTATTTAAATACTCAACTGAAACACTAAAAATGAGTTAGCACATTTGTCACGAAATATGCTATTTTATCCCTCATTTCACAAGATTTTCTGCGATACTTTCCGCTGCTAACTTTAAGGCTGTGTTTCTACTCCTATTTTATTCTTGAGACTAATAAAACATGACAGACTATGAAAAGTTTACGAAATATTTTACAATTTCACAACACAAACTTGTTCAACTTGTTCGAGATTGGTAAAATGGAATTTCCTAAGAAAGATGGTGCAATAGGTGTGATAGTATCGTAGTTTGCGGTTGTAATGATCACATTACTAATAGAAGACTGATTGAAATTCCGGTCGTATCAAAAAAATGAGTCATTGAGCTGAAGAAATATGAGCTCAGAAACAATGAATGACAAGCAAAAAATAATGAGTATTGGAAGGTACGCAGAAAGAGGAAATAGTTAGGTTGAGAGAACGGGGAGGAAGAAATATAGAGCTCGGAAAATGAAGATAATTGAGCAAGTGAAAGAGAAATGGGCGAAATATAGAGAAATAAGAAGCAAAGGCGAGACAAAAAGAGCAAATTGAAACAGCAAATTGAGAGTACATAGCCATGGATGAGAAACAACATTAGTAAAGGTGAAGAGTAAGATTTAAGTAACGAAAATGAAATTTAAAGACATTTGCGTGTACAGCGTTGAAGTTACTCGAAAAACATTTCGTGTTTTTTCTGAAAAAGAAAAAATCATAGCAATTTTCATGCTGAGACTTCTTAATGTTCCCATGAAGCACTTTAAAAGTGTACATACAACTTCTTTTCCATTTGCAAGAACCAAGTTGGACTACTATAAAGAAATTCAACACTGATCGAATCATGGGTCCTCTTACAGTCTCCTAATTAATAACCTGTAATCCATAACGACCCCGCTTTGTAACTTGTAGCAAAACTCTCGTCTTTTGTTGTGATGATTCTCATTCTGCCGGGATCGGCATTATCGAGCAGCTCTCTGATGACGCCGGGAGATTTTCTGTCTTCTATTTGTCAAAATGGGTGGGGCGAATTATACAGAGTTACGGTGATCCAATTTTCGAGCCCTTTATAAACGACAACTTAACCAGATACTATTGAGGAGTTTCAACAAGAGGTCCGCCGTAGCTTGGATAACTGTTACATATTGGCATCTCTTAGAAGGGTACCTTCGGTTCCATAAGAATACATGAACTCGACAATAAGACGAATATATGCGACTGCTGAAAATTAACAAATTCCTCAGCAACGATTTGCACACTGAAGCGAGGTTTTTTGCGATGCTTGATTTAACGGCATTGCTGAGCTTTTCACCGTAATCTCTTTTTAATAATTAGCTAAATATCCAATATTTGTTTTCAAAGAAAGAATACCGAGTATACTCAAAAAGCTTTGGTAGAATATACTCTGTGTTCTTTCTTTGGTAATGAGTGCGAAATTCCACGAAGTCACGCTCGATCCCGTTAATTTTGTCGATATTTGTATTACGATCATTTCCTAAATGTCATTCAGATCTTAAGTTTTCCAAATCGATATCTTGCTCAATTAAAGGAAAGGACTTTAGGTTTTGTAATCCCAAAACCAAATATACAGGTATGTAAGCAATTTTATCTTTGTATAGCCCCCGAGTTGTTCTCTTTGCTTCCAAAAATATCTTTTCTTTGCCCAATGAGAAGGTATTTTTTTGTAAACTGAACGAATGGCTATTTTAATGGATACACGAAATAGAAGTTTATTTAAAGTGACTATTATTTTTCTTTTACTTTCTTCATTTTTTATTGTATTTTCTCTCTATGGTTTGTTTGTATATATTCTATTCCTCTACACAATTTCCAAGTTTAACAAGTTAATCGCAAATCAAAGCCATTCAGTAGCTATCCACGCCTTTCCAACCTGCTTCACTGCCACCATTCTTCTTTTTTACAGTTTGGTTGGGAGAAGAAGCGTTGTATGTACTTCGAAAGGCTTTGCTGCTATCACAGTTTCTAAACTCGAAAGTCCAACAATCGTAGAGTTTAAAATGATTAACAAAATTCTATTCATATTCGATACGTGTTACTCTAATGAAGATAAAACATCGACAAAAATGAGAATGACGGTATGGAACCAACACATTACGTTCTTACGGCATTATCAAAAATACTGCAAACCATTAGCTGTATTAGTAGGCTAACCATACGTCCAGTTTTGACGGGGACTGTCTCGGTTTGTAAGTATGGTTCCGGTCAATTTTTCTCGTCTCGGTTTGATGGAGAAAATTGGTGAATGAATATAATGTAAGATATTTCAGTAATAGAAGCCATGCGTACATATAGAGTGTCTTAAAGCGTATTAAGTTAACCCAGATTGCGTTTTACAGCGACGTCCCGCTTAAGTTCCTGTTTCGTCTCGTTTTTACCAGCTTCAGAAATTAACAAGTCCCGGTTTCTTACCCTTAGAACATGGTAACCCTATGTATTAGAACTGCAGTAAATAATTCGGCTGTCATAGAAACCGCGCAAGAGGAACTTGTGATAAAGAGGAAAGAATATTCGGCCGGAAAATCTTTTTTCCTCTCGACATATGAAAGCATCCCGACAGCCGCGAGGTGCAACGTGACTAACTGTTCACGATGACCTCCGTGATTAGCTGAGAATGACGAGTATCTATTCATTCTTAGAGGAGGAATTTCTCACTGCGACGGTGAGCTGATTCAATCTGCATTTGGGAATCACATAAGACTTTGAGGGATTTCCCTGAAGAGGTGCCCCACATNTGTTTACGTTAAATTTTTTTTAAGGATGTATATATTATGAAAGTGAAAAAAATATATTATCATTATTAAAAAACACCACTCCTGATACAGCTGAAGGTTTTTCATAATATGATTAGGCAAGTATGAAGTAAAGCAAAATGTTAGCGGGTATAAACTTCAAATTCAATGCAAAACTTCACAGAAAGGTGGTTAATCTCCACTTCAAAGAAAGGTGGTTGCAAGTGTTTTCGTCGTCATCTTCAGAGAATCAGTTAAATAGAGCATAATAAACACATTTAGCGAAATTTTATAACCAAAAACGTCCGCGATCAAGAAAAATTCTTCGCAGTAAGATGGTTGGATTCACCTGACATGGCATAAGCCTGGTCTTCTTTTCAATACCGGGTGAAAATTAGGGACAGCAAGTTAAGGTTTCTATTTCAGAAGTTTTATAAAACCACCTCTAAAACTCCTTCCCAGTGATTGATTAATCGAAAGAAACTGATATTAACAACTAATTAACTGCTTCAGAGGAGATAATCAACGAAGAATGGCTCTTTACAGGTATAAACATCGCATTCATACATTTATCGGAAATTACAGCATACAATGTTAACCAAAGCGTTAGCCCCGTATAAAAAGTTAGCAAATCCATTATTTCTGTAAATTAATTAATGCCACTAATTAAATTAATTAAGGCCATTATTTCTTTAAATTAAAGAATGCATCAAATAAAAAAGGAGCAAATACGCGAACACAAAAATGCATTATAAAACATTAAAAACATTATAAAACGGTACTTAAAAGGAGAGATGACCGTGACAATTTTGTATGGAACAAAGAGTGTGTAGGAATACGGCATAAAATCACACCCTACGAATATAAGCACTTCGCAAACTTGAGATGCTTTTCTGACAACGCGTTTTCGGTGGACAGAGCGGAGTCATCGAGAAACCAAAACAGAAAAACTCGATATTGCTATGGGAAGGGTTTTGCGTAAAATGTTTTCCGAGAGAAGAATGAAGAAGGAAAAAATGATAGCAAACAGAAAAAGGAAGCTATTAAGTCAGGAGTGGAAAGGGGCAACAGTGAATAAATATGAGATCAAACAATATACCATATCCCTAGCGCAAAGAAGCACCAAAGGAAATGGGATCTCGAATAAGAAGGCAATATTCAAAATACAGAAAATTAGATAAAAGAGGAGAAAAACGATCGAAGTGACATCTTTGAGAAGGAAATTGCCAAAGGGAAGAGTTAAGAGGATAGAAGGATATTGGAAGAAAAAGAAGTTGGAAGTATGGTGGAATGAATTTCAAAAAGTATTTTCAGCTGCGATTGATGTGAAAGAAAACTAAAAGGAAATCCTCAAACGAAGGAAAACATGAATGATATATGGCAGCAATTTCCAGAATGGTGATTCTGAAGAAGATATTTTATTGATGTGAAACGTGCTCTTAAATGCACTAGAGTATTGAAAAATATACATTTAATATTAACTCATAAACTCGATTCACTGGAAATTAGAAAAAGGTGAATAACATAGCACAGAAGACCCTTGTGGCTGAAGGCGACCGCTTTGTGAGTTGACTGCCTCAGTGAGGACCATCTGGCGGCAGTTTGTGCCACTAATGTGGAGGCTGCTCGCCTTGCATTCCCATAACAGTATGAAAGAGACGCGACACGGTAGCTCAGTGAATACAATACCTGCCCGGAAAGTGGAAGTCCTGGGTTCGAGTCCCACTCAGGTCGCTATTTTTCACTTCTGTTACTCCTTGGAGATAATTACATTTACTTCTCATATTTTACCTGATTACTTATTTTCGATTGTTACCATGCGATTACACAATGCGAAATTTATAAATTTTACCAACATTTCCGTATTACGAGCTAATGAAAAGTTACTAAAGTCATTCCTTGTGCCTCTTGGACTAGAAATCTCATAAACTCATTCATGTTAAATTTTCTAGCGAGTAAGGCTCATCATCAGATCTCTAGAAAATACACTTGTTGAGTCAATAGAATCATTGTAAATGAGCCTTAATCTTAGATAAGCGAATCTCTCTTAATCTTAGAGGCAATTAGTATTGCCTATAATTTTAATAATATAAACATTATTCTTGAAACTTCAACTTTACAAAGATTTTACCCAGGGTATAACACAAATATTCGTTATATGCTACGTATATCAATGTTGAAGGAAGGGAAAACAATACTTCACATTCGTCAAAGCTCTTACCTTACAAATTGTGATTCGGATTCATCGAAAACGAAAATTTTATTTCAATATTCCGCCAAATATCCGAAGATGTATCCTTTAAATGTAGTTCATAGCACACGAGAAAAAGTTTTCCATGAATGTTAAAATGTTCAAACTTTTTGTAAAAGAATATCACTTACCGCATCGATTGTAAGTTACATTCCTCAAATATCACTCTCATCAACAAATACAGTCAATCCCATCTCAAAAAATTGCACCTCGCCGCTTCGATTAAAATGTTTAAATGAAGTAAACCTTTCAAATTGCTACATACCCAATAAGTTGAAGAATAACCTAAGAATCAATTTATCAATATGTAGGGAAGAATTTTCCTTTTAAGTGACTATATAATAACAATGAAATATTATTGGAGAAATTTATAACAGCTTTATTAATTTTAAAGCTTATTCCTAAGGACCCTTACTCATTTCCTCAAACCTTAATGATTCATTCAACGCTTTCTAACTCTCGGTGGTTATAGGGTTCCGCAATCACCGTGGAAAGGAAGACCAAGTGAACTTCTGCTCACGAGGAAATGAAAAACTAATGAAAAACAACTACAGGAGGTGGCTAAAAATCAAGCGGCGGCATTCTCTCAGGCAGGAAGGAAAGCATTAGATGGGATGAGCGGAGGATAAAACATTCCGGATTAAAAAACACGCACCCATTTGGTATGAGAACCGAAGTTGAAGCAGAGGATGGAAAGAGAAACATCCGTAAGCAGAGAGATATGTTTGGATTGGTGAAGGGGGAAAGAGGATGATGTGTACCTTGAGGCCATCAAGCATAGATGCGCTATCGCAGGAAAGCGGACGTCGTTCTATTTTGAATTTTGGGGCGAAGCGCATCGGGTTGACCCCCAAAAAAGCCCTCTTTCAGCACCCACCCTTTATTCCTCTGCATTTTCCCTCTTCCACACATTGCGAGGACAATCTCGGGGAAACACTCGTACACACGCACCAAATTGACGCAAAATCCGTGACTCCTCTTGTTCAGCCTTCAATTTATTCCCTACGCTTCCCACGCCGTAAAACCTCGGTTTTTCCCTTAGGAAGAGAGTTCGACTAAATGTACTTTCCTCTACAAAACCACTTGCACGAAACCCTAGTTGGTTTTGAATCCTCCAACATATTTTTTCCAAAAGCTCAGAACTACTTTTGCCGATTTCGAATGCTCGTTCTTTTCCATGTTTTGCAGGTGAGAAATACGGAGATCATCAGCCAAAATCGCGTAGTTCCATACTCAAATGCGCGAGTTTCCGAGGAGAATATTTCTGTCGACGTTTGCAGTACATCGGGTAAATGATGATGCATCCAGAACTCCCAGAACATGCTGAAACATTGCTGACTGAATTTAGTTTTTTCTATATTAAGATAATTCGAAGCGTTTGTCACGCAAGAATAGAAAAATGGTTTACTCGAACCATACGAAAATTTTTAACCTAGCATTAAGAGGGTTATTGTGAATGTTGCTTTGGCTCTGAGCAATATTTGGAATGTAAATGAATGTAAGTAAAATTAAGAACTTTAAATCAAAACTACTTCTAAATGTTTTAGTGAATCAAAACGCATCAAATGCCGGAAATGGAAATTTAGGTAAATTGATATTGCTTAAAATATTTAATGGTTTTCATATCTTCGATATTGTGGTCCGAAGGTTTACATTAAGAACTTAAGAATTATTGGAAAAAACATTATTTAAAGCATTGTAAATATTTCCGATTAAATTTTCTGTTCTTAAATGAGTTTTGGATGTAAAAGTAATTAGTATGTGCGAAACATCAACAAAAGTAATATTTGCTAATTCCCCATGAATTTAAACGTTTTTGAAAATTATCTTTCACGAAAATTGTGTCGAATTTATCGAATAATAATAATACGAAATTCCTCAAATCAATATTTCAACGTTGAAGAATTATTAGCTGAAACCAAAGAGCGTAAGTAAATGTCACACTTTGAACATCATAGAGTAAACTTATAGAAGGATAACCTTATGGGGCGTTTTGATATAAATTTTTTCGCATCTTGTCTCCGATAGATGGCATTGCCGTTACCATCCTCTCAATCGGTGAGGAGGAAGGGTTTGGCACGGCCAGGATTAAGAGTACGACCTGGAACCTTTTTATCTTATCTTATATACTCCTTCCAACGTCTTGAAAACACGAGGTTAATCTTATAGCCCCGGCTTTTTTCGAAGGGAAACGGCCGCGCTTATGCATAGAGAAAGAAATTTGGCGATTATAATTTTTTTAAACCTTCTCTCTACTGTAAAGTTTTACAGTACAATTTAGGTTACGAAAGCGATTGCGCCGAAGAGTTCGTCCTTTTCGAGAGTGGCCCTTTAGAATATTTATATACACTTCCACGCTAGTTTATCCCTTCTACAGAGGGATATGAATATTTATATTTATACCAACCGAATATATATATTTATATACCAACTTTAAACTATGGGATATGAAGTACAATATATATTTTTTTTCGGAATGACCGTATGGCGGGCCATATAGGGTTTTTTGTGATTTATTTATGATCTGTAACATATAGAGTTATCTCCACTTTTCGAAGAGTGTGACGGGGAATATTTTCCGTGTGTTTGTAACCGAAATATTTATCCAGAGAATTTTACTCCTCATTAACGACTTAAAACTCATTAGCTTCGTTTTTCGAGATTTCCTCAGCATCTCAGTGCTGAAATTCGGAAATTTGAAATGCGACAGCGATACCAATCGAACGAATATATAGCATTTTAAAGCGGTTCCTTATTGTAATTTCATTCACCTACAAGTGCGTCACGACAACGTCTTCCTTATCGTTCGAGTTCGAGATTACGACTGGAAAACTGATAGCGGAGCCCTTGCACATCTTTATCTGACTGACAAGCAGTGAAGTTGAGCTTACTGTAGAATCGATGGAATCTGCAATTTTTAACTGATGTGAGAAAGGCAATATCAATGCGTGAATGAGTGTTGGTTAAACTGAGAGTTTTTGCATCCGGCAAGTACATGTAATTACAAGGAACCCTTGTAATGTTTCTTCTCATAGCTGAATTCCATTCACCACCTTATCTGCTATAATATGAAAAAATAATTTGAGATGATTCTTTTCAGCAGTTTTCAGTACCTTTTTCACATACCAGCGAATCGTACAATGAATTTGCTTCTAAAACATCGCCTTCGATGAATAATTTATTTACCGGATAGATAAGAACTATTATTGGATTTCGGTAAGTATTATTTGTTATTAAAAACTATTGTAAAATGAAATGAAATTGAAATAAATAACAAAATAAACATATTGACCCTAAAAGTTGCCAATGATGTAGGGCAAGGGGTATAAAAACGATGATATCCCTATAGCTTCTATCGCTATCTAACATTTTATATTTTATAAATAATCTTTCCCCAGGAGGGACATCTGTCTTTTTTGGCTTTCCGGTATACATTTGTCAATTATAACACTCGTAATGACATCGACAACTGACTCTCATGATCTTATATAGTCTCTTGCAAAACACTGAAAATGTTCGAATTCTGGACTCGGAGAAACGAAAACTGGTCTCTTGACCAGGCTCTACAGATTCTAGCCCACTCGAGAAGTTTTCTTTGTGAAATGTTCATCACTTGTTTCCCTCATTCTTTATAGCGTGTATTATAATATGACTCTTTAGTCAAAAACTCAACTTGCAAACATATTGAATAAAGAAACGGCAAAAAATGTTTTTAGCAATTGCTGTATGTGAATCATTGCAGTGAAACAATTCGTTATTCATCCCCAATTGTCAGCCTGGTAAAAAACAGCTTCATCGTAAAGTGAAATATGACCAAATGAAGTGATAAAGAAAGGCGCTCTCTTTGACTGTACTTATTATCTGTTTGATTAATTTAATATTTGAACTGATATAATATTTGTATAACACATGCTAGCCATGTGTTTCTGCTTTTAAGCGACTTTGTAGCAATCTTTTTGGGGAAAATGCAAGAATATAACAAAAATTGATTGACATCTCTGCCAATAAAATGCATCTGTCATTCCCTTTGACTCGTGCTGAACGTGATAAGAGAACTCCTCTGCTCATAAAACTGAGTGAAGAGCAGTTCCCGTTCTCAAGAAGGTTCAAAAAATCCGCGCGGTTGCCGGGCCTGCTACGATTACACGAAGGCCGAAGCGACGACGCGCAGCGCTAACTGGTCGGTGCATCCCTAAGTACGAGAAAAAGGCATATCACTTGGATGCATGGACGCGAGCGCTCTATAAAATTATTCTATGGTAATTTTTCCTCTCCGATATAAGGAGTATTTGCTAAAAAATGTCGCTTGTATGAGTTAGACATTTTCCTTGTGGAAAAATAGTTTACTAAAGCTAAAAGTCAAACAAAAAAAGAAGAGAAAATTTAGGTTAAACATATATCTGCGGCGTAACATAACTCATAATACCAGGTTGTTCAATAAGTTTTTATGTTCGATAAGAAAAACACGATTTAACGGTTTAAAACACATTTATTATTCATTATAGTCTCCCTGAGCTCCAATACACTTGTTCCAGTGATATAATTTATAGATTCCATTACCTGAAGTGAGAATCCGGAAGACTGTCGAAATATGCTTCCACGGCTTCTATTACCATTTCATTCGATGAAAATCGTTTCCACGCATGGAGTTTTTCAGATGTGAAAATAGCCAGAAGTCAGAGGGAGCTAAATCTGGCGAATAGGGTGGATATTGCAACAATTTTTATTTTAATTTACTGATTTTCTTGATGGTTTTTCGAGCTTTCTGAGAGGGTGCGTTGTCTTGATGAAAAATGATTTTTACTACTATAAACCGTGTTTTTTCTCACGACTTTTTATATCCAGCTAATCCAAAGGTTACAATGATAATTTGAATTTATTATTTTACCAGTTTGGAGGTAATCCACGAACAAAATTCCTTTTACATCCCAAAAAACTGATGATAACACCTTTTTTGGCCGATTTCTGGACCTTAACTCCCTTCGGAGTCAAAGTACCGGGTTCACACAACTCTTTAGACACTTCTTTTGATTCAGGATCATGGTGGTAAACCCAAGTCTAATCCATAATGTTTTATATGCAACATACATAAATTTAAGATTTAGGATGGGGAGGCTCGAGATTACTAATTTCAAAATGATGATAATTATTGTTTTTTTATTTTAAAGAATTAGATTTCGATCGATTTGTTTCTCGTACATAAAAAATTTAATTTTCCTCTGCTTGAATTCATGTGAATGGTGAACCAAGCGCATATCAGCTACTCGATAATATATCGACGCAAACTCTCCAATCGAAAGATACATTTTAATCATTCGTTCCAATCGAACTTCATTTGGAGAAAAGATGACGGCCAACAGTACTCAACATCCTAGAGAAATATTCCACAATATTCACAACAAAAAGTTGGTCGACGAAATTTCATCTAATAGGCTATCAAAAAAATTTGCCCTCTCGAGGTGATGGTTTTATTCTAAAAGCCCTAAAAACAACAAAAAGTGCTCTCCTTTTCTTTCCTTTGGAATGAAAAATCCCATTCAGTTATTTTATCCTCGAACACATAACCCATTGGCACGATCGTAGCTATCCTTTCTCATCGCTTTTTTCATGCATATCCTTCTCACGACCGTACCGTTCGTCATTTCTCCTCCGCCGACTCCATCTCGTGTACACATCTCGAAATAAAAAGCCTCCGCACGCGCCCTCCACCACTCCCTTATCTGCTTCGATTCCAGCCTCTCGTTACTTTAATCCTCCAAACCGTTGTCGGTCGCATTTGTGATATTTTTCAACTTTACCGACCGTGTTTCTCTTCTTTATATCTATATTTTTCTTCTTTCTGTATCTATACTCTTTCATATTCTCTATACTGTGAAACTCCGAAGTGGAAAGGTTGGAAAAAGGTCAAACCACCTAACGTGCGTTCCCAATATTCCACCGTCTCTCTCTCTCTCTTACGGATTCCCTTTTTCGCCATCGTTTCTCTTCTGGGTGCATTTATCATCATCCCTTTTCCAGTCTTCGTCCCCATCTCCAGCTTCATGTATATTTCAGTTTTCTCGTCTCTTCTCTTTTTCTTTTATCTCCTTTATTTATGTCCTCTTTTCTATTCGGCCTCTCTTCACCTTTGCCCGTCCCGTTTCTTATTCAGTGTCCCATCAACTCCACTTTTATACTCCTTGTCATTCATTTGTGCGTAAATTTGATATTTAACAATATCTTTAAGGGACACTCATTTCCATTGCTGAATTTTTATCATATTTTCTATCCTCGCCTTAACTCCCATTTATGAAGATCTTATTGAATTTTTCTTGCATTTGATAAACCAACTTATGAAACGCAATACGTTTCTCACGAGTTGCGTATCTCTTTTTTACTCTTCTGAACACAGCGATTAGCATTAAATGGAACTCTTTCAAACGCAATAAATTCACGTTTAATTTCAAAGCAAATCAATACGCAATTAACTCACACACAACGTCACCGATGGACGCTGCCATCACTGGTTTACTTTAACGCTGAAATGGACTATTTCGTTTATTTTGCGTATTTATCTTTCCGTAATTCTTCCAAATTCTAATAAAAAAAGGTGCTCTTGGTGAGGAAAAAACCCCTTATTAGGTGTTAAGAAACCTAAACATAATGTTTTGGTTTGTTAGCATCTCAAATAAATGCCTCACGATGCTGACCAAATAATATTTTCACCAATCTTCCTAATTAAATTATCATTTAACCGAAAATAGAAGGCCATTACTAATTTATTTTATGAACATCTTTTCACTCTATCTTGGCTCTGTTAATAGTTATACGAGATATATGTAGGATACGGAGGTAAGAAAAATAAAATTTTTGGACATGTTCTAAAGCACAAAATATTTATAAGGGATAAAAAGTTTTTTGTAAGAAAAGGAAAGGATGACCTGGAAAGTTAATAGATGGCATACAAAGTGTAATGGGTATGAGAATCTACGAGGTAGTTAAAAGATCAGCCATGAGCCTTTAGGAGATGATCATGACGAGATATGTTAGTATTGGCAATAGAAGTAGATTAACTCGCAAACTCGAGAAAGTGCAGCATAAGGTGATACGATTTGCCAAAAATGTGCTACTATAGACAAGGAAAAGAAGGGAAAGGAAGACCTGGAAAGTTAATAGATGGCATACAAAGTGTAATGGGTATGAGAATCTACGAGGTAGTTAAAAGATCAGCCATGAGCCTTTAGGAGATGATCATGACGAGATATGTTAGTATAGGCAATAGAAGTAGATTAACTCGCAAACTCGAGAAAGTGCAGCATAAGGTGATACGATTTGCCAAAAATGCGCTATTATAGACAAGCAAGCGTTACGCAAATGCTCTCAGACGGACGTTGGGAATCCTTGAAATAAAGGAGATTAGACTGCGATAGCTTGATAAATTCAGAGAAAGTATATTTGCAGTAACCGGTATACTGCGCCCCCTTCTGCTACTTCGGCCGATCCGACCATGACCGTTACATAAGAGAAATAGAAACGAGGACAAGTCGATTTAAGTATTCATTCTTTCCTCGAACGATACGCGATAACAATATGCTAAAGAGGTAACTCGAACGATTGGGGTTTACACCCCCTGCCACACGCCGAATGGCGACTTGCAGGGTAGATGTAGATTAACTTACGGAAGATAAAAGTACAGGAGGAACTAACGATAAACAAGAGCAGAGTATAGTATGTAGTAACTTTGCATATGACTATTCTGGTTAAGCTATTTTTTGTACATTTATTTAAAATCTCCACTTGTAACTTCTATGCGATTTTGGGTGTTCACGTCAACAATTATTGGGAACAGATTAGGTACATTTTCTTTTTTTTATTTTCCTTTTACTGACAGTCTACCATCAGCCTTATGTACTTTTCTCATCCCCGTATATAGTTAATTTACTCCGAAGTTAGCGAAGTGCTTCACTCTTCCTTTTCCCTTACGCGAAATCGTATTTTTCGAAAAGATTTCTCTCCTCCCTTTAATCTGCGCAGAAATTCATCTTCTGTTCTTCCCTTTGCTCGCCACTCTTAGTTCTCTTCAAACCTCTCGTGTTCCGTGGAAATGCATCGACTTTCGCATTCCCCGTTCCTGTAATACACCTCGAACAGGCGGTCGCCCGCGACGGGAGTGAGAAATTGCACTTTCGATTGCGCACACCATAAAGGCCACGAAATCGTCGATGGACTACAGTAAAAATACCAAAATTCTTTTTACATTTTTATTTTCGTAATCATGCACTCCCGATTTTCTTCAAAGGTCTATCCGAACCCGAACGCCAACGATCTGGACATCGGATGAAGGCCAGAGGAAACACGTTTCGTTTAAAAATACTTGAAATCAATGAGAGGAGCTATTTGACAGAAAGATACAGCTGATGAATGATTAAATTCGGGATATATTATTCCGCGACGACTAGTTTCACTAACGAAGTAGTGACATCTATAGTTTCATCAACACACTGCCAATGCAGTCTCTAGATGTCAAAAGTAAGTTTAGTAAGCTCATATCAGTGTATTTCAGTTATTTGTCGTTAAAGTCCCGTAAACTTAAAAACACGGAAAAATAAAAAAAGAAAGTTAAAACGGTATAGGAATAAAAGATCTAGGAATTGAAGGTTTACAAAAGTGTAATTATATCTTAGCAATTATTCTGAGCTTTGGGAAAAGAGATTTGAAAGTAAATTTGGTGAATAAAGAGGACAAATCTGAAAGAAGACAAATAAAATAGGAGAGGAAATAAGGCAAAGAATGCGAAAGAGAGCATGAATTGCAGGAGTAATTTAAACAAAAAAGCGCAATGAAAACAGAATAGAGAAAAAGTAAGAAATAGGAGGTGAAGAAACACGGATATACTGGAGAATGTCATATGATATTGAAGCCGATAAGAGGATTAATGTGTGGAGGTATTGGAGAAAAAGAGAATGTAGATGTTCACAATTAAGATACAAGGAATAGAGAATGGCAGTTAAACCAGAAGATGAAGAAAGTATTGCTCGTGGTGAACACAAGGGTAAATATAGTAGATGTGAGATGCGAGTATGGAAGTTATAAAGGACAAAAAATCAACAACTAAAGATAGTCGAATTCTGACAATATTTTATCAAAAAACTGCTAAACCTCAAGTATATTCCATTCTTCAAAATCGAGTATTCTACGCATATAGTACGTATACTCAATTACACTCATTTCACGAAAATATACTAAAATTTTATACTAAATCTGGGTGGATAATTAAAGAAGAAAAAAAAAAACTTCACAATCTAAAATATAACATTTTAACATGAATGTCCCAAAAGTATGTTTTTCATTCTCCAATTTACGCATGTTTGAATTTGATGCTCTAAAAGTTCATTCACCTAAGAGGCAGCCTCAAATTTAGATTAATCTTATTTCTGGTTTACAGTGAAGTGAAAAGGCGTAGCTGTCATAGCCAAAATAAATCTCGTGAGTAGGGTCCTTGGACCAACAGCTACACCAATAATCCAATATAGACCGTATCGGACGAGGAAAACAACACATTATGGCTAAAACTTAAGCTGCAAGACAACGCTGACATGAACATACTTGAGAGGGAAAGTAAATATTACAAAATGGGGTATGCAAACAAGGAAAATGGAACAAGAAACACATCAGAGACACAGAGGGGAATTGAAGGAAGTAAGAGTAAGACAGGGAAGCAAGCGGAAAATGAAGAGGAAGGGAGAGTGTAAAAGAGGAGTAAATGGAGCGAGAGAAGAGAAGAGGGTTTGTCGTGAAAGAAAGAGATGAGAAATGCGCAGGTCGAGGAGCCACATAGGAAGGCCATATAGAGTTGGAAGAAAATGTATGCCAGAGGCCACGATGACTTTTCCCCAACAATGCGGTCAGATGAGAACGAGGCCCGTATGTCTTTCAATAACGCACTTTTACGACCCTTGGGGCCACGGTTTTCTGGAGAAGGAGCACTCGTTCTTAAAACCCGTATATACAAACGATAACGAACAAATAGCTTTGAATTTTCTAGGGGAGAAAAAGGCTGAATTGAGGAAGTCCACATCATAGAGGCTTACGCAAAATGATTTGCTCCTTCGTTTTCTAATAAACTTCTAATGTTCTTAATTTCCTTTGTTTTATTTGACGACGAAAACAACTGTTGAACCTTGATTTCATGAGTTATCCCATATAAATGCACGGGGATAATCAGATAGTATACTCTTCCATTAGAAATGTACGTAAAATAGGTTTTCGTTACCTGCAGAGGTTGTTTCTTTTTAAATTAGAAACATTTAAATTAGAAACAATAGTCCTACGAAATTGATACATGTGTCTAAAGAAAGGAAAAATTATCATAGGATCTTATTTTAGTAATGAATAATTCATATAATCCCTAAATTGCGAGAAATTTGATAAAATAGACAAAATCTGTAAAATTTTTAGGAAATAAACAACCCATCCCTTTGACGACTAAGGTCATTGTTGAATGTTGATTTCATGAACTATCCCATATAAGTGCGCGGGGATAATCAGTTCTTATAATTTTTATAAGAAATTTACGCAAAGTAGACTTTCATGACTTGAAAACAGGAGAATACGAGAATCGCAAATATTATAAACAATGGCAAGAATTATACTAGAGTTATTATGATCATACAACGGATTTTTTTGTGGTAAGGAAGATATATATCGTACGATAATACACATTTTTTAAAACAAAATTAATTTCCGTCATGCTTGACGAGGGCGTTGACTAGTTACAGATAAACGCAATTTACTTCAGACAAATTCGATAAGAATCTCTTTATTGTATTTCTGAGAAATTAAATATTATTTAAAATTTTTCTTCGCTGGAAACTAGACCGTTACGTGATCCCAGAAATTCAGTATGGATCTTCTTTCATTTTTATCCTATCTTGGATGCGATGTAAGACACACACTTTTGAACATTCCATAAGTCGTGGCCTTGCTCTCATCACCGCCGCCGTGTTCGCTTCTCCATGACACCGTTTTCTGTTACTCGCCTCCGTGTTCGGCATCTTCTCCTCGTATTTGCCTCACTCGTCCCTCCAATTTGTCACTTTTATGCGACCCTCACTCTATTACACGTTCTAATATTCGCCTACTTTTCCTTCTTAACTCCGTCACACTCTCTCATTCTCTCATCTTTCTTCTCTTCTCTTGGCGACACTTTTCGCCTTTTAAACCCAATGCGTCTCTGAGGGAACATCCTCCATGGGGATAAACTTAGCCCTTTAACATATCGAAGGAGTTTGATTATTAGCGTCCCGCCTCGACCTTTTCTGAACTCAGTTTCATGTTATAATTTACTAGCTGAAGTGCCCGTTGATTCTCAACGGGGAAAATAGATGTCGAATTTAAATATAATATACCTATTTGTACATAAGAGAAAATAACATCTCGCATCATCTCGTAGTTTAGTCCAACGGGACAGGTTATCGAAAACAAAAATTTTCTAATCAATGTTCGAGGCCAAAATCTACAATCAACAATAAGAATGCGAATAATTATGGAATTTCCATCTTATTATTAACATGTCTCAAAGTCATGCGTAAGTTTGCAAGATTTTCAACTTCCGATTCTGGTAACTTTAATCGTATAATTGTCAAGAGTCCGAAATGATAAATAAAAAGTTACTCCTCCATCTCCACTAATTTATTACGGTGCTACGCATGTTTGTTGCCCCTGTAATTCATCACTACAAATTGTTCGTGACTGATATAATTAAAATCTCTGAAAATTTTCATCCTCTTCATATCGTCATTTTCTCCTAAATGGGCCAAAATACAAATGCATTCTTATGGGAAAATGCCTGCACTCGGAATCAACAATCGCATTCGTCGTCAAGGGGACGGGTTGTTTACAACCTCAAAATTTTACAAAATATTCGTAAATTAAATCTAAATTCTCTCAACTTCGAATCGAAAGCGATATCCCACTAATTTAATTTTGCAGAAGAAATACAGTCTGTAACCGATAAAATCGAACTTTACGTGTATTTCTTATGGAAATATATCTGAATGATCTTGGATCGAACCCAGCAAAGTTATCAAATAAAAATAGGACAGTGCTTCCTTCTGGGTCTCAGAGAACACGTATGCAAAATTTGACGCAAATCAGACAAACGGTGTGGACTCCAATCGCGGACAAACAAACAGACACACAAACCCACAAACACACAAACCCACAGACTTTCTGCTTTATATATATAGATAGATTACAAGTGAAGTAAAAATTAAATGCTCGAAGTATGCACAGTAGAGACTCAATTATCCGATTCCCGATAAACCGAGGTTCCGTATCATCCGAGACACTTATTAATGTGCTTTACTCATTCACTATACACGCATATGTTTCGGCGCATTACCTCTGCTCTATCTTTGCCATGCTAGTTTAGCGTAGACAAGCCGGAGCTTTGAAGAGGAAGATTCAATGAATGAAACTACAAGTATTCATTTTGTGCAGCATTACAAGTTGTCAGACATAGAAAATGTATTTCAGGATATATTAGAATAGATACTTATCAGTAAATTATTTTGATGAAGTCAATTTATTCGTAAAATAGAAAATAGACTCATTGATTGCTATTGTTTCATATCTTATAATACGCAGTATCTTATGCCATAAAAGCAATTCCCCAATAAAAATTAAAATACTTCGACCTTTTTACATGAGTACAAAAATACAGAAGGAAAAGGTTTAAGGTGGAGAGTAAAGGCGTGCACGTTGGTACGTAAAGGCTTGCACCCAATCCCAAGGTGAAACGGAAATGAAAAAATCTGACTCGAACCCGTGTTTCCCAGTTTCCGATTGGTTGCTCTATCCATTGAAGTATCTTCTTATTTAGTATCTTCTCAGCCCAGAACACTTCCCTACGCCGTTAGGGAGATTTGTAGCCAAAGACGCGTGATTTCGTCCGAATAAGCGGCGTCGTTCACAGCCACAGCCTCATAGAGGATACCTCAAAGATGAGCATCACGGTGATGCCGGTTTTCAAACGCATCTACAAATATAAAGAACTCTTAATTTGTCAAATCTTATAATGGCATTTAACTCGAAAATACCTCATTTAGTTGAGATTTTAATTTGCGAGTCATTGAAGATGTTGCTAAATTATTGATGAATACCACCTGATCTGCATTCACTTTCTATTTAAGGATACAAAAATCAAAGTGGGATTTATATAATAAAGATACATAAATCAAATTATGATGCCATTTTTATGTACTTTGGAGGTTAAAAGAAAAAATTATGTCATTCTCACTCTTGAAGGTTTCAATAAAGAATCGATATACCTCCTAAAACGTATGTTATATAACATTATTAAAACCAGAAAGGTCAATACTCAACGGGTGGTGAAGTAAGATTTTCAGCAAAATCGCTAATGCCTCTTGAAGCGACATAAAATTCTTTCGCGATATATCAGTTAACGAGAAGTCTGAGCTATTGTTCTTTCTTTTCTTTCATCGTTCATATTCTCATTCTTATCACATCTCGCCGCCTCTCTTTAGTATCTCTTTATTCATAGCTGCCTTTGATCTCCTCTTTTCCAAGTCCACTCTCAAGTTATCTAACCTCAAATGGATTCCTCTCCAATCCACATTTTCTTATTCTCTCATCTTCACTATCTGAATTGGGGACTTACGAAACACTGAACTATATCAGAAGACACGCAAGGCGTAGATCACGAACAAGAGATGAAAAATGGGTACGATATTTTCAACAGAATATGGAATATGAATCATTCAGAGTATCTCAGGATTATGTCTAAAGAGTGTGTGTGTATACATCTTCTCATATCCTGTTTTGCCGTATTAACTTATATAACATTTGTTTGCAGCTACTATAGGGGAACAAGATTTACCATTTCTATATGGGAAGTCAGTATCCAAATATTTTTTTCAGAATAGGGCTTTTTTTCGGAAAAATATAACTCGAACTATAATTGTCTTGAAAATCAATTATTCCAATATAAATATGTTGATGGTTCATTTTACACAAATAATTTTTTTTTAATATTATACATAAGAAATCCGGATCTGTATGGTTGGTTTGATCCGTGCTTTGGATGATTCGCAACGATACAACATAAATCAATGATCGCCGAGATACTGGACTGATTGATTTATGAGTTATGAGCTATCATTCTTGAGCCTGTTTTTATTTATATTTAAATCATGAATTCTTTTGCATTCATAAATGTCAGGCATGAAATTTATAAGTCTAACGAACATGAGTGAAAACTTCGTAACGCTATTACGTACGTATGAATTAAAGGATTACTTCATGATATTTTCTAAACCCTTCGTTCCATAAAATATTTATGAATATCATCAAAAGCTTCCTCAAAAAAATTGTTGGAAGAACTCGCAGTATCATTCATTCATTTCTATTTTATTTTAGTTTATTTTATCTTCACATTTAGTGTTTTGTTGCTGTTTTGTCACCTAATTATAGTTTGTCTTTTAATTCTAATTTATCCTGCCTTTTCCTTAAAACTTATTTAACTATCTGTAGGTTTCGCAGGAATTTCGAACACACATCCTTTGGATGTTTTCACCTCCTTGGGGGTGTTTTCCTGCTGCGATGTAATTAGGTTTTTAAACCCACGAAGTAGTTCTCTTCTGCTCAATTTTTCAAGTTATATCTTTTAAATTTCATATAACGAAGGGTTAGATGTAAGAAGAGACCCCGTAGTATCAAACTCACCGTAATAAAGTGGTATTACTATTATAGAGAAACGATCATTGGACACAACGAGAGAGAGGAAATCCGAACATCCGTACAATCACTGTTTCCTTTTCTTCCATTCTGACCTTCGCTCTGTATTCTCTTATCGACTCATCCTTATTCCTCAGAATTAATTTTTCTTCGTTCGTTACCTGAACAAATATTTCACGGTGTTTCTGCTTCCCATTATCCTTCCAAACTCTACCAACCCTTCCCATCTACCATTTCCTCTGCAGCTTCAATCATTACTCTTCCCCTAACAAAAGGAGAAGACCCTTTCCACCCCTGCTTCATTTCTCGCTTCGTTTGTGTTCCAAATTCCTTCCTTTAAGACTTTCCCATTCCCCTGAAATGGGAGGAGGGCGAGAGGGACAAATTAAACAAAAAATACCGATGCGAAAATTCTCAGTCGCTGAGCACAGCATTCTTTTGTTTCTCCTGTTTTTGCCTTCATTGTTGCCCGGGTTTCCTCCGCCACACCTTCTTTTAAATTATTCCTTCTCTATGCGCATCCGTTAGGAAAATAAACCGAGGAGAGAGGAGCAGTATTTTAGGTGCAATTTCGTGATCGCTACTCCGGGAGTTTTATTCTGAAGAGCCTCATCTTTTGCTTCATTAAAATACATTCAGCGAGACCGATGCTTCCATTATAATTTGCCACGGAGATGATTATTCGGAGAGATGAGGAATAACTGCTGAAACTGCAACGTGTGTTCAAAAATGCGCCGGATCATTCACCAACGAGAACCGTTCATTCTTTCCATCTGCTGATTTCCTTCAACAGGGTGTTTCCGTCGTGCCTCTTTTAATTAAGAGTTTATCGGAGCCGATGTTGCCGATCGATCGCAGGAAACCGAATTCTCTCTTTTTTTCGTTATTATTTGTGGCGGCGAAACAATAAAATCGATGAAAAGTATTTTTTACCTGTTACTTTTTTATTTATGTAGTTTTGGAGGAAGAATTTCTTCGTTAAAAATTTAGGAATGTGGTTAAAATTATATTATTACTTTCCTCTCGGTGAATGTTCAATAGATCTGTTGCTCTTTCATCGTGTTGCCTTTCACGCGACCTTTTTTATCTTCCGGTTGAAGACCATTAACGAAGATTAGCCATGAATTAGCTGCAGGGTTTACGGATCTATTATTCTTTACCGTATAAGTAATAAATAAACGAATTAGCGATGAATTCCATGAAATATTTCTTCAGTATCGAGACAAAAATCGAATTTGCAGCACTGCCGAGAAATCAATTACTTATTCTCCTGCAAAATGAAAAAATCTCCCCACAGATAGTATAATTCTAGAATTGCACTGTTAAATGCCTTCAACCAGAAATGCACTTTATTCATGCTTTTGAGTGTCGCAAGAAAGGAAAATGGTCATATATTCTTATTTTAGTCGTGAAATATTGATAAAGATCCGAACTTTCGAGGATGTTGACAAAACACCCGGAAATTTCGTAAAATTTTTGGGTGTTAAACAACCCATCCCTGTGACGACCAAGGCAATTGTTGAATGTTGATTTCATGAATTATCCCATACAAATGCACGGGGATAATCAGTTCTTATAACTTTTATAATAAATGTACGTGAAGTAGGCTTTCATGACTTGAAAGCAGTAGAATAAATATTATAAATAATGGTAAGAAATATATTGAGTTATTATAATCTTACGACGGAATTTTTTTGTGCTTAGAAGGACCAGATATATACGATAACAAATATATTTCTAAACTAAATTAAGTTCCGTCATGCTTGACGGGGGCGTTTACTAGTTATGAGATAAAACGCTGTTGACACGTCAAAGCGCTTTGAGATTACAGGAACATTATTAGCGGACAGAGCTCATGATAGAATCGTTCTCTTTAGTTTTTCAATAATAAGAAACTCTCTAACAAAACAATTTTTGGTTAAAAGATTGACGGCATTACGTTTGGGGTGTTCCAGATAAGCTTACAGAAAAGAAATGAAAAATTAGTTCAGCCTCAGTCAGATATGTTCTTAACAATTTTGGATAAATTTTAGGAAAACGATATCTGTTTTTGGAAAAACAATATAAGCTGTAAATCCTATCTTAACTTTGAAAATTTTATCTAAAGAATTAGTCACCAATAATAATAATGCCGATAGATAGCTATTAGCACTAAAATTCCTCAGAAGTAATGCCTCGGAGATTCGATATTTATTAATCACTGTCCAATGCGTCACTCTCTAACACTTCAAGCGTCTCAATTATAAGTTTACTGTAACGATCATTGTCTTCTGAAATTAGACCAATAGTGGCGAAATGGAAGGGTCAGTTATGTACACACGCTCGGACACTTGTAGGAGAGATTGAAATATATAACAATGTTACTATATCAACACCAGGGACCCTAACACTAGTCTTATAACACTATTAAGAAGAATTGAATCAAGATTAAATGATATATTATAAAATATGTTTCTTCTTCGTGCATTTAGGCAAAATTCAGATCTTCATACTAATCGCTTAGAGAGCAATTAGGTTAAATGGAACACGACAACTTCGCCCCAAGCTTCGAGCAGCATTCATCAAATTCAAATACTTCTTTTAGTACAACTGCATCCTTTTCAATCCTTACCTGTGAGACCTTTTTCTAGCCAAAAGATAGCAACTTTTTTCACACCTGACTCAATGATAACTGTTTTCAAGGTAATAACTTTTTCGATTCCGTTTAACATTCTTAATCGTTTCGCCAGAACTCTCAAAACATACCTTTCATCACCTCGACTCCGTTTCTGCCTCATTTTCGTCCCTCTAAATTTAATTTTTCTAGAATGGCGACAGTCAAACTTCGAACACCTGACCCCACATTGTTTTAATTCATTCTACCCCAACGGTTTGGTCGGTACACATACTCCTCTTTACATGCCATCGAAAAGTCATTCCCTTCAACGTCCTTCCGGAGCCAAACACTCTCTTGATCGCTACTCCCTTCGCTAATCAATCTCCCACTTCTTTTTTGCTTCGCGATCCAATATTACTCTTTCACTTTCGATCTTCCCCTAATTCCATTCGTCGTAAATCTTTCCGTTTCTACATTTCACTCCAATTCTACAAAATCAAATTTATCACCAGGGATTAGAACAAGTCTCTCGCAGTTTGTTTTTTGTTTCAGTGTCGTTGGTTTGGCTCATTAATGATATTTTCAACGTACATAAACACAATTCCATCTTTCATTTCCAACTTTTTCAAACTTGAACACAGATGTGGGTGTCAAGGGAATTGGAATTCATCCTGTCACTATCAATTTTTGGCGTCCGACTTTATTTGCTTAATTGTATGCTAATTGCTATTTATTTACCGTTTCTTTCTTGAATTTTCATTATTTCCCTCGTTTTACGTTGTTGATTACCAATTGGACGATTTAAAATTGAACTTTACTTCCGGGAAGGAAGAATGTCTACTTGGTTATCGAAAAACGAAAGCAATGAATGAAAGCAGGTTTGATAGAATCATACTTGACACACTAAATAGGAGAAAGGTCTTTCTAGACTCAGTAGCTTGAAAATCAGATAAGATCCAATATTAAATTTTCCATACATCCATCAGCGATCACGAGCGAAAATTGGTCATCATATTAAATTGTAATTCTTAATGCAGGGTTTTGTCACCAAATGACTTCTGTAAGTTCAAGGTTGAAGACCCTCCTTCAGGTGAAACTCAGTTTCCAATCGGTTCCTTTTTGGATCAATGTTGCTTGAAACGCAGCACAATCAGTCTTCCTTAATTTGATTTTACATTTATTTCAATCTTACCGCATATGATTAACGTGGGTTAATCTTTTATTGGTAGCTAACGTTTTATATAAAATTCACAGACATTGGCAATGTTTTGTGGAAATACTCCATGTTGAAGGAAAGAAGACTGTACAATAAAATTCTGTGAAAAAAAGCGAAGTCTCTTTTCCTTCAAACATTTTATATATTTTCCTCTTTGTACCGGAATTTCTGTCCTTAGAGGGTTGTTGCTGAATGTACTACTTTAATACTAATTAGTCAAGTTGAAGAAACTGAGGAGAAAAAATGCTTATTTATTAACCAAGTTGTAATTTAAAGACGGTTTGATTAGAATGTCTGAAAAATATCAAATTATTACGATAAAGAAATAATACTGATGATAAAGCACATGGTACCGTAGCATGGCTAACTATATAATGAGATAAAGTCAATGAGATTTCTAAGAAGTTGGAGAAACATGTTTCTGTCTGCGTTTTATTTCAATTTTATTATGCTCTGTGTTGTCATTATCTTCTTTTTATGTCTCTCCATTAGATCTGTGTTTGATTAAAACCTCAATGATCTCTTATACTTAGAGTGCCTTTCTAATTTTAAAACTAAATCAGGATCTTATCGTTATTTTTATCAGTTATTTTCAGTGTCATTTTCTTATAATTTCCATTTTCATATCCTTGTGCGTGTGCTTTCGCAACGGCAAGTGCCGCTTTTGTTCGAAATATATAATTTATCTTGCACATACACACCATCTCAAACATCTGAAATTATATCGCTTTTTCAAAGTATTTCCGTAAAAACGATTACTTTTAATGCAGAATGAGCTGTCGGTAGACCTATTGGTAGTGTTTTAGTTGAAATACGAGTCCTACAGTCATATTATCCTCTAAGTATAGAGCGATTTTTATGAGTTTCCAAATATCTAGGATGTTCTAAGTTTTTTTGTTTTCTGTTTGTTTCCTATTTTATCAGGTTTTCCACGCCATCTGACGGAAAACCTAAATCACTGATTCCTTTCTTCCACGGAGATTACACTTTAAATAAATCGTATCTTACTTTGTATTTTCAGAACTCATACGTACTAAATGGATTCATTCCATTAAATTAGCTCAACGACAAACTAAAGCATGTTTTACTGAGGTCATCAATCGTCGTTGTTTATAGCAAAACTCTTAAAAGACAAATTCAGAAACATAAGTTTCTCAAGAACATAAATGCAGAGATAAGAGACGATTGCTACTGCACGTAATGTTAAACCACAATTGAAGTTGGTGAGTTGCACTTATCATTAAAGAGTATTTAACTGTCCAACTACTTTAGCAATGTCACATATTTGAGATGAATTACAATGAAAACATATCCTATTGTCCTATTACTCCTTTCATTGAAGTGCGTTACCAACAAAAAATTGGCAAAACTTTTACGAAATAATCCCTAAATTCTTAAAATCGAGCGGTATTTCTGCAACCCACTCTTGATAATCCATGTCATTGTCATAGAATAGATGAAAACAGCCGCTGAAAAATGAAACGATTTTTATCCTTTACAGAGTTTAGGTCTTGCAGAGAAATTTATAGCAGAAAAAAGTCGTACGAAATCGTATAGATAAGCGTAAGAAGTAATGATAAATTACAAATTAAAAACGTAATATTCAAAGAAAGTGGACATTTGTAGTCGAAGATGCAAGATGTATAGCCCTCCAGATGGTAAAGTTATCACAGACTATTTTATAATAGCAAATGCAGTCAAAATGCCTAAACCTTGAACTTTCTCTCTCGGCTCCAAACAAAAAGAGGAGGCAAAATCTTGCCATCAGAAACTCGGACGCTTGCCCACAATGATTTATGGGAACTCAACAAAATACACCCTCTTCAAGCGAACCTCCTTAAGGTCTACGAAAATACCATCCTTGACTCTCCAACGTATCCTCCTCACCCATCACGTTAAAGGCATCACTAAAGGCCCTCCTCTATCTATAATACGGTGCTATTCCTCCGCCTTTGAATGCGACTCATTCTCATGCCGCTCCATTCCTGCACCTCTTGCCATCACCACGCCCACCGCACCACGCCCGCACCCCAATCCGTTCACCTCCTGCTCCATTTCCAATCCCGCAGCCATCCTCATCTAAAACGCTATCCATCCCCACTTTTCTCTCCACAATCACGCGCGAAAGGCAAGGCATCAAAAATCTCTGCATTGTTACCCGAACGAGCTACTCCCGAGGAAAAGAAGAGAAAGACGTGAGGAATGGAAGGGGAGATCTTCCACATTCCATTTCCACCGAGTTCACCCGGCCATTGTGCCTTCGACGATACAAGGAACTCAAACGCTCGTCTCCCTCCATCCCCGCTATCAGAGCCATTTTCGGCTGCAGAGCGCCCTCCTGCGATACTCGCATCGACTTGCCCCTCTCGACTTCGCACTTTATACAGCACATTACCGAATACCTCCGTCCTGCGGCAAACTTGGCGCAGAAGTGCACTCCCACCGCTTCCTTCCTCGGCTCCTCTTTCTTAATTCACGTGTCCCGTTGCTACGGCAACATTCTTTATGCTCGGAGAGATGCCGCGCCAGCGCTAATCCGCCTTCAGCTTTGACAAAAAGCCATCTGAAATTGTTATCGCTCGGTTTGAAAATCTACATTTTAATAGTTTCCTGGAGTAACTCTGTCTCGATCTGAATACAGACTTCGTCTGATACGATCTCCTCTCAGGGGCCGCTCAGGCCTATTTCTTCACATCTTAATTCCCTACTGAAGCAGATTTCGCGACTAATTACCAACGAATATAACTGTTTAAGTCCTCTTGTACTTGTCTTGTCGTAAGGCGAGATAAGACGCCGAGCCATAAAAACTAATCTCGCGAAATTTCGTCCTACTTTGTTGTAAAACGACGAATATTAAACTTAAAGCTATAAACAGAGTTAAAAGTATTTAATAAGTCGAATGATATAAAGCAGAAACAAGAATAAAGCCTGCATGTTAAAATGTCAGAGACAAAATACGAATAAAGGAACGTGATTAAGGAATTAACTAATCTGTAAAACATTGTCAAAGTAAATCATCAAATAGGAGACTGTACGCTTGAAAATGACATAAAATGACATTTTCATTTGGAGGAAGGTAGCTTAACAGACGATATCTCTTAGAGTTAATATACTTTTGCGCCTGAAAAGACACAAAGTATATCAGTGATAATGAAACGTTTCGTTGTTTCGAAGTTATGTTGCAGTTATGTATTGAAGATGTAACCAAGTATTAAGCATCGAATTATCCAAATAAATGAGTTTATTATAATTTTCCTCTTCCCAAAAGTTACCAGTCTGTTGCCTTATTTTTCTCCTTTATTAAATTTCCTATCTTTCGCTAACTCTATCCACGACTCCCTCCAAGCCTATTTGCCTCTCGCCCACTCTCAGCAACGCCACTAAGGCAGTTTGACTCGGTTGTACTTTTTCATTTTAAGTGGCGGTTTTTCTTTCTCGTCCGTGCTCGGGATAAACTGTCGGATACGACAAATCGCCCTGAGTGTTGGATTATATGAAAAAGACGAGGAAACTTGTGGCAAGGTGAGCGAGATAAGGAATCGCGACTTGGACGGCATCCCTCGCGGAGTCATCCTTCACTCAATTCGGCATCGCGAAGAGATAAAGCTGCGCTCTCATAATAAATGCTGTTTCTGATAAAATGGGAGAGATGACAACAACTATGTGGATCCTTGGAGAAGGGCGCCTGCTGCTATCAAGAGGCATCCAATTCTCCCCATTATCCAGTTAGAAGCATGGCAATATGTGCTCTAAAAACATTATATCCTCATCTTTCTGGTTAATGCCGCCAGAATCCCGACTTATGGTATCTTTATTTGTATATATACACATATCTTAACGAGTATAGACCACTTACTGTATTTGCAATTTCATCGTAAATGAAAATATAAACTAATATTACTCCGGCGACATAATAACTTCTGAAGAATCGTAATATTTTAAAATACAAACTGATAAACAAGTTTCATATTTATACTTTTCCATCGAATCTGTCTAAAAAACCAAAATTGAATCGGAAGAAATCATATTTCATTAAACATTATGGAAATTATTATTATTATGGAAATAAACTAATATCTATATATTAAAACCCTTTTTCTTTTTACCTTGTATATATACAAGGTACACACATGTTGTACGAAGTAATCTTTGGTAGCGTAATACCCGTGGACGTGTATAGGCATGAGAATAACTCATTTTATTTGGCCTTAAAATGCTTGGAAGTCGGCGGGATGCTGTTAATGGAAAAAGTGAATGGGAGTTTTCCAAAAGCACCGATAAAGTAAGAAAGGCAATTAACGTGGTGTAGCAACGAGTTAAAATCGATAGTTACAAAAATCTATGATCACACGTTTTCCAGGACAAAGAAAGGCTGTTTTTATGTACGTCAGCGCTTTTATAAAAGGGTTACGGCGCACACATTGGGCTATAGCAGATTCTGTCACACACAACCCGTTACAATATGTGCCTGGGTACTGGCAAAACTGTATGATTGATCAGGTGTTCACAAAGGCAACGAAAGTTGAATTCGAGAGGTTTATTTTCTCTCTTATATGGTAAGGTTCTATAGATTATTTACACCTTAGATTATAATAATAGGTTAAGAGACTGAAGAGAACTGAACAATGCGGCCCATTATTATTTAACCTTAGTCTAAAATGACATACATTTCATTGAAATTACTAATTACTTTAAAGAAAATGCTTATTTCTGTATGTAGATGACACTGCAGTGGCTGGCCGATCACTATTCCCTTACAATTATACTTAGCGGAAGACAACATTTAAAGCTCATGGATTCATGGATGGAGATTTGAAATTTAAATTTTTAACATATCAAACCAGGCAATTAAATTTTAACATTCATCTTAAGACAAAAATGCTTTAATTTGAATCTAAATACGAGCGACTATAACCCTTTCCTCTCTACGAATTCCTTTGAGAGTACTCATTTAAATTTAAACTGCAAATACATATTAAAAAGCAATACAATTGGCCTGCGAGCCATGAATGACCTCCATCCAATACTAAGTGACACAAGTCTGACTTCAGTAAACGATTGGCATTATATTACACAGCAAATGATTTCCAATTCTATTCTTTATCACGTCAATTATATTTTATGCCTCTAAAAGAAACCTAAACTCACCCAATCATGTCATTAAAAACCAATCAAATTGTTTGTTTACTAAAACTATCTAGTTTCCTTTAAAGAGATCTGCAAGGCACATGAATTTATTGACTACTTAAATTAATAAAAAATATAATTTAGTTTCATAAACACGATTTACCTAACATTGGTTATAATTTAATCCAATATTTTTGACTAACTCGAAGAAAATAGAACCTAAATTTTAGAATGGAAAACAATATGTTAAAGTACTGAAAACTAGCAGTAAATCACAAGGGAAACGGTTAGGGTGACTTGGCACATAAATACGCGCAACTAGGAAATATCCCAAGAAGAAACGGACATGAAAAGTCTGACGGGACCGCGACCCGAACTCGGGTCTCCAGATTTTCCGTTGGTTGGTCTATCCATTGAGCAATCCTAAGACTAAGCGGCATTGTTAACGACCATACAAAGTGTTGTTTCACTGATAATAGGCAAGACACGCTGGTAAAATATTAAAAAAACATAATTGTTTCTAAGGAAATTAAATTTTTAGACTTCAACTTAATTTTAAGAACCAAAGGTGCCCTTTATCGGTAAAAAATACATATTTTTTAAGGATATTTTCAAAAAGTTAGTATCCGATTCAGGAAAAGTACGTAGTTGCAATTTTTTACACTGTCAAAGTGAAAAACGACTATTTCTGAAACACCAGGAACAGAGCTCAATGGCAGGTGAAGTGTAATGGGACGAGTGCTCCAGATTTAAGTATCGCCAGTAAAAGGGAATTTAAATCCAATTCTGCTTTTGAGATATATATATATACTTAATAACAAGTTTTTCTCGGAAGGGAAAACTTTCGAAAAGTTCCTGAGAGAAAAAGTTTAATTTCTTGTGCGAGCTCTTCTCCATTATGCAACCAAAGAAGCAGGAAATAACGTCGAAAAGTTGAAAGCGGCAGTGGAAATCGCCTGCAGCTTCCGCGGATCGATTCTCTCGAAAAGTGAAGCAAGAGAATAACGGAAAAACGATTTGAAAGTTTTGCTGGAACTTCCGCAATAGTGGAAACAATTACTTGACATCTCCTCTGTAATACACTGTAATTCTTCCGATGGCCATTTCTTCGCCAAGAAAACCTTCAGCGTGAATGGATCACGATCAACCATACCGGTACCAAAAGCTTCGCTTATTTTTATAGGGCTTACGTTATTTAAGGGTTTATGTTAATCAATCAAGGCTGTACATTAAAAAAGAAATAATAAATTACAATAATATAAAACTGTTGACTGTTGTTTCTAATTTAGATGTTGGCGTGTTAGGTGATGCGGGAAGAATTTCACCGACTTTACCACGCCATTGGATCACGACATCGGAAATGCAGTTATTGCTACGACACGATGAATCCTAAAGAACGAAGGAGCCCAAGTATACAGCCTCAGCTAATTATAAAGAAAGATAATGTTTTTTATTTTGCTTGAAAGAATATTGTTTACGAAAGTAAACTGCTCTCTCCGGTACTGAGTTATAGGCAGGGTTGTTAAACTAGCGACCTACGATGTCAAAGCTAATATCATTTTCATACTGTAATACACAAAAACCATCGTTTAAGCTTGATGCATTCTCATATAGGAAAAAAAATACCCCGAGATTTAATAATGAGCAATTTTGTATCATTTCTTAAGTACGCAATAATGTAAACAATTATATTCGCGCTTAGAACTTAGTGAAACACTTCACAGGCTAACCGATGAAAATCTTTCCGCCATGAAACACATTTACAATTATTAGATCAAAATCTCGAGAAGCTAGCTGATGGTAAACGACCACAAGTTTCCGGCAACAAAGAACAAAAACCAGTAATATTGAAAAATCGTTATTAAGTAACAGGCTCTATCGTAGTTTTGTCAAACAATCGACTAATTACATCAATAATTATACATGCGCCCATTACTTTGAATATTTTCTATGGACATTAATTAGTTACATATGTTTCTCTATCTTAATCATGTTGAAACAAAACAAATGGATTTCATACCTAAACTCATCTATACATTTGATATTGCCGAAGGCAATGATTAAAGAACTGTAAAAAGTAAGATGCAGAATTAGTTGCCTGATGAAAGCTACAGTTTCTGGAGGAGCTTGATGGAATTCTTTCAGATTTTTTAATTGAGAAATTCCACTTATGTACTTCACTATGAGGAATCAACAACAGCATTTCTCATTTCAATGATAGTAATATGATAACTGCATATAGTACAGCACCTGTGAATTCATCTTAATAGCGAATGGCCAACAAGCAGTTTGACGCGGCATCAACATACTCATGTTGATGTGGAGAATGCGGTGTAAGCTATTGACTTTAGAATTCCGGTATTGATGTAGTATAATTTTGGAGTTAGTACAATCATATATTATGAAGAACAATCATGATTGCTTGCGGTATGAATCATTAAATTGATTTCTGTCCAATTGTTATTCTGATTTCCACATTTTACAGCTTCTTTTCGTGGATGGAAAACATCGAAACGTACCTCTCACATACAGTTTGTCCTCGTGCAGGTCCTTTATACTAACAAAAGGGCATGGGGATTTCAGCAATAATACCATTATTGCATATACGAGAAAGTACGTTCAATATTGAAAATTCCGCCAGCATCAAAATGCAAATGTTTTATAAAAATGCATGCCCCTCACTACCATTTGAGAAAACCTCAACCATTCGAAGAAACTGTTCGTTGAATGCAGACTTCGACGGAGTCATTGCCGAGCGTATCCGTGCTCTGAAACTGCGAAAAGAGGTGCGTCGAAATTCTTCCTACGTCCCTTTTTAAAAGGCAGTGTGCCAAGGAAAACAAAAAAAGGTCCAAATGCGTGCAGCAGACGCAGTCTAGAGATGGAAGGATCGGAAAATGCTCGAAAATACCTTGGAATGAATACTGCGAACGTGAGACTGGGAAGGGCATTTCAAATATGTGAAAAGGCTGGACCATTTGACATTGAGACCCTCGAAGAATGAAAATAAATGGGGACCATCAAAAAGTTTCTACAACAATGAGAGGGGTTTTAAAGCTTTACGTCAGAAATAATATTATCTGACGAGAAAACTTTATTGACCTACTTAGCAATGCGCTAATTACAGCTTTTCCAGAATCTTTATTTTATTTTATAAAATGAAGCACATACGAGGTACCCTTGAAATCATAGTTATTTACCGTGAAATTATCTACTTCTGGTGTCAATTTTTAACAAAAATTACCAGACCTTGTGTAAATGTTTGCAATAATATTAAGAAGCATTTACTACACTTTTAATCTATGTTATCCTCTTAAGCAATGAAATAGCTTTCCATTTCAACAAGCCTAAGAAGCAAAAACTTAAGTTAGATGATTTGTTCTTTGCAACATTATATGAACCTAATAGGGCATTTGAAATAACGCAATAATATTTTGCTAAAATTGATGTAGGCTTCTTCAGGTCAAACTCCGTTCCACTGAATTTCTAATTACGCCAACTGCATTTTCTAATAATCCCAAGGGGCATAAGAACAGCTCCTCGCTATTAATTTAAAGAATTCAAACATTTTAGAATTATAACTGAGCTCACGAAGTAGAATCGTCCTAATATTTTCAATGCTTTCGGTTACACTCTGACGTCAGTTAAGACTTCGATTCTTTTTCCATCTTCATACGTAAATCATTAATAACACAGCAATATGAGAGCATAAAAAAACCTCATAAGAGTGAGCGAGGAATTGACTGAATTTCTGGCTTCTCAGAAATACTACCCATTCGCCACCACCGCAGATGTGAACTCGATAAGTTAAAAGAAATATTGAGTTCAAATCTTTAACGTCGAAATTTTTAATCTTTCGATAGATTTTCTCTTTGCTGTATCTCAATATCTGGATGAAGGTATCTTACAGGGTTCGGCATGGAGTTCTTCACAGCCTTATTTTCATCTTCAATGAATTAAAGCCTGGAAGGATCGGAAAATGTTCGAAAATACCTTGCAATGGATACTGCGAACGTGAGACTGGGAAGGGCATTTCAAATATGTGAAAAGGATGAACCATTTTACATGTTCATTCGAAGAATGTAAATAAATAGGGACCATCATCCTATTTCCAATCCATCTAAGATGTTTTACTTTAAACTACCAAAGAATCAGATGATTAAATTTAAAATTCTCACAGTCACTTAGTGAGATTTTATTTCCAAGGTCAAAAAATTCCTGTTATGGAACATCTCACTAACATTTTTAGCTTATTTATTTTGAAAGAAGCAAGCATTGGCCATTAAAATCTTTATCATCTCATCCTACCTAAGGTTTTGCCTTCAATTGAATTCTTGACTCTTGAGACACATTCAAATCTTAGCATTGTACGATAGTGAACGGGAATATGAACGGGATACTTGAGGGAAGTAGTAGGGAAGCAAAAGAGTTAGGGTATGAGACAATAGTGAGGCCTCTATTAGAATATGCAACAAATGTGTGGGATCCGCATGATAAAACGAATATCAAAAAGATTGAGAAAGTTCAACGGAAAGCAGCCAGGTATATGTTAAGAAGACATAAGAAAGAAGATAGCGTAAGGGAAATGTTAGAGATTCTCGGTTGGGAAACGTTAGAAAAAAGGCGGAGAGTAAATCGACTTGTAGGCATCTATCAGGTCAGAAATGGAGGAGAGGCTTGGATGGAGTTGAAAAGCAGATTAGAGGAATCTCATTACATAGCACGAGGGGACCATAAGGAGAAGTTAAAGCTGCGGAAACAAAGGACTGATAGCGCAAATTATTCGTTTGTTAATAGAGGGGTTAAGGAATGGAATATTTTGCCTGAAGAGGTCTTCAAACCCTTACCGAAAAACAAAAAGGAGTTTGGAGAGGGGTGCTGTAGTTTGTGTATTTAAAGTGGAGTAAATGTGTAAAGATTTGAAATTACTTTTATATATTGTAAATGTGATGTAAAGTTAACTGATGAAGTGACAAGTGATCTTGAAACGGATTGCAATCTGTGACTATGGATTTAATACCTGTAATTTTAGGAATTGTGTGATGTATATGGATTAGCAGGGATATCAGAGGATTCTATGTAAATGAAGTCTTGCTGTAGTTTTGAGGTTTCTGTTACTGTTTATGAATACTGTTTGTAATTAGAGTGGCTTCTGAATACTGTTTGTAAATAGAGTGGTTTCTAAATGCTGTTTGTAGATAGTGTGGTGTTATTCCGAAATGTTTATTATGTTGTTCAGAAAAGTCGTGCTTTTGTGTATTGTTTGGATTTTTAAATAGGTGAATATTGTTTTTTGATTAAGTTGCAACCAGACTTGTGTCTAACTGCAGCTGAATTTTGTAAATAAAAATTTTTAAAATAAATAAAATATATTCAAATTCAGACGTAGAAGAGTCGAGCATTTCAGGGGGATATGTTGTTGAAAAAATAAAACGTTTTCATTTTTTTAGGACAGTTTCATTGTCAAAATGGACGTGATTCTAGTCATCATAGATTGAGTTGATAAGCAAGAGTTTTTATCCCACATATCTCCACTAAAGATCGTACGTCCATAATTTGTGGATTTAGGTTGGCAAGTTACTAGGAACACCTCACGAAATTCGAACGTGGAATGACTAAACCTCCGGTAGAGAATGGAGATTCATGGGGAAATATCCCAAAGATAAGTGCTAATATTCATATGCTTAAAAGTGACACTTAATGGCCTCCTCAGACAATTTCGGTTAATTGGGCTTTGGTTAATTTCGGCTCCCAGCACTTCGAAAGGAACTGTTGATGAAATACACAACAAGCCTCTAACGACTTCATAAGCCCGATGAATATTTGACGTGGAGTAGGCCTCGGTGGCCTGGATTGGGGTTAACCTGATGCCACCACTTTGATGCTTTGGGGATTGGCGGAATCGAATTGGGGCAAAAGCACACAGATAAGAGAATATAACTTCGCAACAACTTTCATTATTCACTCTCTTCTAAAATAAGTTTCGATTCCTTGTAATGACGTGCTTACCTTTCAATATAGATTTAAACAAAAAGCCTGAAGCATCTCGAAAAGTCTTCAAATGTTATTATGCATGTATATATGTACATGCAAACATTTACGTTCCCTTAGAGGTGTCTCAGAAACAACATGGAAATTCAGCACCCTTTAAAGATTGCTTCACTTACAATTCTGAAACTACAACATTAATAGGCTTCAAAATATTAATAAAAATCAAATTCCTTTCAATGTTAAGATAACGCGTTAATGCTACTTGCCGGTACGGTAAATTGCTCCTCATTTTCAAAGATTTTCTTTGAAAAATATATGAAAGTTTTTCGAAATTACGGTAATTACGAAGACGAGACGGGGTAGAACACATTTAAATATCCATACGAGGTGGAATACATTTTAAAAAAGGATAATTTAACTTTTAGAATTATTTAAATGATTTTTGTAGATAGAGGTCTTTAGATTTACCTACAGGATGACATTCTGAATTCTTTAAGAACTGCCTGACAATGAAAACTTTCCCTTGTCTACCAGTGAAGGAATAATTTCGCTAAAAGTTTCTCCTCGAGGAAGAGTTAAGAAGAGAAATAGATAGCATAATCAGGAAGGAGCTGATTGGCCAAAAACCGACCAATCAGAGAGAAGGCCTAGGCTGAGAGCGGATATATATACTGGCAAATTCCACTATCACGACACCTCAGAGCAGCCCTGAGGAAGATGACAGAGTTTGTCATCGAAACGTTGGCAACTGCAATGTTACCTGAACTCACCTGGTTGGAAACCCGAGAAACCATTTTACAAGCTATCCACCAGGAAAGCCTTAGATATAAGGCTTAGCCTCACTATAAGAGAAATAGATTTATCCGAAGAATAAACGTATTATAATATAGAAAATTATATGAAATACAAAAAATTGGTGTTTCTTTGGAGACCAAGCAAAAATGTTTGTTAAATTTTAACTTAATGTACGAGCGAGGTATCCCAGCAGTATATGGAGTACTTGTAGGCTCTTTTGTCTGCCGAGAGTAACGTAACCACTGAGTCCCTAATAATCATTTTTATGTATACGATTATTTTTAGAGTTTGGAACGAATCATGATCCTCTGAGTTACCATTATTTCTTATATGGAAATCGCTTTGATATACAAGTGCTTCGGATTACGAGCACGTTTCTGAAATGAGATATACTCGCAATCCAAGGGTCGACTGCATCTCAAAAACGTACTACATATAAAAATAAAAGAAGAAGCATAAAAATTAATTTTAAGCCTACATTACACCCTAGTAGAATTTCATATTGTTGGAACGCATCTGAACTCATTGGGGAAAACATCCACAAATGTGGTAATTGCATTTCATATTCTTTTGAGATCGAATTCCGAACGCACACCTATTGGAAAGGAAAAAAAAAATTCGATCGTTATTTTCCGAACAAATCAAAAATTGTAAAGAGAAAAAGAGAGAGAATAACCAGACAAGAATGGGATGCCGAAGGGCAGTCGGTGTCCGTGTTGCTACGCGACGGCCTCGGAAAACCGGTCCCCTTCCGACAATGCGGCTGCGTAGGGAACAAAGGAGATCCACGGGGATTCATTATCGCTCCTCTAAATCCTCTATTCCTCCGACTCTTAATCCTTCGCCCCGCTTCTGTCGCCCGCGAAAATTCATCCGATCCGAGCTCCGATGAAAGTGAGTTTTTTCGCCGCGTTAAAAATCTCCTTCGCGTCGTCCAATCGGAGCCACAATAACTCGTCCGTTTCCCGTGCGAACCCATCATTCACTTTGTTCGCGATGATGATGGGGGAACTAAAATAATAAATAAAACTGGAGGCATTTCGCTCGGCCGTCACCAGAGAGGGGTTGAATTCGCGGAGGTCGGACATATTTCTCTCGCACAGTGTCATCAGGAAACCGTTTCTTTTTTCCCATATCTATCCTTATCGCTATTCTCACTCTAACTTTTCGAACTATTCCACGGAAGTATTTCCGCTCTTTTTACTTTCTTTCATTCTCCCCATTTTAACATTTCAATTATAATTAATAACTCTGAGCAATGTTCGATACCGAATCAAGCAATAACGAATTTTAATTTTAAAAATGTAACCGATGTTTGTTTCCATGGAGCATTTCACGGAAAAACCCAAAGTATGAACGTCACCAAACCTGGTGTATTCCTTTAAAAAATCTGAATCAATCAATCACAGAGTTTATTATTATAATTTAGTTCTGCATAGTGTATCCATTGTGTTAATAGTATCTTAGCATAAAGTTTCACTAACTTACGGCCAAAACAGTTTATTTTTTATTGTATTGTATAGTTACTCATATTCCATCCTCTTTGCGATTTTCTTTGCTTATATTCAATTTTTTCCTCCTCTGTCCTCCCTATAAACTCTTCCCATTCTACTCGGCGTTTTCCCATAATTTTGAAATTGCGCGGTTATATTTCTCCTCATTTCCCTTCGCTCCTTTTTTTGGCTATATGTCATGCTTCAGCAGTCTTACGTTCACAATTATATTTTAATTGCCTCTAAAGTTATTTTCTGTACGTTTCTCTCTTACCTCTCCTGCTTATTACTCATTGTTTATCACTTATATACCTCTACACCTGTACACAGCTAGCTCCCTTTTTGACATGTGGCATAGGACCATTTTATGTCTGGCTATTTACCATTGTTTTTGTCTATTTATCATTGTGCCTATCTTCCATTGTATCTATTTCTTCCATTTTCAACATCTCTACAATTCCTTTTGTGATTGGACACATGCTGAAATTTTCAGATTTAATCAGCTGAATATCTCACGAGAAATAAATTAATCTAAAATACGCAAATGCATGAATTTAAGACTAAGTAATAAAAAATTACTTGTCGTTTTATAAACTGAGAGCAAATATGAAATATTCCCAATAAGAAACGGACATGAAAAGAGTCTGACAGGACCTGGACTCGAACCCGGATCTTCCACTATCCGTGTTCTATCCGTCCAACTTTTTCATATACGTTTCTCGTTAAGAATATTCCTAGGTTCACGCCTTATCTTGTAAAGTTACCTATCTACAAATTTTCTCAGGTTCCTCTAAGAATTCTCACTAGTGAATTCTTTCGTCTAGATATTTCGAACAGAAACCAAAATCCCCTTCCCCTCTGATCCGTTCCTACTGGGTTTATACATTTTATTTCCCTTTTCCACGCACTCTCCCTTAATATTTACAATCTTTCAATGAAAACTTTCCTTCTATACTTTAAAAGTTCAACTTCCTCTTTTCGAACTCCCTGGTGTCATCATGTGCGATGATTCGGCGATTGAAGCTACGGATCCGTAGAAGGGAACGATGACGGCTTCGAATCGGGAAGGATGAGAATATGTCGTCCTTCCACTTGATATCAAGGAATTCCCTCAGATGTCCTTCGCATCTTCCCCTATTCGCCCGTGACTTTGAGTTCGTGTCATTTTTACGCGGAAAATTCCGAACGCTGCGACGGTAAAAGCGAAACCTATAAACGGGGAGAGAACGAGGAAGAGAGGAAGAGGAATTCCTCCCAATGACGCTTCACAAAAAAGCCCGTTTTTGTTTCTTTTTGATTGGAAAACTGACTGCGGATCTCGGAAAAAGAGAAAGAGCGGGAACGGTTGAAATTGAAAAGGAAAAAATGGTGCGCGCGAGCGGGGAAAATATCGAGCGGGCGGGAAGCCAAAGCGGTATCAAATTTGGAAAAGTTCTATCCCGATGAAAAATGACGCGACGATTCAGGAAAGTTTGTGAAATAGTTCTCCTCGACCCCTTTCGAATGAATATAGGTATTCCATCGTCGAAATAAAACAAAGAGGATTTCCCAGTGGTTTCCAATCACCTCGTACAATTTTAAATTAAAGGTTTACTAATCCTTTGATCACCAGTTAATTTCGATCGCTCGAACTTTGAATAAAACTCATCGAAAAACATTTCGCGGAGCGTGAAAAATTGGCTATTAATACCGAAACGGGTTCTTTTATAAATTTTATACGCCGGAAAAGCTTTATTACCATTCCCATGCGATTCTCGCTTCTCCGGCGCTAAGCTCTGCTTTGCCGGTGATGTAAAATATATCCGAATGAATAAGTAATCAGAAAAGCAAAATAAATAACTTTAAATTCTAATAAATCTCTAAGAGTCCATAAGAGTACATCCTGGCCGGAATGAATTTAAATGCCCTATTCGCGCAGATTTTGAGCCAATAAATCAAAATCAAACGAATGAATCAAAACTGTTAAATAGTGGGATATAATAATAGAATTAATAGTTTATGACCCTTTCCGAATAATGGAAAGTCTGGCATCTGCTAATAACTCTTCGATGATGCATTTCCTTCGCCATTGTGTCAAATTCGTAAAATATGGCCGCCGAATCGAACAATGAAACCTCATTAAAAGGAGATTAATAAATTCTCCGATTCTCAAGAACCCAAATTCATTTTCCTTAATGGAGATCGCACTGCGGATGCCTTATTCGATTACGGTCATGTGCAACGAATAGCTTCTGAACTATTTAACGCTACCACTCACTCCCTCAGGATATGAATCCGAAGAAATACTATTAAATATTACTGACCACGCCGCTAATTCCCTCCGGCCGAACCGCCTCGGGGATTACGTCCTATTCAGGAGTTAAAGCTAAAGTGGCAGATATCTCACGGGAACAGCGTTTCATTCAAATGGATTTATGAATCCTTTCTAGCACGCTTAACAAATTCTTTACACAATTGCAAGAGTAAGTATTGCTAAGAGACCCTATTTTAATGAAAAGATTGATTTCTCGTCGCATTTAAACGCATCTTTTTTTTCGCTGCCGCAATTTAAAGATTCAAACTGGCCGTGCTCGAAATTTAAACCTATCGAATCTTAAAATCAGTCTATTTCTGTTATTTGATCCAGCTAGCTTAGAATTTAGTAATCGAGTCGGCTTTCTTTAAATTAATGAAGTTGTAAAATAGAGGCGATGGGAAGTAACAGGAACTTCGACACAGTCCAGGAGTATCGTTGCTTAACGTTTATCAGCTAAAATTAAAAGAAGATGAGTTCATCGTTGCAAAAAGAACTTCTCAAAAGGCTCGCAGAAGCGAGTTATTCGTTAATTATACGAAGATGGGAAAATTACGTGTTCTTCGAACTCTTAAGGACGAATTCTGCAATTTTTTCTATTTAATATTGTTCTTCAAAAGTAACCAAATCTCTTAGACAAATCTAACGCAAAAGAGTGGGTTACCATATCATAGCCGAGTAGCATCGAATATTCAATGAAAGCTCGCTCGCTGAATTGATCGCTCATTAATATTTTACCACCTTACTTCTATTTGGCAGCCACGCAACAATGAAAATTAATAAATATTGCAATGAGCGATTAAATCACGCGACAGAAAACAAAAGCAGTAAAGAGGAGAGGTTAAATAATTATGCGCCTTCTTACTCCTCAGCTGTATGAACGATAATTTATAAAATATCCCGTAAACTTCTCATTAAATCATATCATTAACCCAATTGAATCAAGAAAACTTGAGTAGTAAATACATATCACCTTTTACTAATAACTTCTATATGTCTTCTTATTTCAGATTATGTAAATAAAAACTATTACTATAACTATCTATTTCATACTGAATAATCTAATTTCATAAAACTTTAATTTTTCTCAGTATATTCTAAACCAAATGGCTAAATACTCTCCATATATCGTGACACACAAGTACTCAGATAATTTACTTATCTTTTGTTATTTACAAACATTACATATTACACCTATTTCAGGAGTGCCACCTTTAGTTCGAACACTAAGGATGAAGTAATAAAATCCATCCAAAATTTAAAGCAAAGCATCGAAGAAATGGTAATAACGCGTCGACAGGAGAGAGAAAATTAGAAACGGAGATTATTAGCAGACTTCTTGAATTGGAAAAACCTCAATCGGTACAGTCGCGGCAAAGAAATCGATCTGATACAAGTGCACATTCAGTCCACACAATGAAAACCCAACTCAAAGGAACGTATTCTCTGCGGTCCCATAGCTACTATTTGAAATTAATGCACGTTAGTGAAACAGGAAATCAAAGAGTTGTCAATTTACAAGAATCAACGATTTTATATAGTTATGGGAATAATTATTTGATTTCCAACACCAGGAAATTTTAATTAACATCTGCTCAAAAAAGCTCTAGAATGGCATATCAATCTTCATTATTCAGTAAAATTAATTTATATACACGATTTATCGCATTAGAATGCAAAGTATTTACAAATTTGGAATTCGCCCACATCAGAAATGCCGCATAACAAAATTGATACAACTAATCCATTCTTAATAACGTTCTGAGGAAGCACAAACATAAACTCAACATGAAACAAAAACATAACTTCGTAAAATAACCTTTTGCACCAGGGACAAGCGACATATTGGGGCATATTTTCTCGAAGTATGACCTAACCTTAACTTAACTAACCCCGGCGTTTACCAACAACGACAAACTATTCAATCTCCTCCACAATCCAAAAGATAACACCAAATCTATGCACAAATCCGGAATATATGAAATATCATGTCGTGACTGTGATAAAGTCTGCATCAGGTGAAGTAGACGCAAATTAGAGACAAGATAGCACTTAACTCACTTCAAAAACAACAATCGAGGTTAAACAATCGAGCGTTGCACAACACATACAACAATGCAGTCAGAATCTATTTAGACGACAAATTAAAGACGCCCGCAGAAAAAAAACTCCAAACTAGATCCTTATGGAAGCGTATTCATTCACTAAAACAGAAACCTGCTTGTGAGTAACAACTTGGGACTGTTTTCCACTCAACATTCACTCCTTGAACGACCTCAGAAAAGAAAGAACGAATTCTCTCACTCTTTTCAGCCGTCATGACGGAAAAACCCAACTCACTGATCCTCCCCACACCATCACAAAAGATATGTCCAACCATCCACGCATCTTGTCCATTTCCAATTGTAGAGCTCTTGAAAATAGAGACATTGTTTCGAAAATTCGCATACGGTAATTCCAAGGAATCGGTAATCTGGAGCTTCCCCTTGCCTTCATTTGCCGACAATTTTTGCTTTGGTAGTTTGATAGTAGGCAATCTGCTTACGGAGTGTTAAGAATCTAAAACCCTCTAATTATATAGTACTCCTCGAGGTTCGACAGCATCAGGGAAAAGTATAGGAGTTATAAACAAATTGATGAAGTTTTGGAAGTATCGTGATGTACTGATACAAACATAAGACAGAGAATGTTATTGATTTTCTGGGGGGGAAGACGTTGGGGAAGAACTTAATAATTTAGAGAGAGACAATCTGATATTAAGACTATACCTGAACCACATGCGAAGTAGCAACTCTGAAAATGGTGTAATGTATCTAGAGGACAAAAAATACACGATATGTTGAAATCAGGAAAAGTTTAGGTACATGTACCGAATGCAATATCCGCATCAACAAAGACGAGAGATGTGAAGTTAGGAAAGATTATATACGATCGTGTAGAGCTACTTGTTCACATTATTGAAATTTGATGATTGAATGTTATGCAGCTTTTCAGAAAATCTCTTTACAATGACTAAACAACACGACTTTAGACAGCCGTTTTAAAGCATTTATTTGCGTAGTGGCCACTTTAAGCTACAAAAACTTATTTGGAATAGTTTGAAAGGTGAAGTTGCATAAAACGCAACGTCTTTCTCTGACACGAAGAAGGTAATCATCAACAGAGATTCTACACAGAGAGATAAGTTTCGGAGTTTCTCTATAGCAGGCAGCTTTGACTTCATTATAAATTCCTTCAGGAGCTCATCTTTGCGAAGCGCTGTACAGTAACTGAGAACTACTTGTTAAGTCTCCAACTGCGAATATTCCTCTCAAAGCTTGGCTTGGTTGGCCGTAGAAATTTGATTGTAAAGGATTTGCAAAAAAATGATTTGCCAAATGAAACGAGATAGCATTTAAGGGAAAGAAAAATGTGTTTAACTTTGAACATAGAGGCCTTAAAACCAAAGATAAACATATATGAAAGCAACGACAGTGTGGGAAAGACGCTGCACGGTAGTTTAGTGGCTAGAATACCTGCCCAAAAAGTACTAGTCCTGGGTTCGAGTTCCAGTCATGTCACTATTTTTCATATTTGTTTATTCCCTTGCCATACACCACTGGCGGCTTGCAGGGTACATACAAATCTAAATCCCTCGGATAGCAATCCTCGAATTTTCGGATAAAACCATTACATTTTTAGTATTCGTAGCAAATAAAAAATTTAAAAAGAGAGCTGTGAAACGGTATGCGGATTTTATTTCGTTGATGAGAAAAAAAGCACTAAAATATCACGAAGATTCCCAACTTTTCCACATCAATTGTACAGCTGACAGGCAGCGAAAGGAGACAAATCGTGCCAATGAATAAGAATTAGCATATAAAAATCCGGTATTCCCGATTAAACAGATAATTCTGCACAGTAGTGATAACTTGAAGTATGACAATTCATATCGATGGCAGCCGAAGGTGTACGTCAAGCAAAGACGTCAATATGACATAAGGAAATGGAAAAGGTTTGGACTACGCAATATGTGAGACGGATCTTTCTACGGCCTTTTGCGTAACCACACGAAGTCTCAGACATTAATATAGTTCAATCATGAATAGGAAAGAAAAATAATTAAACGAAGAAATTGAGTCGAGATGGGAATTGGAGCGGAAAAGCCAAATACAATTATTGAAACGGAAATTAATGCAAAATGCAGTAAATTTGGAAAATGTTAACTGCAGAGGAAGAATAGGGAAGTTGAGAATGTAATAATGCATGTCATAGAACGTAGGATAGGGAGGAGATAAAACAGTAATAGCTGAAAACGGAGGATAGAGGGATGGGAAGTGATAAGGAATGAAAACCTTTGTAGTTTCCACGTATATTTTTATTTATCACCTATGACATTCCACCAAGTAATGACACCAACCATAGCGGTAATACAGGGAGGGATGATGAAATATTTTGGACCAAATAGGAAATCGAAATGATCAGAAATATATGCAAAGTAGAACTATGAGTTTGTTTAAAAATAAAACGAAGCAACAAAATTGTCTTTCTGGCCTCTATGATACCACGAGGCGAAGGAATAAATATTATATATCAATATAACATTTTTGTAGTTTCATGGCGAAGAAATAAAGCAATGGATCATGGATTAAAACTTTATATTGAAGTCAAAATGAATTAAAAACGAAAGAATCTGTATGTTTAGCAAATACAAAAAGTAGAAAGATGTATAACTGAGAAAATGAAACAGGACAAGCAAGAGTTAAAAAACATAACGGAAGATATAACAAGAGAAGGCCCCGTAGAACTGAAAAGAAATAAGCAGATGAAAGATGAAGGAAAAGGAGAACCCTTCTGTAATGGCCTTATACAAATAAGTAAATAGTTTACGATTTCTCTGAACAGACGAAGAAATAACGCAACGGAAAAAAATTGAGAGGTTGAGAAGAGAGAAAAGTTCATTGATATTCGATCTGAGTATTAAGCGATTTCGATATTCATATTCGGATACTTTGTTTGTCTTCTGTAAGCAGAAAGTATTAAAGAAAATGGAAAAAGATATTCCCACTGAAACTCTTTTCTATGAATGTTTCTTGTCGATGTCCGTCTTCCCGTCTCTATTTCTGAGACAGAAATGAAAGGAATTGGAGCAAAGAAGGTTTCCTCCAACAAAAACTACCTCTGATCCGAATGAGATGTGCCCTTAAGATATAGTTCTCTTGTGCCAGAGACTTCTCTTCGACAGCTTGGCTGTTTTCAGAAGAAATGGTATAAACTGAAAAGATGTGAAACATGCTTTTCATATCTGAAAGACATAAAATCGTTCAATTTTTATCAATCATCAATTTTCATATCTTTTAGATATGAAAATATTAAATTCTTGTGCGTTCGTCATACTGGTTATGCATATCATCACAGTTAAAAATTGTCATAAATAATTTTGTCTAAAATTGATAGACATTGTAATTGTAACATAAATAATATCTCAAAAACTTTTCAAATGCTGATTGATTTGTTATTCTATTCATTTCAGGTAAGCCGAAGAAGACTTCCTTAATTATTTTCGAGGTATTTCCCGTCCAGAGGGAATTAAGGTATTTATATCAAAAAACATAAAAAGGTAAACGCAAAATGCTGGCACGCGTGTTTCAATAAATTGCTGTATACAAATTGAAAAAAGAACGTGAGTTGCCGTTTTATGAGCAATGCTTCATGTCAAAATCTATTTAGTTAGAATAAAGGGAATAAGCAAATTTCACGTGATTATAAAGAAGTATTTTTCGTATTCAAAAGTCATCCGATGTTTAATTAATAACTAACATACGACGCATACAATGGCTAACATTCTCATCTCGTTGCAAATACAAGTGGTTCCTAAATTTCTATTCTTTCTACCCGTCTAGAACTATTCTTACTTTGTCAATATAAAGGTGGTTTGATACGGCTTTTTCGGGGCTTTGCCTCTTCGGTTGCCGTTTTATGCGGTTTTAAATCTGTTAAAACTGCGCGTGGAATGAATATACTTTACAAATGCTACACACAGAATATAGAACTGATTCGCCAAATTCTGGTGGGGTCAATCTTTATAGATTGGCCCCTCTTTACATTCACAGCTAGCGGAATATTTCTTTGTTTACTCTCTCAAATAGAAAGTAAATAAATCAGCGATTAAATTGCAATTGGGTGTTATATTAAATCTAGCAAGAATTCTTTGCGAGATGTTAAAAACAGTGAAAAAGTAATTCAGCGAACCGTTTAGAAGAATTACCCAGCAGAGTATTTTGAGTGCATCGCCCTTCAAATACTTGAGAATGTCAAGAAATTTTATTTGAAAAATGTCGATGCATTGGAAGTGGAACGAGAAAAACTAAAACACGTGCCTCTTAAAAAAGATATTAGGTGGGTGTCTTACTTTAAGCTGTATTCACCTTCAGCTTTATTATAGTTATAGCTGCTTTTATATTCTCTGGATGAGTGAAGTAGTTAAAATTAAGTAATTCGCAGTTACTTCAATAAACGCAACTTCGGAGACGTTTCTAGTTCAATAACGCCATTGAACTGTTTTAGGAGATTTGATGATACAGGGTTCAGAAATTATGAGATTAAAAATCTTCAAGCGATATAAAACGTGATTTTGTTTATCATAAGTCATCCCTGAGCGTTTTAGTAGTGTCGTAAGACAGCAAAGGGTGAAGGAATTAAATGGTAACCACAACTTCGTGTAAAGTAACAAGAGATATTAAAATACATGAATCAATTGCACCAACTACGTCATGTCGACGAGAGATATTCTTTCAGCCCTTTCCAAGCAGATTATTCTTCGAATGATGAGCCACTTGATTTCACCTCACTCTCCGTCCTTCATTGATCGCCGCTCTATCCCTTAAGGGAAGGCTTTGCAATACTCTCCTCTTATGAAATAATGCATGGGGAAGGGAACTGAATGCAAATCAGCCCTAATGTGTTCACAACGAGCAACCGTATCATGTTTGCATGTCGTCCACGCTGGAGCTGCGAAAGGTTGAATAACATTGACAGCAGATCCATTGAAAAGAAAGTCTTTCCAACTTAAACTGCTGATGTTTCAATTTTCTTAAGAGTTTCTCTTATCTTCAGTGTGAAATTTAAACAAAAATATTCGAGTATTCTGAAGAAGTTGTCAACGGTCCGTTTCAAACCGAATGCATGATTACAATAACGACGATAGTAAATATGAAAATAGAATAAAAATGACATTAAGATTGATATCTCAATTGTATCATTGTGCTTCAATTAGTTTTGATGCTTCCTACCTTTATATCTTGAGCCGTATACCAAATCTTAAAAACTTAATTCCAGTAAATCACTGCTAACATTCTGTAAATGAAGTTCTACATCCTTTTTATTTGTATGAAATTTTAGAATTTTAAATATAGTCAATGGGTTTGGAATAAACCAAACAAACAATTTTTCAAAATAGCGCACTCAGAATTCATCTTACGGAAAGCGGAAAGCGCTAGTTATAGATCGGGTGGAGTAATGTAGAGATTGGAGACAAAAATCATGCTGAAGAACGTTGATTAGATTAAAAATACTTGCTCTAATTTAAAACACACCTAATAACCCCTTAAAAAATTGGATCTCATCTCATATACCAGAAAACAATAATTCATGAGATAGAACGAAGATAAATCCATGGATCCAATTTCGTAAATGTACCTCTTCCTGTAAGAAGCAAAAAATACGATAGATGAAGTCTTCCCAGCGGATATGGTTTAACAAATAAATAGGAAAAAACTGTAACGATCCTATTGCCAGGCACAAAATAAAACAGTCCGAAAAGGCAAGAAAAAGCGGGAAACAAAACACCGCATTGAAAAGGGGAAATGGTTCGAGATGGCAGAGGGATAAACCGGAAGAAGAGGACGTAAATTAGCAACAAGGAAGTGATTGGATCGGAGTGTGACGGGCATTTAGGATTCCCAACAGCGGGAATAATTAAAACCGCTTGCCTTTTTTTTGTCACGTTGCAGCCAAATTAAGAAGACGACCGAACAATCTCAATTGAAACTCGCATCCTTAAAACGAATCCACGGAAATAAGGGAAATCATTCCTCAAACTAAAACGCTGCGATTTTTTAAAGTGAGATGTACATGATGTGATAATGTAGCACAGTGGTTAATTGCCAACAAATTTACGTTTTCTACGGAGTTCTTTGTATTGTATCTCCGCTTTTTCTTCTAAGAACACTGAATTGAATTACCTACTCTATATTAGAGATGGGCGATTCCGATTCGATTCGTCAGAAAATCGATATTCTTAACCTAAATTCCGATTTTTTAGAATTGATTTCTTTAAACCGATTTTGATTCCATTTCCTTGTGACTGAATTCGATTTTGATTCCGATTTGATTGAATTCCAATTCTGATTCGATTTTTGTATAAATTCTATTTGAGTACCGCTCAACAAATGGTAGTGATGAGATTGATTGTGTAACGCTGGTAAGATTGTGAGCAAAGATCTCTGTTTAGAGTACTCAATATAGAAAATTACCATGATATCAAGAATACCATAAATAAAGGAATGTAGCTATCCCTAAATTCATTACAAACATTTCGTTGAAGAGAAGTAGTGTAGCATTCTATTTAGTATAATGGCCATTTCCGTCGAATTCTTCAGTTTTTGGTATAAAATCTTCACAATATATTTCGATTCCATTTCTTGGGATCTAACTTAATGGAAAAGGATTCGAGTAGTTACTAAACCCTAAAACCGTAGGATTATGGTTGGGTTTATGTTTTTATTCACTTAACTTTAATTTCAAAGGGTTTGTGCGCGCTGTCTTCAAATTTTATTAATCCTTCTTTAACTTCAATTTCCCATAGAATAAATATTGTGTGATCTGACAATCAACATATAGGATTTTAAAATAACGTTTGCATCTCATGTCTTTCTGACAGAATGGAACGAAATACAGTGGCTTTGAGCTAAATGAACAGTAATACTAATTTCAGCAGGAATCACCACGCATATTCGCCCAACGTTGTTTATTACATAAATAGAAATTCGTTTTCGTTCATCTACTTGAACATGATAAATTCCTCCTCAAGAGAATCGACAATCGACACTGCAATATTGGAAAATGGACATGAAGCAATAGACAGCAGTATCTAAGTAGATTCCGTTATGAACTTGAAATGAAAATTTCCAGAAAATTCATCAATCCTTCAGCAAGAAATGTTTATAAAAATTGCGAATTTAGATCGTGAGAAATAATAACTGGCGTAATTGAGTGTTAAAAGTCGGAAATCACGTCGAAAGAATAGCGGAAACATATCATTAACAACGACGTACCTACAGGAGGGCAGTAGGATTCCAATAAAGAATCTTCAAACGGTTGAAAAGAGAGGTGGAGGTCAGTGACATAATCGAATTAACATTCGGAATTAAGTCAAAGCAATTTATCACATTCCAAAGTAGAGCTGAGAATTAGAACGAAATGTGTGTGAAGTGCGTGAAACGTACTGAACACGAAAGTAGTACTTAACAACAACCTCTAGATAGGATAATTAATCTTCCCCCTGCCGCACGCCGAAAGGCAGCTTGTAGGGCAGATGTAGACGAATCTGTTCAGTTTTTAATAAATATATGTTAAGTAAAAGTAAAAATTTAACGAACCAATTTCTACTATTTCAACTGCTACGTAGTGCAACAAAATTCCAAGTGTGACGGCCGATCGGCTGGCTTTCATCGCAAAATTCCAATATATAAGGGGAAATAAATCCTTTAAAGCTTGACTTAATAATAACTAAAATTATTACGGACAATTCTTCGTTTAAGCTTAAAAATCACTTGAATCAGCGAATAATACTCAATATACAAATACTCTGAGACGCATTGGATTTATCCTTCCACTCCGCTAATATCTGATATAAAAATTTCCTAGAAATAATGATAAAAACCTATCATTCTCATTGATTCTAAAGTGAGGTATCAAACAAAAGAAAGAAAAACGAAAGTATACACAGAAATAAAATATTAATTAAGAATGCAGCTGTCGTTAAAAGATATCAATTATGAAGGGACATTCAATTAGACGGTAAATGACAGCTGACAAGATTAGAAACAAATGGCAGAGAAAGAGAACTTGGCCTTGCCGAGGTTTAAATCTGTCAAGTAAGAAATGCGGAGGGAAATGAGCGAAAAAAATATGAACAATGGGCCGTCAGAATCAGCGGACAAATTTCGACTTTGAAAAAGACGGCTGACGTATAGGAAGAAAGGGAAAGCTGGAAATTGAAGGATAGAGGCTGATTGAGAGTGCTTAGAAAGAAATGAAATTCTCTTTACGAGGGTTTAACTGAGGCAAGTGGAAGAAGATAAATGTCTGCCGAGGCAACATTCTCGAAGTTTTGCGAAGGGTTTTCTAAAGTATAAGTCGGTCGCTGCTACTTTGAGATCACACCGAAATAAGGATTTATATCTCTAGCTTGCAATGGAATAAAATATTTATGTATCTTCGATGAAAGTAAAAGTAAACACACATCATAGGTACAAGAATAGTTTGAAAACATTATTGATAAAGGTACGTAAAAGTCGTTAGACTGAAAGTAATGATTTGCATGGATTTGCCCGGGAAATTTGTGCTGCTTAATTGGAGTGTTTAAAAATTAAAGTCCTACCAAAGCGAAATCTCCAGTGTTCGATTATATGCGTTAGTAATAGATTCCAATGAAAGGCGTACACTGGAAACAGTTTCTCATTCGGTGTGCGACGAAAAACTTGGATTTCTGTGGTGAGCCACAGCTTTAAGACATGATTAATATTCCCAACGCGTCGGAAGCCGATATTTTAAGCATTACTTAAATACTCATAAAATATAACTAATGATTTCTTCCATTTTCGCTAGGTTATTCGGAAAACAGCAATTCATAAATGTATCTAACGAGTCGATTTATGAGCGCATGATGAAATTATTTCAGCTGTCCCTAACATATCCTATCACTCGCAAGCAATTGAGTCAAGGAAGAGCGTTCCCATTGAACCGTGTTTTCAAAAGTTCTGTCAAAATCAAAGTTTTATTACCGATGAACCCGACCGTACGAATCCTAAACATATTAACCTCAAACCAAAGCGAGAGTTCTTACTGCAGATAACGGCCGATAAATCTCTTCATCGATTTCAAACTCCGGTCCCTCCTTTTCTACCGCGACTTCGCCTCAAAATAAATAATTATTGAGAGAGAGAGATGGAGTTTAGTGGCTCAAGTAGACTGGGAGCACTCCAAATTGAAAATCCTTGTTTTGCCGAGTCGGGGAAAAACGCATACGGAGAAGGAGAGCGTCGAGACAACGGGAGAAAGTTTAAAGTAGGCTAAAGCTTCCCCGCCTTTCGCTCACTCACACCGCCTTCTTCTACTTTAATATCCACCGCCGATTTCAAGGAAGGCTGATCCTTCCCCCATAAACTTCGTTCCAATCCTTCAAAGCATACTGCCGCGAAAGGAAGACTTCCGAAACTTAAGTTCTCCAATAACTTCAACACTAGAGGACGCGTCTTCCCTTCGGAAGGAAGTCTCGCTCCCTCCACGTCCGGAAAGTGGTTACAAAACGCTATATAACGTTCTGGAAAAAAAGGGAGGTAAGAGGAAACTCTTACCACTACTAGATCAAAATTATGGCTGCCTTCTCCGCTACAATACGCAGAAGCGACGGAAACAATCGGCCTCTTTCTTCGGAAACGCTCCTAAATTCCAGCAGAGGGGAGGATTTGTGAAGAGCGGCCGATTTAAAGATTGAGTTTATTTCGCGGATGAATTGAGGTTTCCTAGACGAATGAACGAACTGCAGCCACAAAAGGCATTGTGACGTTATTTTGGAACGCTAAAGACGTATATTAAACTTCAGGGCTATTCGATCATTGAAATGCATCAAGATCGATTAACATTTGGAATCGAAAGGTTTCAGATTGATTTCCTCTTAAAATACTTAAATTATGACTTAAATTAATAATTAAATAATAAATAAGGTAAAACTTACGCCTTTGATAGAAGAACAGCAAATGGCATAGATGCGGACTGATCGCGAGTGAATATAAAAAGGAAGATACGAATCAGTTTCTTTCAACAAATTGCAAAAATATTCGTTGAATCAAATTCCACGTTAGAAGCACGGAATTACAGTTTTGGTATGACTTTATTTGAAGACCGAATTTTGTGTGAATTAAGAGTTTAATTAAATTTTCCCGAAATTCGATTAAATAACTTTGATGTAAACATATCAACTGATTGAATAGAATGACATAATCGGAAAAGACTGATAGATTTCTTAAGACAACTAACATGTGCACATCTAATTAAGTTCAATGATTAAGTAGGTTCACAGTTGCTGGCGAAGTTTTGTGGAAATACATCCTGATGAGAATGAGAATAGTTGTACATTTTACACAATATATTTATTGTGGAAAATGTACAACTATTCTCATTCTCATGATTAAGTAGGTGCACATTAACAAATATAATTCGTACAAAAAGTCTTCATATTATTTAGAGATAGTCTCTTTTCATTTTCTATACAAAGACTACATCATTAATAAACAATGATTCCCTCTTGACATTACATATACCTACTGGTGGATGCGTTTGGCTGATTCTCTATGACTTCAAGAAAGTTTTATTCCAAGGAAACGTTACACATTTTCATTTAAGATTGTTTGAGTACTATCAAGCGAAGAAGTCGCAGCGAAAATAAAAGTTGTTGAGTGAAGACGGCCTATTAACAGAATGCTTCCGACGCACGAGTTTTTATGAAGATTACGGAGATAATGAGCGAAGACTGACTTAATTTTCGCTCTAAATAATGGAGCCTTGACGATGCAGTTAATTACAATTTCTAAATATCGCGTGCAATGGATGAGATTCAAGAAAAATTCAAAAAGATTAACGCGTCTATTCTAAAGGATTACGCTAAGAAAATTATAAGACGGTGTCTTTAAATCAAATGTGATATTTTGCTAAATGTGAAGACTACTTCTCAAGTACTATAATAATTATCATTGGAAATGAAACAACTGAAGCTGAAAGTCTGAAAGCCTTAGAGTAAAGATCCTTAGTATATGCTGGATTTAAGATAGCCAATGAAAAACATTTAATCTGAAGGTGATCTGAATCATCAGGTGTGTATCTGACGTGAATATTATTTATAAGTTGTTAAAGTTTCAGATCGTACGACTAAAAAGTCCCGTGAAAGTGGGAGACCTGGGTTAGAGTCCCAGCCATGTCGCTATTTTTCACACTTGTTATTCCTTTTCGACTAAAAACAGTTTTTACCCTAAAGAACGAGTAAATTGAAGTTTCGACAAGTCTGAAAGCTCTACTTAGTTTTCCAAAGACGTTCGATAGCCTAATTTTAGAGCTTCGTTGAACCAGAGTCACTGAAAACTTCCACAGCACATTTGTTACACAGAGCATTGTTTTGAAAGTGGAGGTTAAAAAGTTAAAAATACTGAGATGAAGCCTACTCATGGGGAGTCAGTGGAGGGAGTCTCTCTAAGAAATCTGCAACGTCAAAGACAATGCTCATCATAGAAAAACAAGAACTAAGGCATTTAATTGTACTTTGAAATTCGTGCACAAAAATAAAGAGTGGAAGTTATCGATGCATTATTACCATCTTAACTTTCGACAAACAGATAGCGAAACGGGGAAAGAAAATCGAAGATACCTCTTCTAGGACTTAAGTACTTAAGTCAAATTTGGGAGAATTAGCAATTCATTACGGTGCAAATCATGCACGCAGCACGTGCTCGCAGAGTACTAATGTAGAAATAAATCTTTCTCCATTTCAAGTCATTTTCGTGAAAAAAATTGCCTGCACCTGGATTGAAGGCAACTTTGCATTCCATTTAGGATCTGAATCCTAGCTGCGTCCCTGGGTACAAGAATACGATATAATACTGAGAGAGTGATAACAATTGCAGTCGAACGTTGCAGGTAATAATTGCCTTTGTTGATGCTTAAGGTCAGCTTATTAATCAGAAGATTAAGGAATTGCAGATGTTGTTACAAAGCTTACAAACTCTTCTTCAAAGTTATTCATCTCTCAAAAATGTTTTGATGATGATTAAAAATTCGATACTTTAAGAAAAAGTTTAAACAGAGGGTTTGAACTTTTAACCCACTTGAAACCGTTTCCTTTATTTTTCTTCGGCGTGAAGTGAATTAGAAGAATTTTGATGTGATTTCTTGCATAATTAGGTTCTTAGGGAGATCTTGATGGATTTGTAACAGAAATGTACTAATAACATTTAAGTGATTAGCTAGTTAAGGGGTTTATTCGAAGAAATATAATCTGACGAAGCTAATAAATTAACAACATCACGAATTTTGAGCTCCTACGGTTCTAAAATTAATAGATTAAACAGATTAAGGGTTAAAAATATAATGATCTCAATAGTACCACTTCAAATATCATCCTGGCGGAATCGATGAAGCGTTCAATATCCTTAAACTAAATTTTATTCCAGCGAAATTTCCCACCGTTTTGATAGCAAAATTTCGAGTAACTCTCGTCTTGTACTTGAGGTGCATAATCAGCAAAGAGAAATTGAAAATTATCGGATGCTCTGAGAGACTAAATTTAAATTTTCTACGGGCGCTTCACTGGAATGACGTACGTTTCGCAGGTTTTGATTACTCCGAGTGAGCTGGATTACCCTTTGTTTGAGAAGAAAGAACATTCAAAACTTCCTGCTAAGAAAAGAGTTGCATCGGATCCGGGATACCCATTCACGGAGCATGTTTTACTTCTTAACTTTTAAGAGTTCCTTTTCATTTTAAGGCAATAAAACTTCGTCAGTTGAACGCGTCACTCTCAAATAGTTCCTGCGAATACTTTCTACGCATAACTTTAGATTCTTCTTCATAGGAATTATTTAAAAGGAAGGCTATTTAAAACAGCCATTTACTGGTCGCTGGGCCATGCATATAATTGCATAAAGACTCCACTGGTCTCGTGATCATTCGAAGATATTAACAAAAGGGCACTTAGATTTTCGTTATTATGTCGATACATGACCTCAGCATACTACTTTAAAGCGTATACACTCCTATGCTAGAACAGTATGCAAATATTTTGCATAGCATACAGTTCCCTGCATATTCAGCCATGAACTTGAAGGCATATTGTAAATCGATGGCTAACATGAGTAGTTTTAAATAGTATCGGCATATTAATAGTATAATCAGTATAGGTGCTTTCTATGAATTTCATTTTGAGAAAATTTATTTGCAAACTTATTTAACCCCTTACTCTTCAATCGATTTGAACACGATTCTCTATCTAAATTCACCTTGCACATAAAATACAGCTTATACTTGGAGAATACTTGGCATTTTTCTCTCAGTCACATACATGGTTTTGTTGAGATTTTATAAACACAACTTATAAAAAGACAATAAGAATTTGGCATTTATTTAAAACGGAAGTTTATTATTTAATTTGATTGGTTTTGGTTGGTTTAGAGAAAGGAGGTTAGAAAAGACGCTTAGAATCCCACTTGAATACTATATTGCATAAAATGCATCGATATAATGATAATAGTTGAGGAAAAACGGTGGTGGTGAATTTTCCAAACCCACCTTGTTTATGTGTGATGGTAAAATTCAATTTGTGTGCCATACACATACGTATCCTTTTGACTACATCTACGTACCGCCCAATCTTTTAGCAAACCCCTTCACTCTTAATAAGGGAATTCACTCGCAAACATCTGGGTCCCTTCTTTCGGCCCAAGCTGTTCTCAATTTCCTATACTCTGGCGAACAAGATACCCTCCGTGGTCACACCACTCCGTTTGAAGAAGAAACCAATCACATCGAGAGTAATTTCTCATTGTTGGCGATATCATTATGAAATACTTTATGGAGTCACAAAAGATGCACAGTGAACGAAAGAACTCCTCTTTAGTCGAAAATTAAACAAAAAGCAATCCTTCGAATTTCTAAAGATTTATATATTATTTTAAATACTTTTACAAATGCTAAATCAATCACAAATAAATAAACTTACTCTAAAGAGTCCTAAGTACGAAATTAACATCATTTACATTTTTCAAAACTTAGATATTGTGACATCAAAAAGAATACTGAAGGATAATATTGAAATCCCACCGTAACTTACGTTAAATTATTATGATATATGTGTTTAGTTTACCAGAAGTGTTTATAGACTTAGAGGAGGCATATGATACTAGGATACTAGTTTGATTGGTAATATGAAAGACAGAGGCAGAAAAGAAAGTAATCTCCATGTATAATACATAATCTATGTATAGATAAGTTTGGTCTTCCAATTCTGGTTTTCTGTTGAATCAGGATTGAGACTCTCCATTCTTTTTTATATTGGTGATGGATTAGATTATTCGAGACGTTAAGGAAAAAGTGGGTGATGAAATTAATGCTTCCCTGTTTATTAGTGATTAGTGATTATCTAGTGGCTTAGGAACACAGTGAAGAACTACAGACACGATCTGGAATTAAATGACTGAGGAATACGGAATGAAGATAAATCAAGATATAGAGTAAGGTGCAGATGGTGGCAAGAGAACACGGGAGGGGAAAAAAAAGGTTGGAATTGAATGGTCGAAGGTAGTAAGGAATTTCAAATGCTTAGGCAGTGAGTTGTCAAAGGATAGCAAAATCAACACGGAGTTGGATGCACGACAAAATGGCAAATAGATTCCACCATTGCATGCGCGGAATGCTCTGGAGAAAGGAAGTTCCAACTGAATGTAATAGGCTGATGTTTACTTCTTATCTGGTGCCAATACTAACTTATACGTGGACCAATACTGGCCAAGAGGAGGACCAAAATTCAAACAATGGAAATGGAGTTCTTAAGAAATGTTCTCGGTAAAACAAAGAAAGACAATTTGATTTTGATTGGTTTGATCATTTCTTGATGAAAATTATTTCTAAACCCTAGACTTTTATGGCTGGAATTTCATTGGAGAAGAGGGTTCATTGTTTTCATTAATATCCATTGTCGCCCCCGGAGAAATTTGCAGTTTTAAAAACGTTCAGAGTTTTAATATGCATATACCGCATACTGTTTAAGAAATATGAAACTCTTATAAAAATACAGCAGCTTTTTAGATGATAAAAAGTATTGCATTTAGTATTATGCATCAGTTTAAAAAATATACCAACGCAACGAATATTATATCATGTTATTTTCGCATAGTCTATCATAGAATTCATCCTGTTTATTTCAGCTATATTTACATTCTATTTCCAGCTAAATTACTGAGTTTCTAAGAGAATAGTTCCTAAGACATAAAAAAAAGAATTTTGCCAAGAATACAATAAAGTTTTTAGATTAATTAAAATCAATTTAATTCGAAAAATTGGATTAAAAGATGGAATGAATAACTAACAATCATTACTGATCTTTCTTCTCTTACTTAAGATGAATGATTGCTAGCTAAACATATTCGTATATAACGGCATTAACTCAACAAAACGTATACACCGATATTTTTAAGTCATTGTGGCAAATACTAAGATTATTAATCAGCTATTCAGAAATGAGGGAAATTATATCTGAAGATAAATTCTTAAATTCGTTATTAGCAAAAATTCCGAGAGACGATAAAAGAAAATTAATTCTTGCGAATGGAGACCGAAAAATAGACGCATTCTCCACTCCGTAGAAATAACAAAAATCTAGGAGAAAAACCTCCAAATACCTAGAGGAAAAACTCCACACAATCTATCCAAGAAGGAAAGAGGGGGAGAAATTTCTCATTTCCTTTTCTAACTCCCGGTTCCTCTCCTCATTGCTGGCAATTCTTTACGACCCAAAAAAAGAAGAATCCACAACCAACCGTCATTTTCACCTTCATCATCACCCTCAATCCCCTTCAGAAACTCACACCCATACGGAATAAAACCGCAAAACCTTCCGCATAGAATGGGTATAACCCCTTCCTCCTCACACACGCTTTTAAAACTTGCACCACCATCCTTCCTGTCTCGGCGCTTCATTCCCCTGCATCAACTGGCTGGCCCTACCCTTTCTTTCTCCCATTCCCTTGGCATGGCAGCAAAGACCCCTCAGGGGCTCCACGTACCCTGAGCTTAATTAAAAATGCAGGGTAGTGTCAGGAGGAGGGAGTGAAGGAGCAAAATGAACCTTCCAAGGGCACAAGCTGCTGCCCCAACAGCCTCCACCACTCTTACACGAATCTCTTTTACGGAATTCCGACTCCTTCCCACATATCGCTGCATCTTTCAGTGTCTTTTATTTCGGCTGCTCATCATCCTCCCCTTTCAATCTCGCTTGACTCTTCTGCTTTTGAAACCACCAATCTCCTTTTATCGCATCTTTTTGTTTTGTCTCCGTATCCTCCTTTGATCATTTTTGTTTTTTTTATTCCGAGTGCTTTGTTTTTGAAAAAATAGCTGGGTTTTCGTTTCTTTGTGCCTTTGTGTCCCAGCTGCCGAGGGTGAGATTGTGTTGGAATGTGGGTTAGTGTGTGAGGCGAGCTCTTTCTTTAATGGCGGTAAAGTGGTAAAAAGGAAGGAATGCCGTTGATCTTTGTTCCCCCGCAGAATAGGCAAAGTTTTAATAAGATGATTAATGGGTTAATTCCTTTATCACGCGAAACAGACGCGAAAACAGACTTGCTTTTCCGAAGTAACGACTCGTTCTGCTGTAAAACCGAAATAATTCGAATTGAAAGACCTTCGAGTATTCATATTACAAATATACATCCAACTATCATCGTATATTTTTTCTTTAGGGGCAGATTATCTGTAAAATTCAAATAAGTGGATGGAGTCATCAATGAAATTGACATTAATTAAGAACCATTCAGTTGGCAAACCATTAATGACGCCATTCAATAGCAACAACGCCAGGCATTCAATAACAACTGCATAATTCGCCCACAATACGTGTACAACGCCGAAAACAAGTTGAGACATCCATTTCCATCCTCGTATTGTTTAAGGTTTCTCAAATTACTGAATTTGGAAGCAAATGAATCTATGACATCATAAGACGTGTGCGTATATTTATGTTTAAACTACTTAAAATTTCCCCATTACTTATGAAGCATCAAATTTTATATAACACTGAACATTCAATGACGCTAAACTATACATGGTCAGCATTACTGTAAGATTCCAAATTTAATATTTCTTTTCAAACTACAATGTCACGGTCAATTAATATAGTTGACAGTTAGATACTCCTGGTTATATGAATTTCGCGAGACATGTCACCACTTATCTCGTTATTAATCATTACAGAGCCACATATCAATACTTAATATGCGTGATTTCAGAGCAATTAGGAAGTCCTAAGGTGAACGTAAGTAGGTCTTCTACACCCTTCCAATATTCGTTAGTCATAATTGTTTGACATAGATATACCTCTTTTAAGGTTGTATGTACCATGCCAGTTATCCAGACAGTTATGGCAATGAATATAATAATGTTAAAGTAGTCTCTTTGATGAACAAGAGAGAGATTTAATCAAATAATTCAAGTTCTGTACCTTATTTTTAATAACCAGTATCACTCCTGAGCTAATTTACCTTCAGAACAAGATCTTTGCAACGTGAAATATTTTATGCGAATCTCTGCTCCTTAATTTACTTCACCAAAAGAAATAAAAATATTTTTATGCCATAAAATTCAAAAGTTCTCCCTTTGTGTCGGCTCTACCTCTTCTATACATTTTCGGAAAACATCCCTACTTCTTCCAAGTTTCACTTTGCTATCGTATACATCTTACCTGAGCTGACCGTTTGCACCAAAACTCTTTTTGCATCAAACTTTTATATTTCCCCTCTTTTATCTCCTCTGTGCTTTTGCTGACCTCATCCGTAGTAGAGCCCCTCCATTATCTTGTTCTCCCATTCCTCCCATCCCATGACTCCAATCCTCTCTCCTAAGCTTCCCATAATTCCCCTCTTAATTTCTCTTGAGCCTCTTTTCTTAACCTCTCTTCCTCATCATACCTCTCTCCTTCCTCTTCTGACAACGCTAACTAACACCTCACTTATCAACCCTTCATTTAATCTCATTACCTTTAATAAAGAAAAACTGAGAAAGTTAGGAAAAAGTTTATCAGGATGGCTTTGCAACATTAAACTGGATTATCGCTAGAGAAGGTAACCATTTCTTTTTTTAGCGGTACTTTTTCAGATATCAGAGGATCAGAAAAATATTATATATTTTTTCTCGAAATGTATCAAATTGCTTATATATATATGTATGTATGTATGTCGTGGTGAGGAGGCTTGTACGCAACAATGAAACTCAGAGCTATGCATGCGGTACTATGCATGGTATACTCCCTTGCAGGACGGATCTGAGAGGAGGGGCCAGACTAAAACATACCCACACAAAATCCAGGTCGTGTCTACAGAGGTAACCACCGGCTACCTGGTCAGTATCTGTTCACCCAGAGGGTGCGGTTGTACAAAAAACTCCAGGAACTTACAATCCCTGGTTCGAAAATCCCAGTGGAAACATTGGACCTAGAAACTAACAAGCAATTATGACTGTTGCAAGTAATTACAACAATACCCCAGTTGGTAACCAATCCACCCGTCGACAGACGGTAACCAGGTTTTCGGATTCTGGGGAACCTTAACTTTCACTATCAAAGAAGACCTCGGAGTTTTACGGCAAACTTTCAGACAAAACACCCACATACATTGGCACCTTCAATAGCAATACACTAATTCAACCTGGAAAATTAGATAACTTAACAACGGAACTTGTTAAACAAAAAATTCTGATACTTGCCCTACAAGAGACACGATTCACAGATGAAGACACGGTAGACTATGGGAACTACCGCATATTCAAAAGCAAGACAGAAAGTCGAGTCACTAGAGGCGCTCAACTTCTGGGCATAGCCTTTAGGGTACACAAAAAGATACTCAACTCTATCAAGGAAGTTACTCCCATAAACAACAAACTTATAACAATGTGCATACAGTGTGCCAAAAAAATTATATACCATTTTTAGCATACCCCCACCAGCGGAGATAACAAAAAGACCCAAAATCAGAAGAAATATTCTGGGCAACACTTGAGAAGGTGATGGCCTAGGCTCCAAAGAATTACATCAAAATGTTACTAGGCGATTTTAACGCACAAATTGGCAGGGAAAAATCCACCGGAAAAAAACCGTAAGAAAATTTCCCGCAAGCAAATTAACGAACAAGAACTGCACAAGGCTCATCGAACTATGCCAACAGAACAACCTGAAGGTCATGTCAACATCCCTCAGAAAATCCCCACAAAAACAGAAGAAATGGAGATCACCTATACAGCAGATCGGCGAATTCCAGATAGACCATGTAGCGATCTCATACCCTGTACAAAGAGAAGTTCACCACGTCCAAATTCGCAGAACATATATACAGAAATTCGATACGAATAAGATTAAAGAATCCAACAACAATGAAGATTGGCAGAAAGAACAGACAAACGCATGGGAAGAGTTCCATACATTAATCACACAAAAAGCACAGGAACTAATCCCACTGAAAAAGAACTCTAAACAACCTTGGAGGGACTCGACTTGCGAAAAGGCACTGGAAAAGCGCAAACGAGCATTCCAGCAGTATATGTAACAGTCCCCAGAAAGTGAAGAGATTTCAACGAGATTAGAAAAGAGGTAACAAAGACTATTAGGCAAACTAAGAGGAAGTATGTATCTGAAGAAACAACTAGACTCCATAGAAGAGAACTTCCTCAACTACAACACGAGAGACTTTTGTAGGACTTTTGCAGGAAACATCCGTGGATACACAGCACAAATTTTGTGCTTCAGAAAACAAAATGGGAAATTTGCACTCACAAATCAGGAAAACTGTCAGGTGCTGGCACAATATTTTTCTGATCTTCTCAATTGCCCCGAACCCAGCACCAGATTCCCCAAGGAAAATTATACAGATACCCACCCAGAATCATCACCACCAACAAAGGAAGAGATCCTCAGACACATACATAGACTGAAAAATAATAGGACATCAGGTGAAGATGGTATCATTGCAGAACTACTGAAAAACCTTGGAATACATTACACTTGGACTCACTACAGGAACTCACACATATCATCGAAAAGTTATGGAAAACAGAAAAATTACCAGACGACTGGAAATGTGCTCTTATACACCCACTATACAAGAAAGGTGAAAGAATAGATTATAACAACTACCGAGAAATTTTCCTACTACAAGTTACCTACAAAATTTTCTCAGCATGCCTTCTCCGAAGAACACAAGAACAACTAGATCACGAAATAGGTGAATACCAGGCAGGCTTCCGCCCTGGTCGCTCATGCGCAGAACAGTCTTTAACTCGCCACTGATTTGCACATTTGTAGACCTCAAGAAGACGTAAAACTCTATCGATAGAGAATCTCTGTTCAACATCTTAGAAGAACAAGGACTCGATCCCAAAACACTGAGACTGATCAAACAAGCATTGACAGGTACAAAGACACTTTCTAAAATGAAATTTATGAGCGAAATTTCTGAGCCCTTCACAATAAAAACCGAAGTACGCCAAGGAGACGGGCTGCCCCCCTCCTCTTCAACCTAGTTCTGAACAAAGTTATCATAGAGAGGGATAAAGAACTGAAAAACCAAGGATACCGGAAATCAATGTGACCGAATTTTAAGAACTTCTAAATTGATCATTGGTTCGATGACAGGGCACGTTATTTTTTCACTCCATAAAGAATATAAGGCAATTCGGACAATATTTTGAGCTACCTCCCGTTTCGATTTTGCCTTGATAATGAAATATTAGTCTTTCGAGGAGCATCTAAGCCATAATAGGATTGGCCATATACCGCAAATAAATTGGTGTATGGCAGTGGATGTATTAATATCCTCCCTATATATATAGATATAAATGGTACTTCCGAATATCGTGTCTATGTCTATGTTTGTTCCCTGCGAGCCGCCTTTCGGCGTGTGGCAGGGGGTGTCGTATAATTGCCGGTAAAATATGGCAGGCGGTGTATGGCAGTAGGTGTATGGCAGACGGTGTATGGTAGGTGGTTTATGGTAGGCGGTGTATGGCAGGCAGTGCATAGCAGTCGGTGTATGGCAGGCGGTGTATGGTAGGTGGTGTATGGCAGTGCGTGTATAGCAGGTGGTGTATGGCAGTCTGTGTATGGATGGCGGTTAATGGCAGTAGGTGTATGGCATTATGTGTATTGTATATTTCCCAAATTGGTCTTATCTTGAATTTAAGAGATAGATTTAAATTCGTAAGTCGTCGGAAGCAGCCAACATGTACGTTTGTCTTACATTGTAGTCCATACCGTATTGCCCTATTTCGGTAAGATTTGGCTTACGTTTCCTCTGAAATCAGGAAGGAACCACTGCCGAATTTTTGTTCACTTCTTCTCTGTGTTCGAATGAAGATCATTCAGATAGATCTCCGTAAAGAATACACGAAAAGCTCATTTTAATCGTCTGCAAGCCTTACTTCATTCCAAAAAATATATTTGGAAAAAGAAGTCGCACGAAATCGAGACGAAAACCAAAATTAAGGAAGTTGAATAAATATTTTTATTTTGTTCCTGTAATATTGCCTTATATAAGAAATTACGCGATTTTCACTTCCCCTATTGACCAAGGAAATTGTTGCACCCCAGCTTCTATGTTTCCCATACGAATACACGAGGAATTTAGATTAATTTGAAAGTATTTATGATTGACAATTTGAGAAGGAGACATTTATTTATCTTAGCACTTACAATTTGCAAAGACGAACTACAGGGAAAAACATATGACAATTTAGGGAAGTTTGTAAACCAGCTCAAATTTTGTAGTAGATGAATTTATTAATTTTCTATAAATAAAAAGGAAAAAGAAATGCATCAATAACCTTAGTATGTTTGTAAACCAGCTCAAATTTTCCAACAATATTTCGTAAGAATGCTAATGTAGCGGTTAAATGTGATTTTCGTCGATTAAATATACTTTTTATTAGTAACCTGCGAGCTATATAGCAAAGGGGTGTATGCACCATGACTCTACCTACCTAATCGGTTACTTTCGTGCATCGTGGTTGTATTTATATAAATGATAAGTTAAATGTATGTTAAATTGACTATCTGTTGTTCTCACGAGAGTCGAGGGAGTCAAAATTAGTATGCTGCTTCAGTCGAAGACTTCATCTTCGACCTGAAAAAGCTTGATGAAATGCAGGCGAAACGTCGTCATCAGACAACAACCGACGCGGCAGAGAACCCGGAAGTGTTTCTGAGATCCACAGATCGCCACGAAAATCTACCTACTTAAAACTTAGTCCTATTATTGCCCTAATACGAAAAATCAGAAGTTGACAAAATCCACACCTTGTTATGTTAGGAGTTATGACGGAGTATTTTCCCCACACTTTCCGAAGATTAATTTTATCAAATCCGATTGCTTGAGGCTATGAAATATCACTTATTTTTTCTTTAAAAGCTAAGCTCTCTTTATTTTGTTTTTCAATTTCTGAATTTCCTCGCTTCTATTTATCTTCGTAATTGAATCAGTTCTTTAAGGACTATTGCTGTATTTCTGATTTTGACATTAGGAGCATTTAACCTATGCTTAATCTATCGGACAGTTTCATATTTCCTTCGCCATTGACAGAGATATTATTCTGCTTCTTTTCTGCTTTCATTCAGACAGTTTCGCAAAATACTGTTCATTACAGTAACGCTAAATAATAATAATGCTTATGAAATCCCCAGGATACAGTAAAAATATTTTTCAATACAGTGTCGAAGTCGGTGGTCGGCTTAACCCTCAAACCCTTCACAATTATTAGCATTACCAATTAAAAGATATTTAACTAAACACAATCGCACCACACTTTTTATCCTGTGTCTCAGTGTAGAATGCGTTAGAGATTCTGAAGTTATGATGAGAATAAATAAGCCTGCATTGAAGAAGAACCTTTTTTCAAGAGCCAACTTTTTACCATTCCCACATGAGCGAGGCACTGGAGAAAGGGACCGAGGAATTGTAGCGGACAGAGAGCTAAACGTCCCCTTTCAACTAAGAGATCTTATATGCACCTCGCAATGGACGACTTTTCACTGAAGTTGCAAGACGTGGGAGAAGTAAAGATCTAATCCAAGAATTGAAGAGAAGTGGGGAAACGCTCCTGGAAGAGCGACGCCTTTAGCGCTCCCGTCGTACGTCAGCGGATTTCACGCTCGATATTGGCTCTCGTTAAAAAGTTCCTACATTACGGAAAAAGCATCGCAGATTCTCAGTGGGGAGACTGGAAAATTTATGAAACAGTTTTTCGGAACCAGCTGGCATTGGTTAGGATTTAACTTGGTTAACGAATGGCAAGGGCCCGATCTCGCTTCGTCTCATTGGATTACATGAGAACTAACAGAAGAAGTAATTTATTGGAGCGATCGGATTAATCAAGGACGAGAAAAAAATTTTTAATTGATAAACAACTGCCTGAGCCATGACTTTGTCCATGAGGAAACAAGGAAAAGTCGAACTTTCACAAACCACAATATTTATTGGAAGATGACCACGGTTTCGACACGGAGTCGCCATCAGGCAAAGCAATGGGTCGAAATGAGTCGAAACCATGGTCGTCTTCCAATAAATATTGTAGTTTGTGAAATTTCAACTTATTGTCCCTTAAATGATGAATATTTAAGATGTTTAATTTGTTACTTACATATTCTATGTATAGATGTAAGCTTCAGATACAAGCAGGAATAAAACCTACGTAAGTTTAATCTGTTTTGAGAACGATATTTAAGTGATAATTAAAGGAAAACTCAGTAAGTTAAATGTCCAGTTCTTCTCCTACCAGAAAAGCCCAGAAAAATCATCCAACCAAAAGTGAACGAAGTTTTGTTTATCTATCCTATTTACAAAAATACCTCTTTGCTACCTATCCGAATATCTCATATACCTACTGTGGTGGATCAAGAGAACTGGGAAGAGGCGACAGTAAAATCCGATATCGTTTCCTCCTAACACTTTCCATCGTGATCTGCATGTGACTTTTATATTTGTGTCCACAGACATTACAAATACGGGTATGGTCATTTTTAAACTGTAGAAATATTGAACGTTGAGATAAACTGCTACGTCCTCTGCCAGAGATAAACACAACTGACCTACATTAATTTATCTATTCAAAAACATTGTTGCATGCGCATCCTATACTTTTTTCAATGTCTTCTGATGTGGAAACTTTTCCATGCCGTTATATGTGTTTTGTTTTCTTTGATATTTTTGAGTTCTTTTTTAAATTTTCTTTTTCCTCTTTTCAGTTTAAATAAATAATTATCTTCAGTTTAAAATTTAGCTATTACTATCAGTAGGTTTAGCAGGTTTTTGACACTCCCTGCTTCTAGGTGTTTTCCTGCTGCGGAAATTTATTTCTAAGCTCTTGACTAAGGTATTTTATCCACAAATAGTTTCCTTTTATTTCTTTTTTTACTGCTCTATCCTTTCATTTTATCAAAATTGAGTGCGTTAGATGTAAGAGAGACTTTATAGTCCTAATCTCGCCCGCAATAAAGACATGTCTACTCTATATTGATATATATCTATATTGAGATATTTCAATCGGTACATCTTCAGATTTAAAATAGATTAAAGGGCGAAAGACTATGAACAGTTGAGTTATACAGTTAAAAGTGCAAGAAACGTATAAGAGCAAAGGCCTGAACGTGAGAGACGAAGACACGAGATATAGCAAAGGGCGAGGAATGCCACGTGTAATACAATAATTGGGGAGAGGAAGATAGAATAAGTGAATTAAATGCCGTTTATGGCACTAACCGTGGAACCATAATTCCCTCGGCATTAAACACCTTCCGAATGGAAATACGAATTTTTTATAGCGTGTGATACTGTTGCAATGAGAAATTACTTTTACGAATCGTTCTTAAACTCCTCCTTTGCACAAATTTTCGTCACATTTATACGCCTCGTGTCGTGACTGCGACATCTCAGCGAAAGCTGATGACGTGCGCCTTTTTTCACGTAGGAAGCTCGTTATTTTTACGTAATTCGTACTCTGCTGACTCTGCTATCATGTACTTTCAGAATTATTGAGTTGAATCACGATCCAAAATCAGTCACGGGTAAAGATTTAATTGTGCCAATGAAAGGATTGTCCTAAAGAATAATGATTCATTTCCTGTAGCAGTTTTCTCTTCCTTTCATAGCAAAACACACACTCGCTAAACATACACAAAATGTAACAAAGTTCACTTGATTTGGATTAATAATGGCTTCGAAAATAAACCTCGTTTACATTATCTCACCTGCAAATATGATTTAATTAATACTATCGGATTTTTAAATTATATGCGCCTACAATTTGATAATCTATTGCGAGCATAATGCATAATTCATATGAGTAGCTATCACATGAAATTAAAAGTAATTCTATATTTTGTATATTTTTTGTATTTATTTGACTTGTGTAGATGAAGAGGCAAATGAATTGTTAAGAAATATTTAAGTCCAGGCACCCAAAATGCGTCACTGTTTCACTTTTTCGTGATCTATAAAATGCAATTGCAATGCGCCGCAACTTACGGCAATGCGAAGTCATCTTAAGACACATGTAAGCTTTGTTAGTTTTATGTGTTTTTTTTTTTAATTTCCAAAATGTATGATACATTGTTGTTAATCGGCGTAAAAGTTTAAAATCTACTTCGGCCTATAGTTTTGGTCCTATGGAAAATAATAATTGCAACTTACGAAGTTAATTGAATAATTTTCTACGATAAAAAATACTTAACTTTTGTATGAAAATGAGTTTAGTTATAAAATTACTAAATCTTGCCCATGAGATCGTTTCCACGTCATTCGCTAGCAGTGCGCGAATTTGCGACAAAAAGTCTTCTTGTTACTGCTTTAGGTTTACAGAAAGAGTAATTAAATGATCATTAACGCAGTGACCATTCTGTGACATATGTGTCAAAATCGTGATAAAAATTACCATACTTATGTTACTATATCGCCATTACGGAAAAGAATCATGGCTAGTGGTAGTAATTTTATAATGTATTTATTTTATTAATAAAACATCCTAACAGGAAAAAAGAATGCATTTATACCTTGTTCGAGTAAATTTGAAATTACTAAAATTATTAAATCTGCAATTATTTTTGGGAATCGGTTATATCAAGAAATAGCAGTTGCCGTTTTCAATAAATTTCCAATAGATTTATGTTTGTTCTCTATTAAACATTAATTTCATTTTTCAACATAATGATCACTATGCATTTTTCATTATAATAGGATTTGAGATATGCATTTCATCGCATTTTCCTTGTCAATAATTAGCTGTAATAGTAAGGCGTTACATGGTAATGGTTAATTTAACTAGACAGAAGAATAAAAGAGAACACCTTCCGTTGACGTGTATCTCACATAGACCGTAATAAATAAGGGCTTACACTTTATTACTGATTATCTGCCTGTTCGATATATACATTTTATTTTATTTGCTACCACTTTATATGCAACTATCGTCTTAATTTGTTACTATATTATAAATAATTAGATACAATGTAAAGAAAAAAGAAAAGTTTAAGAAATCCGTGATATTCTTACTGTCCATAAATTCAATCAAATTTAGCGTATCTTAATAGCTAAAGGATCAAAATGAAATAACTTACTGAAAGAATAAGCCCCGATATTTAAGCTAAGTTTCTTGATTTACTCTATAATAACAGCGCGACACCTTAATTTTACTCTCTTGACTCTTTTGAGTGTTCGACAAATCTCAGTTAACCTTAATATAAAGCAAGAAGAAGACCTTATCAATCTTTGTGATAAGCATCCTTTTACGTCAATCTTAATACTCGGAAATCATTGAATATAATACGGAGTTGTCCTCTAATCGTCTTCTTCGCTTTCTTTCCTTCTCTAATTTGCACTTAATACTTTCCCCTTTTCAGCGAAATAGTCGCAAGGCCCATACGTCCTTTTTTCACTTATCTTCTGAGAAAACCTCGCGGCGTCCCCTTTGCCCATTTTCTTCTCCTCCGAGAGTGGAAGCCATCTTCATCCGTCATTTTCCGCTTCTCGCACCGCAGCCTTTTTTAACCCCACTAACTTTTCTCGAGTAGCGTCCGTCCTTTCCACTTCTTAAAAAAATTAACAAATCCACCCTTACTCATCAAAATCCCTTTATGTGTATAAAAAAGCTTCAGTTTTTCTTTTATCTCCCCCGTCTTTATTTGGACCTCTAAAGCACTCTAATCCTTAAACTTTCAGTAGTAACAGTATGGCTGAAAGTGCTTCGATAGCTGAGGTCATTTTGCCCCCTCCGTGAACCGAACCCAGGACACCGGAGGCCCCTATTGTTTCAGTTTTATTTCCTTCTCCAAGGGTTCATTTACTGACGTGTTCATTTTTTTCCAGATAAGGTGATTTTTATTTAGCTTTACTTGATTTATACCTGATTTTCACAAATAATAATTTACAATAAGGTGAATAAGGTCATACATTCGGTAGAACCGAAGATATCTTGAGTATTATATTTTAGTAAATTGTAGGCAAGCATCGACCCAATGTGAACAGATCAAGCAACTTAAGTTCCCCAGATTAAAGTAAGCATGAGCGTATATTTAAATCATACTAAAAGATCGAAATAAAATAGCATTTATCACCAGCATATCAAATTCACAAATAAGTAATAAGTATCCCATCTTTATCTCTTTCAAATACATAGCGAGATTCAATCATTTCCAAATTGTCCTACCATTTTCTCTGTTATCTCTATCCGACATTTAAATTTCCTAAAATTCCATTTCTGTTTCTCTTTTTCCACATCTCTCCCCATTCGCTCTCTTTATATTATTCCCTCTCTACAAATTACACGCTTCCTTTATTTACTGTTTCTCTTTTTAACCGCAGCTGATTTAAGTTTCACTCATTCCTATTTCGGATTTACTCTTCAATGACAGGCTTTTCTATGTTTCACAACACCCAACTTTTGGCAGAAAAATACAACTATTGGCGATCGAATTGCCATTTTAAAATCAAGTATCACTTTCCTTAACTTTTTCTCCAGAGACTGAATTACATAGGGACAAAGCGGTCCCTGTTTCTCGTGCAAATAAAGCTGCTTCTCCAAGTGCCCATCTCTTTATTTCTCACCTCTTTTCCTCCGCTCTTCCATTCCTTTGCTTTTTCTTTCTTCTCCTCCGTAAGCCTCACGTCACTCTACGACTACGTGAAATCCTGTTTAGAGGAAGAAAGGTCCGCCTTGTCCGATCCAATCTCTTTTCGTTCGTCCTTCCATTTTAAGAAGCCACGGAACTTGCCTTAGACAAATGAGAGTTCGGTATTCCTCTCTCTAACTGTCAGCCAAAAAGAGGCTAAGAAAATGGGATTATACTTTTCAGCTTACATTATTTTCCTGCTTTCCCTCTTTCCCGTCTTGATTGGTATGGGAGAGAGAGAGCTGTAATTATCTCCTCCGCTTAAATCCTCAGCATTTTCTCCGTTCAAATCCTTTGGAAACATTGCGTCAATTCAGATGGCCTCGGCTTTATCGTATAAACGAAGTGAAAACGAACTATTTGCTTTTATTCTATGAGAACTTTAGATTACTCTTAATCAGTTTCATGCAAAGTAGATCATGAAATGTTTTCCACATTTTTATCTAAAAATTAATTTTTTCACAATTTTTTTTATTCCAATTTAAGATTTTTGAAATACTTCATAACTGTAAACCTCAAACATGAGTCTTTACATATGTGATCGCCAATTGGACCTATTTTAGCAAGTGCTAGATTTACACTCAACTCGTGATATTGAATTTAGTAACTGTTTCCTTTATTTTCATTTCATCAGCATCCCATATTAATTTCACTTTAAAACTCTTTTAATCTGAAGTAAAATGTTCTTGCTTATTGTTTCCGCTTACAACTAACATAATGAATCGGAATCTGGAAGGGTGAGGCATCCACACCCTGATTCAATAGACTCGGAAACCTTTTTAGGGAGAATTATTAACGAGAGAGATCCAGATTTCATATAAGAGGTTCGCATACATACACCTGCCACACGAATATAGGCGACTCACGGGGAAACAATATAGAAGTAGGTTGATCAAATCTTGGCGAATGAAATTATTCAATGGAAATATTAAGTCCAAAATAGGTAAGCAAGGACACTCATTACGATAACAATAGTAGAGAACAATCGTATTTAAATCTCTGAAGACTTAAGCAAGAAAGAATATCTGTCACAAAATCGTTAAAGATATGAAAAAGAACAACAGAGGGGCGAGAGTGAATCGGTTGAAAGCACGCGTAATTAGTGACATGGGTACGATAGTCTGACTTTTTCCAAGAGTGCTTCGACACCCAATTCCGCAAAAGCGTGATGCGGTCTGCCTGACAATAATGAATAAATGCAACGCTTTCCACTACATTTTGAGGAAATGTGTTCATCCGGAGCAGCGGTCCAAATAAACGGAAAACCTTTCTAGAATTTTAATGTTCTTTAGAGCTCCTCCGAGAATACGCTTCCTAAATTAAAATCTGGAAATAGAAAATGAATCTGAATTGTTTATAGTAACCTAAAAACTAATCCAATGACAGGTTACAATCAAATACCTTAAAACAAACCAATAATGTATAATTCTTAAGGTAAAACCGTAGCTATTGCATGTTTGTCTCGATGGCTCTTGAAATAACTTTTAAAAACATCTGCCTCTCATTGAACTGTTTCAGTGGATATTGTCGCTGAAACTCGATAAAAACTGTTTAAAATAAAATTGATTTAAACTTTTTTATCTCACGTTGAGGAATCAATCAAACTTAGTACAAATGAAATGTATCTGATAAATATAAAAAATATTAACTCTGTCCTAACACTGTATATTTTCTGCTGTTCATATCTTTCAGTAATTCTTCTGGCGGTTAAATCAGAGTCGTAAGTGATTCAGTTCTTTTAAACGACTGAAGTATGGGACGCTGACATACCCTGAGAGATATTTAAAAAGCAAAAAGGAGAGAGAGTTTTTGTAATTCGGTAGTTAATTTGTAGCTGCTCTCTGATTATTTCAGGTATCAAAACAAAGAAATCGATAACGCTTGATGACGAATGTAAGGGACATATCATTTGATTGATTTTCTCTAATTGATTGTTGGATATATGATTGAAAAATAAATTTTAAGACCCTCATGAATAAAATCGCATACTACCAACAGTGTTCAGAGATCATTAAAAGGCACAAACCAGCATTTAGAATACATAAGTAAACAAGGTAAACTTACAAAATTAATAATAATAAAATGCCTTTATTTAAGGGCAAAATTGAGACATATTAGTCTCTTCCTATATCACTAATAAAAGAGGTATTGGGAGAAAAAACCTAAGTCTGCAATTAGAAAAAATTAAAACTGCAGGAAAACACCCTCGTGAAGGAAGGCGTGAACAATCTGAGAAGTCTACTGACAGTAACAACTAAAATTTAAAACAAGAGGGAAAAATAAGTAAAAGGAATGTGTCTGAAACTGATGCTATGATGGTAAGTATGAAGAGTATAAAAGTCACCAACAAAAGAAATAAATTACCATTAATACGAAGTGTGTAATATCTCCTCACATTGTATTAGCTTCCAGAACCTCAATTTCGTAGCTTTGAACAGCTTCAAAACCTCACCCATCCAAAAGCCGATTTATAAAGTCGTCAATGAACGTATTCTCACCCAAATGTTCAACTTCGTCCCATTGGTGACACTCTAATCAGCTCTCTGTCTGCCACCGATGCCAGTTGCGAATACACCTTTGCTGATCCTGCTTTACGCTTCAGCCTTCTCTTTGTACCACAAAGCCGATTATCGTGACAGCTGTTGAACCAATTTCCTATACCCTGTATTTCCTTTGGATTCTATCTTTTCCATGCGTGACATACGAAATCATGATCACGATCCCCCTAACTAATTTACACGCCGTCATAATGATTTGTAGCCAAAAATCATAAAGGATATACCATACTTGTAAGCATTCCGTTGTAACCGGATTTGAGCAGTTTATTGATGAACATGACAGTGGAAGCGAAACTTTCCTTGAGTAAAGGTATCGTTGTTTTATATGATTACTGCGGATTTGTTTGATATTTATAAGGTGATTTTTGTTTTACTTTGTTTTCTGTGCTTATTAAAAGTCAGTTTTTTTCTATCAAAATATTTTAATAAATTCTCGATTTGTACACTTAAAAGGAAGTCAAACTCTATGGAATCGGGTAAGCAAACTGCCAATCAGAAATGAGTATCTCGTTAAGACACTGTTTCTATGAGTGAATTAATACATTTGAGTAAGTTCGGAGACAAATGAATTTGAAAATAATAGGATTAAACGGGATGAAAGCAGAAACTCTATCAACGAATTTGATTTGAAGATGGGAATGTACCGATAATTAAAGTATCGGTAAATAAAAAGCTCCTTAAAACAGAAAAAAAGATCTATTTCTACGCGAGAATTAAGGTAATTTTAACCTACTAAACTAATTTAACCTACTAAAAGAAAATGTGAGGAAAATCAGATACAGATTCCCTCGAATCAAAAGTAAATTATTTTAAAACACAAATATTTGCTGATGAATAAATTAATATCATTTAACTGTTACAAAATTGCATTTGTCTACCAACTAGAGAAGGCAGTCTCTCGGTAATATATGAAATGAGTTAAAGTTGTGATTTACTGTTTTGATATTAATGATGACAAAGAATGATCTAAAGAGAACAATTCAATCTTCAAGGAAATGAATCACCTGAAATTGTCGTAGCCGCAATTTCCTCTTACGCAAAATGAAGTTATTCTCGTATTTTTCGAAAAGACAAATTCCAGCGGAATGAGTTTTCCGAACACTTAATTTTGCACAACTGCTGAGAGAGAGAGAGAAATATGATATAGTATCCCATAGGGAATTTTTCCTTAAAACCAGCACGTGCGAATTCGTAATGCGATGACTCCTAGTGCATGTGCTTTCTGCTCTCAGAATAGGTCAAAGTATTAAGCGCCTTAATAGCCCAACATTTCGCAAACTATCTCAACTCTATTGCCGTCATAAATTTCATCCAAGTTCAGATTACAAACTATCCGTTGATTTGTTCCAGGAATTAAAAATCTTAAAAACGTTTTAGCAATAAAAACTATGTTACATTAAAAACGATATTATTAACGTCTTTAAGGTTTTATAACCTTTTTTAAGCTTATTATTTCCATCACTGACGGGTTCAGCTTATTATTATGATTCTTATTGCTGAAGGAGAATTTGGTTTCGACATTAATTTTTAAGGCCGAATGTCCTTCCGACCGCCCAACCCCACATCGGGATAATTGGACTCCTATCAGACCTAAGACCGCCTCCGCAAAACAGTGAGCACAATATCAATAAGGTCGTGCAGAAGCCGTAGAGGTTTTATTTACTGAATAAAACATTTTCTGCCAATTGACTAACTTTGAATTATAGCTTACTTTGGGTTTTTATGCGCAAGAATACATATAAACATAAATTTTGAAGTCTCCATAATTATGGGAGCATTCTTACATATCTTCGAATGCTCCCATAATTATGGAGACCTCAAAATGTATGTTTAAATGTATTATTACGCATAAAATCCCAAAGTAAGCTACCATTCAAAGTTATTCAATGTTCTAATGTGCTACGAAATTCACGGAAAAATACCAATTGTCGGCGAAAAAACTCTTAATTCGTTCTTTCACAATTTAATTGGCAATCCAACCTAATTAGCTATGTCATAGGGGATGCAGCTTTATGCAATATCGATTTCAAATAACTACCACCGAATAAGAAAACAAATTAATCCCATGCCTATTCCGGATAAGACAAGGGTAGCGCCGCACGCTTGAATTAAATATCGCCCCCTCTCCCTCACTGGCCAATAAAAAGGGGTTTAGTCGAAACGGATGTAAAAATGGAAAGATGTGGTTAAGTTTCTTTTCTCCGGGAACGGCAAGCGTTTGAAATATTCAGTCTTTTCCAAGCATTTCTTATTCCGTCTATACGGAGAGAACCGATCGCAGGACTTGGGTTTCTTTCTGAGTTTCACGGATTTATTTATTTTTTCTGCACCGTTTCTTTACCCGCCCTCCTTTCTCAAGAAAACCTCTGAATACTCCTTTAAGTGGAAAGAACTGAAGAGGGAATAAAAATTTTATCGAGGGCCTCTTTAAAGCTCTATGAGACTACTCAATATATTGTTTCTTGGAAGAGGTTGTCAAATGTTGAAATACTTCCTATGACGCCTGTAGTAGAAAATCTTCCGAAAATTGAGGGTTTATGCCACTAAAATCCATGTCCATACATCACGAAGCTCATATGAAGAAATTATAAAATCTAAGGAATGATACACTAAGTATTAATCACAAGTAAATATTTTATATGTTAATTTCGTTACGAAGTTTCGTCTATTAAGAAGTTGTTGTTATTGCGAAATACTCTTTCGTCGAACCAAATCTCACCCTATGCGACTGATATCAACTTATATGAATCGAGATAACATTGGCATAATTTTTATACAGCACTGCATCGAAAAACACTCCATTTAACGTTTTAATTCCATATATCCATCGGAGTATACATAGGAAATATTCAAATTTGTACCTAATAATCATTAAACTTTCCTTTAATGAAAATCATTTGCATATATCGAAAGAGAATAGAGATTTCTTGGCTTACGATTTATGTTAGTGCATTTCTATCTGTTCATCTGAAATGTTGCAGCCGATAACACATCCTTTCCTCTCTCTGAAATATCAAAATATATTTCAAACTTACAGATGCTTTTAATAAACGCTTAATAAATTCTTGTAAATTATAGCAGAAAATCTTTCATTCGATTGAATAATTCCCAAGAAATAATGGGTATGAAAAACAGCGAAATTACTGGGACTCGAACTCAGGTATCCCACTTTCCGGGGAGTCATTCATACTATTGAACGAGCATGCCACGTCTCTTCCACGCTGTTTCCACACTGGGAACGCTTTTGTGAGCAATGCAAGCGGCGTTCCACATAGTGGCACAAACTACCGCAAGATGGTCCTCTCTGAGGCAGCCAACTCACAAAGCTGTCTTATGAGGTAAACCCCCCTAAGGAAATCCCACGATAAATATGAATAACATAGCGCGGTGCCATGTTATTCATATTTCTCTAAACCGAAAAATTCCCGCTTTCGCAGAAGCCTTTAGATCTCAAGCCAACCGACTTAGCTTCATCACCTCTAACGATGCCTAGAGCACCACAGGGATTCCTAGCCGTAAATAGTCAATGCCCACTGTACAGTCGAGATATGAAAAATATACGCGTATTAAGTTTTCCTTTTCGCAAGTTTTGCGGTTCTTTCCTTACCCTCTAAACTCACTGCCGTCGATAAAATTAAATCTTATACAAACCATTATATCCCTCGACTAATTCCGGAGATATTGTCCCGAGCAGGCGCAGGTGTCGTTCAGCGTCCTCAATTACAAACGGGACAAAAAGAGAACCCATTAGTACCTAAACGACAACGGTCCCGCAAAACTCGGCCGGCGCTAAAAATTTATCTCGCAGCGATGCGAGGAAAGTGCGGAGAGGGTTAAAAAATATATAAAGTTTGACGTGACTGAAGAACGGGAGAAGAAAAAGAGACTACTTTTTGGAACACATGCGACAGGTTCTGAGAGCCACGTCTCCTCTTGTTCCACTCTTCTTTTTCTCGTTCTCTCGGCCGATTGCGAATGAGATATAAGGGGAATTCTTAAGTAAGCCGCTATTAGCATATTCCTAGCGGTTAAACATCGAAAGGAAACTCAGTTTATGCAAGTGCACCGCTCTCGTCTTTGCCAAGGTCACCTCACCTGACTCAACGGGTTATGGTAGTCGAGTGAACGATGAACTGCGGAAGATTCCCCCTGCTCAGAGGTGTAGCCAAGTTGGTGGTTCTGAGGGCTCAACGCCTCTCCCAAGAGAACTGAGCCGACGATAAAATAAACATGCGAGAGGATTGCCTTCCTATAAAAAGGCTAGAAATGTGTCTACACGAGAAAGGAAACGGAAAAAACTCCAAGGGAATATCAGCTAGCAACTGTTACCTTCTCACGTCACAATGTTAATAAAAATTGAATAATCTGCCAATGAATAACTGCAACGTCCAGAGAGAGGTTCATCCGTCAAAATATAGAAGAAAAGAAATAAAACGTAAATATATAAATCTTTAAAGTAACACAAACCGCTGATGTCTCGCAGGATATGTACGAGGGTCGGTCAGAAAGAAATGCCCCCCATTCCTTTCCCCAGAAACTGTTTATTCTACAAATAATAAACTCACACATATGAAAGAATGATCATTTATCTGATCGATCTGTTCTTTCACATAATCTCCTTCAAGTTCTATAGCCTTCCTCCGGCGATTCATTAGGGCATGTATATCCTGTCGGTAGCAGTCCTCGCTCTTTTTATGGACCCAGGTTTTCACTTTCAACTGCCTTTGATTCACTCACCCTCCGCACTTAGCAACCTGTAAGTACTTCCCCTCACAAAAGATACCTGGTCCTGGATTGAAAATAACCACAGTCATTGGCATAGTTTTTCTTGGTACAACAAGAAACTCAAGGCCTAATATCGCCGTCATAACTACACTTTCGTTTACAATACAATTTAATTGTCATTGCGATTCTCTAGAAATGATCATTCGTAGTCCCAGCTTCATAAAAACTGGGTTCCTAATTGGTCTGGATTGAAATTCTTCCCTGAGAAGCAGTTCATATATTCTTTATTCCAAGTGCTTTGGCAAAGAATGATTTTAATTTTATTATTATTATCGAATCACTTTAACAAATGAACACGTTACCTTCCTACATCATGAGATCGGTATAAGTAGATAACCACCGAAGTAAAACATGACGCAAATACAAGCAACGTGAAATTTTTAATTATCAAATATTGTTAGCGGAAATCTTTCAAATATTACAGTCAAATGCTGCTACGTATGTGAAATTTCGTAAAAGTTTAAACCAGCTAAAGTTTGAGTGTTTTATTGTTGTTTAAATCATAAAATTGCTTCCGTAAATTGGACGGCAGAGTGAACACAGAAAGTAAATGACAAAATGATGAAAGCGTCAAGATTCGAACGATGCTCATTCTTTTTAGATCCGAGTCTCGCTAGACCTCAACGTGGACGAAATGTTTTTTGTCCTCTTGTTGGAATGGTCCCAATCTGTAGGGAGTTATTATGATGCCACTTGCTCCTCTTCCCATCGCATAGACGCCATTTTACCCCCCTTTCGTTCGTGTCCAAAAGCTCTCCTTTGTTGGGATGTGAACATTAAAAGAGATAATGCCTTTTTAAGTGGGCATTTTCTTTTTTATATTTCAGCCACAGAGACGCAGCTGGGCGAACTACGCTCGCTTGGATTCTTCAATTTACCCGATTGTAAAATAGGGATTTTATGATAGAGGGTTCTGCTAATTTTATCGGTTTCAAACACGTTATCGCGACTTTGCAAATCTGACCCTGATTAGCAGATTTGCGTCCCAGGAATGATTTTCAATCCTGGAGAAAAGTTGCTAGAGTTTTCTTTACCTAGGAACACTAATGAGATAGTAATTACTACGTCAATCGAAACGCAGAACCTACTAGAGTGATTCATTATAGCAAGTAGGTCTGACACTACTTTAATCTGCTATCAAATAGAAATTGAGTATTTTTAAGTAGTTATCTATACAAAAATATGAAAATACATTTGCGAGACAAAAATGAAATATTTCTTAAGCAAATTACCCATTCCGAAATGAAGACGTCATCCGTTTCTTTTAAATGAGAACTCAAAAATATCCCCGTTATCAAACAATAAATGGCTCGTAATGTACTGAATAACTAGCACAATCAAAATTTACACTTATAGCTCCCAGCATTTTATCTTCAACGCCAGGCTCATATTTAACTTTATTTCGTAGTTCACTAAACTATGTGTATTTAAGCCACAGTGAATGGAAAAAAACACCGACTGCGTAGTAAAATATTTTACTGATACCATTACGACCTCCAAATATACGGCATGTAACTTTCCTCCATCAGAAGCTATATACAGTAACACATAGCGCGCATGTAATGCGAAGAAAAAATCGGTTATAATCGCAAATTGGTTGAGCACCAAGAGCTTAACCGCGAAACACTAATGCGCCACGACAAACAGGTTGGGAAGCAGCGATTTAGAGAAAAAAGGATAAATTCAGAAACGAAATCGATAGAGAAATGATGGCCGGTAAAGGAACAAATTTGGTTCTGAGCTGTCAGATTGTGTGCTTACTCCTCCAATACGAATATCTGCAAAGGGTCTATTCTGCTGCTTCGTTTAATCTAACGATTATTCATATTTATAAACCTTACCTATGAAAGCAGAGACTGTCAAATAAGTACAGAAAGAAAAACCAGAAAAATTCTTAAAGTATTTCCAAATACTAAATCAGTTATGCAAAAATATGTGCTTCTATGTTAAGTTTATGGGTAAAATTAGCGAATAACACTATTTAAAGACGCTATAAAAACTTGTTTGGAAATCTGTAGCAACACAGTAATTACTAACGGTGACCGGAATTAAAATTTAGCAAATACGGCAATTCTAGTCGAGGATGGATCGTGATCACAGTATATGCGGGCAACTCGACTATATGGTGGTCATGGTATGAAAGGAATTAACGTAACGACGAATCCAGGATATGAAAAAACACAAAACGGAAGAAGAAATTAAATAGACTCGGAAACATGAAAAGCAGAAACAGCATTTTAATGTGAGATGGTGTAATGTGGAAATCATGAATAACAAGTCGCAATAAGATAATCAAAATCAAAAAATGTTGAAGGCAAAGAGGAGCAGTTAATGGAGATTAATATTTCTTAGTTTTCCTAAATTTGTATTAAAAAATTCCCATGCAAGCCGACATTGGAGAGTAAAGGGTATATTGGCACCGCCATCCGCATAAACTTCGAAAGCTCTTGGTTCCTCTGCTGCCCCCTGGAGGAAACGCTAAGAATTAACTACACGTCCTGCAATTATCTCGTTGTAACGCTTGTTTGTTTTTTCTGATGGCTCGCGGGTATATTTTGGTAACAAATACAACTTCTTCGTCAACGAGTTCCATAAAAATATACACTTCAAAAATATTCAGCGTACTTTTCAGTAAGAAGAATCATGTGCAAGGGATTTTTTCACAGCCAAGAAACAGCTGTCGAGCCTGAAAATTTCGCTAAAAACCGAGATGCACTCTGATCATATCTGAATCGGAAGCAAACTGGATAAAGTATAAAATCTAAGTCCATCGAATGGCAGTCAGCATTTAGTGTTAGCTTAAGAGGAGACGAGAAGTACGAATTGAAATTTAACTCTCAAGTCTTTCAAAGTTGACAAGATATCTACTGCAGTTGGCACGACAACTAGAGAAGAATTAGAAATGAAGAACACTGACTGTACTGAGTCTTCCTTCCCTCCCTTGAATTTTTCTATAACCATCACTTATTCTCTCTGAAATATAAAATACTTCTCTAGTGGTAAAGAAAATAAGAAATCAGATAATGATGAATAAAGAAATCAGAAATAATTTTAGCTGGTTGCATCGGCTAACAATACTGTTCAACGCCTGAACATCCTCACTCCATTCATTATCAATGCGTTGTTTCATAGTACAGATATACCGTGCTATAGGAATAGCACTTTCCCATTCTAAGAAGACTTTAGACTCGGCCCTTACTGTAGGTTGTAAATAGGACATGTAAACTATCGAGGCGCTCGTAAGCTTTGGGCGCCCTGGGTCTTGCTATTGGTGCTTGGACATTTGGTGCACTGTTTAGCTTTGCATAGAGGAGTATAAGTACTTAGAGTTATTACCATCAAAGGCCTATGATGCCAACCACTATGGCATATGAAGAAGCAAAGGAATAGATGAACATACCTTGGCAAAAGTATTCCAAGAGGAGTCTTCTTCATCGATTTGATTCCTGCACTGACACTCACGCACTCTTATTAACACTGAATATTGAGCACACTTGATATGATTGTTTCACTGACTTCATCACTACACTAAAGTATTACTGCCTCACTTTGCCTCCCCACGAGCGATGGGTCGTCCTTGGCCGTCCTTTCCCTTTTTAGCCGTCCCTTCTTACCCGGCGAGGAAGCCCACCGCTGCACTGCCTCTGGTCGAATTGCAACCAAGAATTCAAGGGCTTGCGATGTTTCATTCAGCTGTGGAATCCTTTCTCTCCGAAATTCCGTTGAAGTGCCTCTGCCATCGCTGAAATCTTATGGATGAAGACCTTCTATGTCTCGGAGTCCGACAGAGGGGCTGTGGCAAAAGTTTACGAAACGAATAAATGAAAAATATCTTGACATGTAATATCTTCTCAAAAGCTGTCGCGACGAGATGAAACACAGAAAATAAATCAGAAGCACCGCTAAGAATTAAAGAGGCAAAAAGAAGTTGCTTGAATTCAGAAGTGCCACGAGCATCAAATGAAAAGTCATAATAAGTAATAATATTGAAAGAATTTGCTGAATATTGTTAAAATTGTTAAAATTGAGATATTTGCGATACAAAATTAACAGTTCAGTGAATTTAAATGTTTCAATATGGCTTAGAACGATAATCCACATGCACAAAGGCAATATTACACGTCTGACGCACAAGATCACGTTCGCCGAAACGAGAGTACACAAAAGAGCGTGAAAAGAACGCAAGTAGCCGATATAGAAGAACGGAAGTATTTATTTCCCGCGTATTTTAGCCGCGCTAAAGTCAAACCTCATCTTGAGTGGATCAAATTCTTAACCAAAGATACCATATACAACTATGGCCCTCATTTTGATTAACCTATTTTGGGTTGTATAAGGTGTATGTTATTGCATTAAAATTTTGTTATTATTTCCCGTTCTAATGCCAAGATCTATGTAAGCTACCAATAATGTTGATTTTTACACCATCCTTACTCAATATTATGCATTAATATGGACGGATCGCAATTTAGATTAAAACGTAAGCACAAATTGAAGATTCAGTTTACGTAAGGCTTGAGTGAATTGGTTAGAATAAGGCTTACCTTTAGGGAAAATTTACCTTACTGGAAAAGAGGAATCACAAATGTAAAATCCCAAGATAACATAAGCATTAGTTCTGGTGTCTTTTTATTCTGACCTCTTAAAACCGGAAAAAATGTCAAATTCAGTCCGGACGTAAATCATTCTAGCTTCTGGGTACACTTTCAGAATTCGTCAGGAATGTTATTAAAGGGAAAATATATACAGTTTTAAACGTCTTCCAAATATTCCCTTGTGAATGCAAAACGTTGATTGCTCGAAGAATAAAATTTATGCGATTTAAGAGATGTAAGAAATTATCCGTCATTTAGAGAATTTGAAAAGGATTCAAACAGAAAGAGAGAGGAAAAGCTTAGAAAAAGGTATCTCCGGAAACTACCATTTTCGGCAATGGTTCCCGATGTCTTTTACGACACGCTTTGTTTCGTATGAGTTGAATTACGCTTCGCGTCACGAAAACCATACATTTTTTAGTTTTCTTTTAGTTGAAATTAAGAAAAATCTGGAATAAAATACTTTTAAGCTTCGGTTGCGAACTCTCATTAAACAGAAAATCGTCCGGCAAATTGAACGCATACAAAAAAAAGTTTCAAAAGAACGTTACCCTCTGGAGATTAAGCGGTACACAAATGACATAAGTGTGCCCAAGCTCGTCGCTCGGGATGCACCGTCTTAAACAATACAATATTATACAGCTCATTAGCTCTCCATGGTAACTCTAGAATAGAATTGAACCTAAAATACTTTTTATTAAAAATTTTAGTAATCCATCGTAAACATGGAAATATGTGACCTCTTTTCGCGTCATTCACTTTGAAAATAAGGCGACTGCATCAACTGTTTTGTTTGTTCAAATTTGTTGTTTAATCACCCGGGAAACTGAAGTAAACGCAACAAATTGACGTATCTCTCATATGTTTTCATCCAATCCTAACCATTTCTCGCAGAAATAATTGGACTCTCTAGTAAAATATTCCTCCCACGATTTAACTTGAACCCTCGTTACCTCCACCCAAATAGAAGGGAATTGCTGAGATAAAGAGCACTGCACAGCGGAATCGCCCGTCAGCGACAACTTTAAGAGTCAACACACATTTTTAACTAAATCAACACGTGCGAGTGACTTTCTTCCTACGCCTTTTTATTTCAGCTTAAAACATTAATTACCTTTAGCGAAGACAGAAAACCCCGACTCTGTTGCGTCCCGTATTTCTAACATAAAATTACTCTTCTGACTTGTTTATATGAGAGAAGAAACAAACTCTCGGATTTATTTGCATAAAAGACTTCCTTAAGGATCTCCTCCTTACGCGATGGGTTTCTCATTTTCACTGCCAGTTCCTCTACCCTCCGCCGTTGCTTCCTCTCCCCGCCGTTGCACCACCTCGGCGCTCGCATCGCACCCCTCTCTTCCTAATCTTTATCGCTCTTAAAAACTCCTCCTCCGTGACCTCGACAGAGTCGCATCCGAAAGTGACTCGTGGGTTAAACGTGGATGAAGGATAGTCTGAGGAACGACATGGGACTAGTCCAACAAGTCGTGCTTCTGTTTCTTCGCGCCATTCCGACCTTCTCATACATAAATGGAAGATAATCACGCACGCACGCTGTGGGAGAATAAACCGAATGGCGAAACAAAATAGGAAATAAAAGTGGCGCCTTCCTTTGTCTCTGTTACTACTTCTCGCTGTTACGTGTTTCCACGTACGAAAGTTGCTTCGCGACAAAAAATTCCGTTTCTTTCCGTGGGGAGGCGGTCGTTTCGCTAAGCCAGAAGCGCCAGAGACGCTTACGCGTTTAATTTAGTGTAATATGCAACGGTATAAGTCCACTCAAGGACGTGACTTCCGAAAAATTTTATCAATCCCGCGGGAAATTATTACAGCAGTATCCCGAGTAAGGAAAGAGGATTATTACGTTGATGAAAGATCTATTTCTTATTTCCTCCCAGCAAAAGTGAGGAAATCTCATTTTGCTTATCACCGTGGATATATTTACTTTAATTGCGTAATAAAAATCTTATATTCGCGCAAAGAACAGCAATTTTCTGAGTATTGCGTGCTTTGACTCACCCACTCTAAAACATGTGGTTTGAAGATTAACACAAGGAAAAGGGCACAGGTGCACGTTAAGGTGTGCAACTAGGAAAAATCCCCAGGAAAAGCGGACGTGAAAAAGATGTGACAGGACCAGGACTCGAACCTGGAATCTTCTGCTCAATGCGCAGGTCATATACCCAATTAAGCTATTTTTAAGTAAACTTATTTATTTCCTTGAACATTTCCAAATTTACAATAAAAATTAAATACCAAAGATTTAGCATATCAAATCAAACAGAAATAGCTCACAAATCAACTTTTTCATAGCATAATATTAAACAAAATCAAAATCCAAGAGTAAAAGCCATTCAAACTAGAATATAATGTTTAGCAGATTTCAGAGGGTGGAAAAAACTAAAAGACGTATTCTTCTAAAATTTAACATTTGTGAAAATAACATCCCTCGGACCAGTTAAAGCATCATTTTTGCAATAAATCTGATCAAAACAAAAACACAAAAGATGCTTGCAAACGAAAAACATCGAAAGTCCATTGATACAGAGCATATTTAATATTCACAAAATACTAATGAATATTCCTGAAAAGGAAGATTTCCCATTTTTGCCTTTCTTGACAGAGTAACTGCAAATTCTATCCAAGTTCCTGAAATTCCTGGTCCACGAAATATATTTTTAAATAATGTAAGTAACATAATCTTTCTTTACAGTGGGAAAAATTTTACAGTCAAGGAGCAAAAGCCTTGCATCCTCCATTTCATTTTCTCCAGAAACATTCATAGCACAGAAGATCTACTTGACATTAGTCCAGTTTTTTTAGAGGAAGTGACTCTATGGATACCTGTATCAATATCTCGGAATATTTCATATTTGTTAGTGTCACTTTTTCCAATGGATTCAAGTCTTTAATTGGTTGGTTAAAGACTGTTTGGCAAGACATGCATGTTACTTTTATCTTTAAAGGATACAAATTTTGCCCTTACATTTTTAACTCGATTTTTCAAATTGTTTCACGATATTTTTATTGAACATATTCTCACTACCCTTCTCTATTTTTTCTTTTATGGTGTTATAAAAAAATTGGCGTTAATCGTCTTCCCCATTGGAAGTTCTTGTATAAGGTCTCTCAAGTTTTTAAATAAACATCTATAGTGCCCTTCATTATTAGTTCTATCTATTGCTAATTTGCACCTTTTCTGTATGTCGCTGTTTTGGTTATTCAAATACTAACATATTCTCAAGCCGTTTTGAGAGACTTGGTGATACTACCCAAAAAGATGGATTTCCATCAAGTTATATCGCCAGTCCCTCAACGAGGACGTTGGCTGTGGACGCACAGTCGGACGAAACCACTTCGCCCTTGCCAACAGTCTCCAAAAACTGGTTGAGAGTATGATCTGGTTCAATAGCTTAATTGGTTATAGCGTCTGCTCGGAAAGTGGATTTCAGGTTCGACTCATGGTCCCGTCAGACTTTCTTCGTGTCCGTTCTTCTTAGGGATGTGGATTGAATAACCGGTTAGAATTATATTATTCTTTAAAATTTTAATTATATCTCAGGTTGTCAGAAAAGGTGACAATTCTCTCAAAAGAAATGTTTACATATATCTTCCTTTTCGGCTGAATGAGCTCTGCTTGGTTCCAATTAACATCATTTTAAGGATATTCGTACATACAAACTTAAAGAGCATCTTGATTTGTCAATCATTAAGATTGACGTGGCTCAAATGGGTTTACATGATTAATAAATAGTTATTGATATGAGAAATTAAAATAATTTGAAATATCAACGAAAATCAAATTCACGCATGCTTTTACCAAAAACCATCTGATTTAAACCATCCAATTTAAATTCTTCGTAAAAATGTAAATGTATTAAATGAGTTTAAAGAAGGCAGTTCCTAGATTATTCTTAATTTGCGTGTTTTAGCTTCTCATCTCTAACCAACTAACTTTGAAGTTCCTCTCGGTAGACTGTAACGAGGAGCCAAATCCCATTATCAAAGGAGTTTCCAAGACAGGGCATGCGGAACAGCTGTCCGGGGCATATGAGCGCACAGCGGGACAGCTCCAACATCTCACTTCCTACCTTCTTTACCAAACTGCTATTTGACTGAGGAAACTTAGCTCGGGCGTGAAAATCTAGGGCTTAGAACTACTTAGAACAAGTTAACTTCATATTTGTACGCTATTTAGAAAGATGCGTGAACAGCAAAATTTTAGATTACTTCCTTATTTCATTTGTTACCTCTAAGTAGAAGCGCCTGGTGAAACATTTCCTGTGAATTCAGAGAAAACTTTAATTAACACGTGATATTTTAATTAATATTCTTTCTAATAAGACGAGAAGCTGTTATATTTGTAACAATACAACAAAAATAAGCTACGTTTTATCATCTAAAAAACTAAAAAAAGTACAATTCCTGAATTTGAGATTACTTCTACGAAATGAAATCACTTTGTCTTGCAGAATGATACACTTGGTAAATTTTCGACACTGTATTTATTAGCGACCGGTTTCGTAAGTTGACTTACATTTTCAGGCCTGAAGATGTAAATCAACTTACGAAACCGGTCTCCAATAAATACAGTGTGGAAAATTAACCAAGTGTGTCATTCTGCAATGGCTTTCCACGAAGTCACGCCTGCCAATGTCGATTTTATCACATTGTCTTATTCTTCAATGTAAGTTGTTATGATTCAGAAATCATAAATGATTCCACTCCGTAAATTTAATCAATTGTAAACACGTGCCAAATGCAAATTTATGAGAAAATATGTTAGCAATTAAATCAGAAAAGAGCACTGCACTTCTGAACCGTACATATATCTAATGGTACTTAGAAGAAAAAAGGCATCAACGTTACGCCTGTACATATATTTTCCTACAGTTATAATCTATGATTTATAATAAATAAGATACAGATATCAGTTAACAATAAAACTTGGAGTAATAGAGAAAAATTGAAAAATTCCATAAACACATTATGCACTTTCTCTTCGTGAAGGATTTCATTTCCAAATGCGTTACAGCAGACGGAATTACCGCATCTACTCAATGGATAGCTGAAAATAATTATAAGAAATAAATACTCTGCTACGCTATATAAGTTAATTAGAGTGTCAAATTCACGCCAAAAGTATGTTTCACGGACTTTAGTTACAAAACATGTACAATTTTCTATACTGGGAACTTCTGATTACCAAAATTCATTCAGAAATGACATGTTTCTAAAATTTGCCTTTTGAATCAAATAACGCCTTTTCGTTTCACATAAAAGAGATAACCGTTCTTGCATAAAGCTCAAGAGTTCTGTTTTCGTTGCATTTCTTGAATGAACGCTATAAATCCTATAGATGAAAGGATGACATCTTATGAGAAAGAACACTTCGTGTTTTGCATAGCAGATTTTTATTGACTAGTTTCGTCAAGGAGTTGACATCTTTAGGCTGAAACTAATCAATAAAACTCTACTGTGGAAGTTACGAATTGGTTTTTCTTGCGTTGCCCTTGACCATGTTAATTTCACTTACGAAAGAATGAGTTCAGTCTGCGGAAAATTTGTCAGATTAATTTAAGTAATATATATTATACAATTAATTTCTCAACTTATCGGCGTATTTGGTCCTACGTCGTAAGAAACTTTTAGGCATTTCGAGCTCTGGCACCGGTACCTTACAAACTCGACTTTGAAAAGTATCTTAGTACATGTCAATTTGGCACATACATTTCATTAGCGTGTACTTAATGCTTCAAATGGAAGTAGAATTCAAGTTTTATGTTACGTTTTAGTTTCATTTTCGTTTATAAAATTTACATTAGAAAAAGGACGTAATGAATGGAAGCAGAGATTTTCAGTCCTGTGTTTTTCGTTTACTTTCGGGTGTTTCCGCATTATCTATTGCCATAGTGAATTTCAGAAATATCCAGGCCATTCCCTTTCAGCTTCTGTACCAATGGCGTGAGATCAATCATTTCTGTTTGTCAAGCGTCGCTTGCGAATACTCACCGCAGTAAATATTTATCGGCCTCAAATTAATTGAACACGTATTTGTTTGGTTTTCGATATGAAACAGCGAATGAATAATAAACATTGAATCGAACTAATGTCAACCATTTGCCATGCCATTTGTTTCTTTGGCGCGCGATTCTTATGTATGGATACAAGTTATGAAAATCGCAAACTCATTGCCCTAATTTTATTTAGTATTATTATTATAGTATTTTTTAGTCTATAGCAAGAAGAGTTTTCTTCTCTTCTGAAGACGACGACGTGGCTGCCGAAATACATATTGAGAACAATGCACGAAGAACCCCAGCTCCTGCTGGTTGGAATTTTCTAAAGGTTGGTTTGCTTGCAAATTGCGGATTGTTGGAGATTTTTTTTCAAAACTCTAATGTACTGACTCAGCTGCGTTCCTCTTCCTTGAATATATATATATATATATAATAATAGGTGNTAATACTAGATGAAATTATAGCAAAATCAAGCATTCATTAAAAAATTCTAAGAATTTACTCATAACCAATAAAACTTGCGAATATTGTTGAAAATTTTTTTTGCTGATAATATCAACTCAACATTGCGCTCCATCAATATCATTTTACATTCCACAAACCTCGCCATAATTCTTAGGAATCTATAATTGACGATACAGCTATAAAACTTAAATTATCATAAATATATCTCGGAGAGAATTTCAAAACGATATTAACATTTCTCTATGAGTCATACCAATAAAAAATTAAATTTCTGAAGATTCATCTTTTACCAAGGACTCTATTGCTGAGTATTTTTGAGATGGTGACTTTGGAGGCATGACAAAGTGGTCATTGATCGTAGATTGGCTAATTTGTCTTGTCTTTATCTTACCTTGAAATATATTACTGATAATTCAAAATCTAATTCCACGAAACAATGGTAAATCAAACAAAGGAGTCATTTTTGTGCCTGAATTTAAGAAGAGATCTTTACCCCCACGAATACCTCTATAGGGAAATTCCAGAGAATGAAAGACAATGATAGTTTATTGACACTCTTACAGGACACGCTGTAATTTAGCCTCCCTTCGAAACCTTTCCAAAAGAACCGGCTTCCTCTTTTGTCCCTCGAAGCCCTACCCAATTCTCATTAAATCATTTAGCTCTCTACGAATAAAAAAACTCAAGCGCGATAACCATAAAAGGGGAGCGTAAATAAATTAATAAGCCGCTCGACGAAATTTCGGTACGAAATAACCGAAATCGAATCTAGACGAGAGACTATCGTCTCCCTAGCCACACATATATATATTTTTTAAAGGCCGACATCGATCCGTGGGGCTTTTTCTGCCGGAAAAGACACACTACCAAAAACAAACGAGAATCGGTCGACGGTAAAATATTCAATACATACTTTTCCAGAGCCAATCCACCCCCATCTCCACCCATTATCTGCGAACTCTCCCTGCGCCGTCGCAACAAAATAACAGCAAAACAAAAGGGGCCCTTCAATTTGGTTCCGTTTCCTTCTTTTGCTGGAAGTGTTTCCGTCCGTGAAATCCTATCGCTTTCCATCGTCACTCGGCGTGGAAAGGACTCGTCGCCAAAAAGGAAAGGATGAATCTTTACGTCCCCATCATTTCTTATCAATTGGCATAACCCTCTCCGCTTGTTTCCCTCTCCTCCACGATACGTCTGCATCTTCTCCGGCTCTTTTATTCCGCTCAAAATCTCTCTCTCCACCTCCCGGAAAAATCTAGTCCCCGAACTCCTCCTTCCTTATATCGTTTGTATGGGAAATTTCTCTTCCATCAGCACTCTTTCTTTTCTTTATTCATCGCTTCTATTTGCTTCCCAAACCTTTCACATCTCTTCACTTCATCCCATTTTTGTAAATGAAAGGGGATTGTATTACCGAAAATTTAAATTTTGTCCCAATAATTTTAACTTATAATCATATCCTCTCTTTTATTTATTCCAATGATTTATAAACTTAATCATAATTATCATCATTTTCCTAAAAAATTGAGAAATCTTAATAAAACGAGGGAAAGGGGACACATTTCCTCAAAATAATCGATCATCTGGAGTTTATCGCCAGAAACTATCTCGCTGTTGGCGATACAACCGACTGACCTGAATTTGAAATTCCCCTACCGGCCGTAAAATGCAAAATTTATCACGCAAAAAAGTAATGTTACTGTGGCCAAAACATTTATTATAAAGAATAGTTACAAGATTGTACATGATGTCATTGTTACTTTAAAAATTTCATAAAATGGAATTATAAATCGAACTTTTAATCTCTTTCGCCATAGACCGATAGTAAAATGCTAAAAAGGCAAAAAGTAATTTATTTCTCGTTTAAATGGAATTGAAAATGATGTTTTAAAGAGAGCTCAGAAGACCTGAAATTCTGTGGATGGGCCGTTAAATCTATTGAAATAAATTTAATTTACTTCGCCAGAGAAGATTAATTTAATTTACCTTTGAGGTGTTTTCCTTAAAGCAGTGAATAAATCTATCATGAGATTCGAGCTAAGATAGGTTTTGGTAACCAAATGATATTACTACTGAACTTTGTGCCTCTCTTTCATTCCAATTCTCTTCAGTCACTAGTTTAACTCCTGTTGGGAATGGGTTTGACTTCGATTTCGGTGTGGATTTTCAAAGGAAACATTCGCATCTTGATCCTCACCTCAGTGACACATTCCTTAGACATATTTTCTTAGAGACTTGTAAAAGTGGGAAGGAGGAATGAAAATGAAGACGAATTGTTGAATTTGGATGAGAGGGAGTTGGATAGACATGGGGTGCAACTAACTAATTACATTTATGTCTTGTCCATCGAAAAGAGGCTTCAAAATTTAATTTCAATGCCACGTTTCATTACATTGACAGATAGCTTCCTTCACTTTACAGAAGTAGTACTTAAACCTTTTTCAGCTTCCTTGTGAACATTTTCTCGGCATTTATAAAGGGTTCCTAACCATTTTCTGAGCCGTTAGTTTCTTTTCAGTCCAAAATCCGATCACGACTGAATCATTCCTTGTAAACAGTTCCACATGAATATTTACTCTTTCCACAATAATTAGCTCCCAATAGGTTATTCCTTTTATTTTTAATGACTCTTATATAGAAGTAGTAGTATTGTTAAAAATGCTACGACAGCTGATATAATATCGCACGTAGGCTCCCACCGGAATTCGAACCCGGGACGGCTTTCACCAAAGTCGAACGCTTTGCCCACTTGGCTATCCGGGAGCCCGGCTCTTGTATACTACTAGTAAGACTAGTAATAAGAGGACATTCATTTTCTCTGTATACTTTTTCCTCCGTGTACTTCACGGCTTCGTTATGGAAAATATCCACTATATTACACCCGAATATGTTAATTTTATACTTAAAAGGGTATTTTAACTCGTAAAAATATATTGAATATACGGCTAATTTATAATTAACCTAGTTCTAATAAGTAAATGTAAGTATTTTTGGTAGAATTGCGATACAGTCAAGATTTTAAGGAATAACAAATGAACACACATTGAAAAAGGACGTTAATCTGTCCGGCACCACAAATAACAAAAGAACAAAGTATATTTTGAAGGCTGGCATCATCATCAGGTGCTGGAGAACAACCAAGTTAAGGCCACAACAGCCCAATTCACTTTTAAGATTTTCTTAATTTCTTCAAAATTCCAGCGAATTTCTTAGAACAAAGGATTCATGCTTTACTTACAATGAAAAAATAGAGAGCAGGAATAAGATAACTGAGAAATCATGGATTCCATTATATTTGGAGGAGAAATGCAAGAGAAAGAACCGAATTGTTACTTCAAAGAGATCCTAATACTCATTGCATTTAGATTTTCCATTCGACCTTTATTTGATTTACTATGAATTATCCTAAAATAAATGGAAATTTTGATGAATGATGAGAAAAAGAGAAGCATAGAGACTTGTTAATTTCATACCTTTATTTATTGCTTCAATCTACTAAAACAATCTCTCATTTTTTAACACGCAATCACGGAAACGTAATTTTAAATTAAATTTCAGTTATCAGCCGCAATATATAAAGCGTTCCTTTCACATCGCCTATATTATGCACTTATTTTTCCGGTCTCCAACGGGCGGATCGATAGCCGCATCCGAAAACCGCACTCAGTAAATAAAAGCCTTATTCCAACGGCACGGACTACATCAACCAAACAAATGACAATCAAAATTGTCACAGCGCCCAGCTTTTAACGCGGACTATTAAAAATAACGGCAGTGTAAGTTTGTCGATCCCATCTGATTATTTTTCGAGCAAGTTTTACGAGATTCCAATGAGTAAACGATCCCGGAAAGTATATGAATAAAACCGCAAATCATCGGTCTCTTAAATTGGCTGCCGTCAAAATCCTAAACTTACCCCGACCGCGAAAGCGTAACCCAAAAATATAATTCGAAAAAAAATTAGAATGTGCAAAATATCATAAACTTAAATTTTCCATCGACCCCATCCGCAAAGCCACCCTCTAAATCTCTTCCATTTTACTGAGTAGAAAATTGCAGCCGCACGAGTAGAGAAAATAAAACATTTAACAGCTGTGCACGTGAAATTTAGATGGCGTTATTTTTTCTTTTTGAGTCGTGTAGAGCGGAGCCAGTGGACCGACGGGTTTTGAGGATACGTTCAGAACGTCAGAGGGGGTGGAGATGAGTAGGGAGTGAGGGGATGCTTGGAGCATGTGGAGATGAGTAGGGAGTGGGGAGGGGAGGGCGGGGGTGCCCAACTTCATCATCGTGAACGGGCGATGAGATAAATAGTCTGAGGAGGACAAAAATGGAAAGGATAGAAAAAGTGAGGGGCCGTTGCGGGCACGTTCGGACCGTCGAATGCGATGTGAGAGGTCAGATTCGGCTATGGAGAGAGGCAACGGGCGGAAAGAATGGATACGGCTAAACGTTTACGCAAGGATTCAAATTACACCGCAATCACATCCGCCAGCCGAGTGAAACAAGATGCTGCCTACGGAAGTTTATGATGCCCATCGCGGTTCGATAACCGTCGCTTATCACTTGGGTAATTGAGGATTAAAAATCCCTTCGCGCGCGTTTTGGTCCATCGCGGAAAGAAACTTTTCATTGGTGAAAAACACTTCTTTTCAGCTGACAAATAAAACTATTATAGCATTTGTGTATAGATAAAAATGCCAGGATTTAATTATAAATATTATACAAAATTTAAAATGGGAAGTTATACCTAACAAATCCCATTGAGAGGCAGTTGACTAAAATACAAAATTCATCATAACCTCACTAAAATAAAATGAATATTCTCTAGCGAGATATGGTGGAATTCCATTACAAATAAAATAATAACAACAACTTGTACTTTCCACAAATATATTTGGTTAGCAACCAATGGTTTCGAACTTTCAGTTCATCTTCAGGCTTAGGAATGCAAAAGAAGAAGTGAAACATAGGAATATAAGGGACCACATATCAGGGAGAGGGAAAAAAAGGGGGGGGGAAGAGGAAGGGTCTTGGGAGACATGTGGGAGCCATCAGTTGGAATAAATTCTGAAAGTGCATTCTGAATTCTGCATATGGAAATAGAGTCTGGAGACAACATACATTCGAAATAACTATATAACATAAATTACCAGACTCATGTTTCGTTGAAAACCAATAAATTTTAAATTACGATATATTTATGTTTATATTGAAACAGATATAGCATTGCAGCAATTATGAAGCGATCCCTAAAGGATGAATGCCAAAGGTGCAATGCAAAAAGCTGACCTGAATGTTTTGATTATACCTTGATATTCAAACCTTTACTCTCTAATTACAGCATCTAGCCAGCTCCAAAAGGAAGTTAGATGTTCATCATAATACAAATATATACAATGTTTCATTTAAATATCACAGAAAAGTTACGCGTTTAAAATCGCTCAACAGTTTTGAATTTCCATTTCCGAAATCATATTTCTTTATTATAAGTAGTTTTGAAATCCATGCGCTTTAAAATTATTCCCTCCACAAATGGCACAATTTAGATGTACGTAGGCTCTGTACAGCTGTGTCTTCATATCTACCGGTAGTTACATTTTTACCACACAATCCCGAAAACTGGCTTGGATAAAACTGGAACTAGATAATGTTGGAAAGCTAACCCACCTTCATTCTCCTTTGCAATTTTTATAGGTATACTCTACATCTACATACGCACCCTGACAGACTTTTTTCGGCGTCTGACAAGGGGTGCATGTATCTACCATGGGTCTACATTGCTAATCATTTAATTTCGCGTTTTTTCGCGGAAAAAATAATTTCCTGAAACGACTAGTTCTGGTATCTATTTCTTTAATATTTCTCGCAGTATCAGAACGGTATATATAGCAAGGAGGACGCATAATATTGTCGAAATCTTCTAAACTGTATTTTCTTTGAACTTAATTAAATTAAGCTTTACCTTAAATTTTCTATGGCGTAGAGATTTTCATCCTGCATTCTGAAGCATCCGAGTAAGGGTAATACTCGATCTTTTGCAGAAAGTTAACGAAAAGGCACAATCAAATGATTATCCATAATGATAGAAAATGCTTCCCTATAATCAGTAATACGTGAAATGAGACACTTTGAGGGACAATTCTCCCCCAAACCGAATGTTGGATTTGGCGAGGAAAAGAACCGAGGTATGGTTTTTGGAATGGGAAGGTAAGCCGCCCTCAATATCCGACTACGTGGTCATCAATCTGACGTTCCAACCGATTGTTCCCCGCTTGGTCGATTGTTCCGCGATTGTTATGGACCCAAGGCTCTCTGAAAACGTAGCAACGGCGAGGAGAGGGATATGATAGATAGATGCACTTCTGGGATGAGTTTCCCTCTTCGATGCGCTCGGAGTTTGCTGCGCATGTCGACGCGGATGTGAGCATTTTTTCCTTTCGTCACCACCTTCCTAAAAAAACACTCGGTATACTTTGCATGTGTACGTCTCGCCCCATTGCTGTTTTTACCTTTCTTTTTCCCTTCTCCCTGCGATGGCTCCATTCTGCGGCATCGCTATCGTCCGCGGCTTTGATGACGGAGAATCAAAATTCAAGGCTCTCGTGCGATGTGATTTTTTTAGAAGCGCTAGATTTCGACAGTTATTAGCTACTTTCAGTCCTCCACCATCTGAGTAATGGAGTAATGCCTGAATGGGCGATAAGAATTTCGTTGGATTTTCATTCAGTTTTATTCCGATTTCTTCATATAAATAGCAGTTATGAATCCTAAGGGAAAATGGAAATGAAAAAGTCACATGTGATCGGGACTCAAACCCAGAGCTTCCACTTTCCGAGCCGACGCTCTTACTGAATGATCTTTCACGCTGGAAATTCTCAACAAGTTTTTGTAAAACTTTTCGGGAAAAGTGAGTGATGGCTCCTTGTCATGGTGCTATTAATTTCTCCGCCTTTTGTTCTGATTTACAGTATCATCCCTAAAATTGGAAGACCTGAGTTTGAGTCTAGTTTGCAACTGCTTCCCTCACTTCCGGTGTTCCTGGATATTTGAACGCAAGCTAACTGTAAATATCCTACGTAGTTATTCAAACGGTCAAGTATTCATTGCATTTTGCATTAAATGCTGCAGGTTTCAGTGATATTTATACAATGCCTTTACTTTAAACGAAAGTTTTTATCATCATAGTAAATACATCGAATATGCTCTCAGTTTTAAATGTTTTAAACTATACCGACTTGAGTTAGAAAGTATTGGATAAAAATTGAACATCTATTTATCAAATGATCTCAGGTTTCGGATGAGAAATAATCATACTTTAAAACCAGATATCACTATTTTCCTTAGAGTCGATTAAAAACCCTCTACAATATGCTAACAATATGAAAGCCCTCCATGTCAGATTTCCTTCCGTATAATGTGCCTTCTCTCTCTCATAGACTTTTATGCCCATAGAACTATAAACTGTAATCAGTTTTTATGCATAAAAGTATAACCAAAATCATTGGATATTATAATTGCAAATTTGCCATTGCTTATGAAAATAGGTCACCTTCTCGTCTCTATCTCTTGTGGAAAATCTGTTTCTTTCCGTTATTACGCGCTGAAATGAAAATGGAGTTTTGTTTATTTTGAAATGAGGCTGCAAAGATAACTTCGTAATATACTGGATGATATCGCCCTAAACATGATGGCATTTTGCAATAAATTGCTGGACATAAACTGCCGACAGTTGAATAACGAATTATGAAAGGCAAAGTCGTGATAACGCCACAAATCGAAACTCAATTGCTGTTATAAAGTCACCAAGGAAAAAGTACCAACTTTATTTATTATTATTATCACTAGCACAACTGTGGAATCGAATTTGGTACGTTAAACGTAGCAAACTTTTTTCAAGCATAATAAAATACAAAATTCCTCATCCTTGTAAATGTATTCATCCCTTTAGTTTCATATTTACCATTTATCATTCTTCGATTATCAATTGGGCATCCTATAAGATTGAGGAACGGTACGCTCAAGATGAAACGCGGTTGAAAAACCCAAGGAGAGAAAAAGAATTCGTTAAGGCATTAAATTTTCGTGAAGTGGATTGAAGGTTTGAATCGACGTCTTATAACTTGAGGTTTTTCTCTCTCAAGATAAATTTCACTTGCTTTCCCGAGCTTTTGAAGCGAATGAAAAGGCCGGGAAGAGAAACTGCGATTCGAACTGAAGACAAATCACCCAATGTGACAGACTAAAAAGGCACTATTCTTCAGCTGGAGAATTTTCGCTTAAATTCGGGAGAGTAACGCGCCTTTTTCTTAATCTATGTGCTCAGACGCCTCGAAAGAATGACATAAGCTCACATCGACAGATATGATTAGAAGTTGTATATTAAGCTACTTCCGCGGAGGAAGCATTTTTCGGTATACATTCTGTGGCGAGCGGTTTAAGCAAAGCAATCTATCTACCTGACGGCTTTGAAAAGTATAAAGTTGTTTCCGTAGATATTACAAATGGCATCCTTTTAAGTCATTTGTCAAACTTTTGCTTGTGCCATTCCGCACGGAGAGAAAAATAACTCAGCGTCAGTGAGCATCAGCTAAACGCTCCTCAAACAAAAGAGTTTAATCAATAACATGATTTAAAATGTACTTCACTCATATCAAAACCTGGAAGTAAGTAAAAAAATTTTCTTTCAGAATCATTTACGTAATCATTCTCGTTCATCAGGCCGATTATAAAATAAATTAATTCTAGATTCATTCATCTAAACCTTGGTGAAGAAAACGATTTACTACCTTCTAAATTAAGGTACTGTATTGGGGGGCCTATATTTATGAATGTTGAGGAAAACAAACTTCGTTGAGGAAAAAGAAACAATAGTTTGAAGCCACTGACCGGTATTCTATTTCTTCGAGATATTCTTTTTCCCGCAAAGTCCACTTCAAATGCAAAGTTTTGTGCATCTCAAAGTAGACAGTAAAGTAAAACGTGCTTAAAAACGTGAATTAAAAGTCCTATATGAACACACCAAGTGTGAGCTACTTTATTCCGATTAACATTGCAGATCACGAAAAAAATAAAAACACTGTACTTTACATTTATTAAACAAAAAGGTGCGAATTATAAACCTAAAACCCATAAGAATAGAAAGAATTCTTGATAAAGATACAGAATGATTTCAAAAATTCTTCATATCCGCAGCTTTTTCAAAATACACATTTCCATGAGTGTAAACTTTTTTCCAACGATTTCAAGTTCGAATACATTTATTTGCTAAGTCATGTCTCAGGAAATCAAACTCAGTAAGAAGTATGAAAGAATTTATCTGGCAGAGGTTATCATAAAATATTTTATCACACTTTTATACTTACAAAACAATAGTATAGCAGAATGCTGACGGATTAATGAAAACTGGCTTCAATCAAAGCACGAAATTCATCTGAGGTTGATGTCTGAAACGTCGAAGAAGAGCTAAAGTTTTAAAATATTGCTAGGTACTTTCTATACCCAAATACGGATGTCTAGAATTTTGCTAAACTTTGGTTAAAATAAAAAATCTATCACCTATATTTGGCCATCCGACATTTGTAGAGTACAGTAGAAGTTCGAAAGGAAAACGAAACCACTGAACTACCATGCCGCGTCTCTTCCACACTGTTTTGAAAACGCAATTATGGATAAAAGCGTTCCATATTTTATATTGATTAAAGTGTTTCCAAAACTGTGTGGAATGGACGCGGTATTCAGTGGTAGTTCAGTGGATAGAATACCTGCCCGGAAAGTGGGAGACCTGGGTTCGAGTCCCAGTCATGTCGCAATTTTCTCACTTGTTATTCCTTTCAAACGTTTTTAGCAAAGAGTGAGAGAAAACCTGAAAGGAATTTCAATATTCTCAGAATAGAAAACCATGTACATCAGAAGGAAATAGAAGCAAGAATAGTAATTTAAGAAGCTTCATTTGTCATTCCGAACTTACAAGACGAAATAGGTCAGTTCTATCTTAATTAATAATCTTTTGGTATATATGCCATAAATTGAAACCAAAAGAGAAGTACTAATAAATTTCATGGAAAATACAGTTCTATATACCTCTCAAAACTTATAATAGTGTAGTTTTAACACAAGGTAAATCTTTTTTCCTACGGAATCCAAAAATATCACTCTATTCTTTTCAACCTTGGCATCTTGCCATTTATTTTTCTCTACATTTCTGTACCGTTGCTGCTTTCTTTAGGGTTTTATCTGGATCGCCTTCCATCAGTCAAAGCTGCTCGAGTTTCTCCCATAATCCCTAGTGGGTGCTGTTATATCGTCCAAATCCCTTACATACTGAAAGTTTATACATCAAAATTATCCAAAGAAAATATACGGTAGCATTAGTGTTGGTCTCTTCACAGAGTCCTAAACCAAGACAATTATTCTTTAAGTACAAGAATGCTACCTATAGAAACAAACTGAATGTACGTCAGAAATTTCTCAATGGCTGGGTTGTTCTTTTAAGCTATGAATGACTATGAAAGATAAATGACATTCCAAAGAGATTGCTTGTCATGAAAAAATGACTTATGAAATTGCTTCATTTAAAACATCTTCCTTTTTGTTAATTGCAGAGTAATTTTTTACTCTTTCAACTTCAGGCAAAATATGCTATGACAATGAAGTTTATAATAAAGTATGCTCATATGCATATTCATAAATCCGTCAAAATAAAAACAAATTTTTAAAAAGGCAAAACCTCGAGGGGACAAAGACAAAGAAGGGAGTTTAAGGGAGGGATTCTGAATGAATTAGAAAATAAGGCAGAGTAATAAACGAACTCTTTCATATTTGTGTCCGATTTCTGTCCACTAATGGTCTTTAGGATAGTTTGATATCAAATGCATTTATGGTCTTTAAAAGTTGGAAATATATAAATATATCACAGCCTGATTAAAAATAGTTCGATATTTTCATAAAAATACTTTCTCGTCAAAGAATGAAACAAACCAGTGATGAACTGTCATTGCAAGGAGAAGATAGAAAATAGGTAAGGTAAGGTGGAATAAAGCTCACGAAAAAAGCACACTAACAGCATTATGGTAACAATAAAGTACAAAAGAGGCTTGAAAACATTTTTCTGACGGTAATATAATATACAAATTCAACTTGCTCTTTCAAATGTATTCATGTGAGCTAGGCGCAGGAAAAATATTCAAACCTCAGTATACAATTCATGTACGAAGGTAAACTAAACGTCATTTCTCTATGGAAATGGATGATAAATGATGGATATACGAAACACAAATGGGTCGTTCTTTTAAGCTATGAATGACTATGAAAGATATAACAAACAAATACTTAAAATCTATGCTGTAAAATGTATGCTCCTTTCCAATATTACAAAAGTAGAGTAAAACGCTTACAACTTATATCTACTTTTAGTAGTTAGTTAAACCGCGTCTTTTGGGATCAAATACGTACTATTTTTTTCGAGTGATTTTGCAATCAATTCTGAATTGAAAGCGTTTTCCCCTATTTCTTTGATGAGGTCGACCAAACTTCCTCCGCCCTAAATGACCAAACCTATCGCGAGGCCAATCCATCAGATCTTTTTATCCGTCCAATATCCACCACCGAAACTTCTCCGCGAAAATCGGGGCCACTCGGAAAAAATTTACCACGGGACTAAATGGCAAAACGCCCACCCATAAAGTATCGATCCTTTCAGCCCGGAAGTGTACCATCATTAAATTTTTACCTACGCCGAAGCAAAAAGATGTAACAAACAAACAAACCAGCTGTCCCGAAGGAGGGCCAGCAAAGGGCGATTTCACCGCACGGGAACATCGATATTTTCCATCTCTGACGTCCCCTCGACCACCTTCCAATCCCTCTCTCCTTTAATTACCCATAATCCCCTAACGGCACCTCGCCTATGCGACCTCTACGTTTCCCTATCCATTCGCCTGTCACTGCACTCTCTTTCAAGTACTACCTAATGCCACGTCATAACGAACTTTCAAAGAGATGAGAGAAGCTCTCTTTATACTCGACCCGACACCCACTCATTCTATCGCCGAAACCGAAGCAGCAAAAGTGTTCCATTTCACTGAGCACATTGAACGTGTAACGTGCCGCTCTTCCCCGCTCCATCGTTCTCCGTGCACTTAGAGCATTCCTCCAAGTAGATGCGCCGAGTCACACTTTCACGTCCGTTACAATGTCATCGCATAGAAATGTACCGACATCACGTATACTTTAAGTGGGGTAACTCCGCAAGACTTTGGTATACAAAACATCTATGAGGAAAATTCGGATAATTTTTGCTACAATTTCGTAGCCGCTTGAATTGATATCCACAATTACGTAATTACGACGCTCGAAAGAAAACACGTGTCACTCCATTCTCTTAGAAGTAATTAAAAATGTTGATGTTGTTAATTAAAATAATTTTTGAAAAATTCAATGTCGAGTTACTTTGAGGTATTCCAGGACGGTAGGGAAATAAAAAACAAGAAATTTCCACTAGTAAATTATATCCTATTTTAATATAAAAAAACACTGCAAAATTATCACACACAAACCAAAATTGTGAGTTCGCCGCATAAGCATCATCTTCAAGGCATACTTTCAGCATCCAATATGTTAAAATAGAATCTAGTTTCCTAGAGAAAAGTGGTTCCTGTTTTTTATATTCCTATAATTTAAAATGGCTACTTATGAAAACTAACGAGTTTTAAAGTTTAAAACAGCTATTCGTTCAAAGGCAAAACGCTACGAAATACCTCATAAGTAAGTATCTTTAAGAAGCTTTTCGGAGCCTTAGGAGATTTTTGGTGTGCTATTAATTATCTGTCAGTCGTTCCAAAATATGTCAACATCCAATAGCTTCACTATAAACGTACTTCACTCCAAATCACCCTGCTTCTTTCGACATATGGAGTCCTTAATACAAGTAATAGATAAATTTTATACGAATTGCTACCAACTTATTTCATTCTCATTGACTGTGAAAAGCAAAAATAATTCACGTAAATACGGGTAATGAAAGGTTGAGTCTGCTAGCTCAGTGACAATTTAAGCGAGTCTTTAATTAGTTCCTTAGGATTAGATTCTTAGGAATCTCTCCAAATTAACCCCCCAATCAGAAGAGAAACTCCGTAGATAATAAGAAATCTCCGCTATAGACCTTCCTTCCTCTTGGGAATCAGAGTAGACGGCATTATATGGGAAGAGTGCTCCCTTCCTAATAGCGATTTACCTCGATAAGTAGGAAAAGATTAATAAAGACTAATTTACCTCTCCCAAAAGTTTCGAAAAGCTAAAAGGCCCTTTTTCCGAGAGCCTATTTAATGGAAGAATCTGAAGGTAAGTGCTTTGAGCCCGGAATCCTAATTTGATGAAAATTGAAACGTAAGTTCCATTTTTAAGGGCACTAGAGAAAGATATGGTCTTGAAATGACCAAGTACTCCTTTTATTTATAAGATTGTCCTTCCCTCACCAGTACTCTAGTTTCAAATCTTTCTAAATGATCTTCTATAGTTTCTAAATCCTCTTACTAATCCTCTGTTATCATTCCCACACATTCCAATCTCACATTTAGAGAGTTTAATTAATGAGCGACTCACCCTTCTAGACATCAAGTAGCTTTGATCCTATTAAAGATATGTAATTTATAATTTAAATTATTTTATTTATATAAACATTAATGAGCTGATCAATGGGAAAACAATCTCAAAATTGCTGCTTGTGACGCTTTAGAAACAGTTGATTAATAACACTAATGAAGCATTAACAATGAAGGAAGCGCTCTATATAATTTCCACAGTAATTTATTCAGGCGACCGATTTGACTTTCGCAGAAGCGAAACCATTCGTCCGAATGAATGAATGTGGAAATTATAAAGTGTGCGTCTTTCATACAATGTCTTTCTACAAAGTTACATCTTCTCACGTTGATTTCAAGGACATCTTTAATGATCCATGAAGTAATATTGTCCAAAATTTTATAAAAATAATAGTAGTACGACTTAATGAGGGCGAGGTTGAGACAACCAACTCTCTTCAAATGCCTAACCCTCTGTCACATAAAATTTGAAAGAGATTGACTGGTAAAGTGCACAGAAGAAAACTGCTTTGTGGGTTTAAAAAAAACTAAATTTGCGTTTAAAAAAATGGGTACAGCAGGAGAACACTCACAAGGAGGAGTGTGTGAAAAAAGTGCGGAACCTATTAAGTTTTAAGGGAATCGCAGGTAAAATGTAAAATAAATTTTATTCCAGCAGCTCTCATAGTCATCTTTTATAACATAAGCTACGATGCACAGATTTTTTAGCAATAAAAAACTGATGCTTCGTGGACTCATTTATATCTCACGTAATTTAACACTGTCTTACGAAACACTTTGCAATCTTAGCGGAGAAGCTGCTTTAATTACGAGTCCAAGTAAGGCTTTTAGACAAATGACAGTAACGCAAGTGTAAGAACGTACTGAAACTGCGAAAACATAGGTCTTGATCGAATGATCGTAGTTATAGGCGTCACTCTCATCATATCATATATAGACATACATGACATAGAAGACAACCGAATGGGCGAGTCTTAGACTCCTTCCCAAACGTCATCACTTCAATATTCTAACATATATAGTTAAACATGTAAACTACCTTCTATGACAACTTTCACTCTATAAACATTGCCTTAGAAAGGTCATATTAGGATATCTCCATAAAATTTCAACTGCCAGGAGTTTTAATGGAAATTAAACGTAGTGAGAGCACACACGTACAAGCGGCAGACCGTATGCAAGACGGGAAACAGAACCCCAAGCGAAGCGTGATGCTTGCAGGTGGCTGGAGTGTGAAAAGCACGACTAAAGAGGGACGAGAGTGAGCTGCCAGTCTTACAGACGTGCATAGTGCACAGCCGGGCAGCTGTGATTTCCCTCCAACGTGTGTGCGGGGTCGTCCAAAAGTACCCCATGTGATTCCCAATTGGAAGAACACGCCCGAAAAGAGTAAAATAACCCGAATATCTATAAGATGTACTGCAAAAAGATAGTGAGCATGCATAAAATATAAGCCTCTGCATGATATTATTATCACTGAGAAAAAGCATAAATGAAGCTGATGATGTAAAACAAGTTTCAATCGCTCTTTGTCCAAACGTTGTTTCAGACTCATGAAATCTGTAAACCGCTAATATTGTTAACATAAAATTTTGAGATTAACTCATAATTTTCGTATTTCTCTGCATGCAATTGTTTGGACGTAGATTTCTGCTCATGTAGCTGACATATATATTGATTCAAAAGCAAACAAAAATTTGAAACCTATTTAAACAAACTTTCCAGTCTGGGGCCTCGGCGTTAGCGTGCCAGATGGGGTTTTAGTAGTTTAGTTACCACTACAGCACCGAAGACGGAAGTATATCCTCTGAAACTTGCAAATGTCCTTTGAAAGAAAAGCAGCAAAGTGATAAAGGCAATTTTAGAAAATAAAGTGTTATTTCCTGATTTAAGTAAAGAAACTATGGATATCAAAGAAGGTGGTATGGAAGTAAATGATGATTGCCAAAGTGAAAAGAAATTACGAGCATTTACTCCTCTTGACTTGAAGTAAACAAATCCATGGGTGTATTTTTACGTTGCATAGATATCAGTATTTTCGTCGTACGTTTTTTTTACGTATTATATTGCGTACAATTGTCAACAGGTAATTTTCAAGGCAAAATATTGACGTGATGGTAGAAAATACTCACGTGAAAGGTCAAATTAGGATGTAGAAAGAAGCGGTTGAGGAACATTGCTATTCATCAATAATGACTCTTGTCTTAAGATAGCCTTCTATCTCTCCGTAGCTTTTAACGTACAAAGCCTTCTTTCTAGAAAAATATCTCATACTTGCCCCTTTCAAATTTATTATTCAAAGACCCACGCCAGCATCTCATGAATACCATCAACAAACACACCGGCATTGTTTACAGGTGGTGTTAATTGCCTCAAAATATCAAATAAAGGGTTATTTTGGTATGCGGCAATGTGGACGGTTGGTCGGTTGTTTATTTCATAAGCAGAGGGCAGAGTTAATTTACATTTACAGCATTGAGGCGTTGACGACCAGGAGGGAGTTCCCGTATGGGTCTCGAGGAATTGCATTTAGTCAAGTTTACATGCGCTTTAGGGTTACCTGAGTAAAGATGCCTGTTTGAGGTCTGGAGGACAAGTTGTAAAGGCGGGAAAGATTTTCCATAAAAGAATAATCGGAGCCCACTGTCTGTATTTTATGCCAAGAAATGATCAAGGAAATTTATAAAATATTTACTTAACCTGCTATTGAGTTCTCTTATACCATAATCATGAAGCATTCCATCGCTTCTTTTCCCTGATTTTCCACACCGAATACATCAACATAAATAACTTGTAAGCCGCATTTCGGCGTCATCAGAAACTACCAGGATCCAGAAAGCACTAAAACTTCTGACTACATCCAATCACAGTATCAATCCCAAATTTATGACTTAAACATTCAGTATATTGATCGATTCAGAGTTTACTTTCTATAACCTTCAGTGACTTCTAAATGTTTTTCAATTTCACCGTTTCCCAGGAATCTAATAAAGTTTTAACCCTACAATCGCTAGAATAACAAAAACCTTTTACGCCGATAAAGGGACAAAAATGTCCCATCGGCAATTTCATGTGTCTTGCGACTACCTCTTGACATTTTCATTCATGAATCAGTTTTTTTATAAGGAAGAGTTATGGAATGGAATATTGTCATGGAATAATTTTGATCTCTATTCGGTAGACGGTTCGTAAAAAGAAGCAGTAATCAACTATACCTTAGAATTTAATAACCTCATTATACTTATTTAGTAATCTGGTAACTGATTATGCCATTGTTAATAAGACTCTCACATCTAAATCTACAATTGAATACCAAATAGGGTGCGATAATTTACTACCAAAGAATAACGAAATAAGAAGCTAAGATATCTGTAAGTCTAAGATAGACGAAAAGAGCATGCCATTTTTCAAGCATTTCCATTTTTAGACACTACAAAGGATTGGTGTGAGGCTCTAATGGTCACACTACTCTCTGACGTTTGGAAACTCATTTCTATCGCACATATCAGGCAACATTTTACTGTTGAAAAGCGAAGGGTCTAATTTAATCGGAGATTCCCATATATCGATCAACGCAACGCCTTCGGCATAACATCTCAGCATCGTTTCCTTACTACGAGTTCCCGATATCCCGCTTTCAATAACCCGCTGAATTCCTCCTTAAAAGCCACCACTTATTTTTTTTACAAATCGCGGCGCATTTAAAAGACAAAAGAATGCACACAGGGAGAAATGGGCGCATGCGCACTGGGCCGAAATAGAGAAGAGGACAGCGCCGAAACGAGGACGCGGCAAAGAGAAAAATCATTCGCCTCCTCCTTTATTCTTTTCGGAGCGCTTCCGCTTTATTTTCCCGATGTCCCTTAAAGGTCCAGAAACTCGTGTGAGACGGTCCTCGATGGGGGATGAGGAGGAAAAGTTTAGAGGCACAAAAGTCGGTCGGTTGAGAACACAATGGGTGCAGGAGACGGGATGCGATACGAGACATTTTCTTCGAGGAAGATTCGAGACTTTTTTCTTCTCATTCTTCCTTCGCTCGAAACATCTCCTCGCGTCCACTGCCCGACAGATATCGGAGAATAGGTCCAAATAGAGAGGCTGCAATGTAGATGCCAACCGAAAGAAATGTTTGGTTTTATCGGTGTAGGCAACGGACGTAGCTGCGGGAGAGAACTGAAATTGCGAAAGACCGGAGGAAATAAAACGCTTTGCAAATAGAAGTCCGAATAAAATAAACGGTGCGATGAAGAAATGAAAGCCACCATTGCCTCGGTGACACAGATCATCCCCGAAAGGACAAAGGAGTCGGTTCTCTTCACGATTATGCATGGTTCCTTCTCCTTTGATATGAGACGACGGGCGAGGGGAGAAGCAAATGTGCCTTACCGGAGGTTAACGCATGAGTATTCACATGCTAGCATTCTTTCTGGGAATTTCGTCTTGAACGCAAATTGAATTTTCAAATATCGATCCAAATGATCCGGCAAGTTCAAAATTTATCCAAATTTAGAGATTTGATATTTTCCTGGTGAATAGCTTGTGTAAACTCTTCTCGGGTTAACACCCAGGTAAGTTCAGGTGACAATGAAGTCACCAACGTTTCAATGGCTAACTCTGCCATCTTCTTCAGGGCTGCTGAATTATTAAATAATTACTTAAATTGCAGTTTTTTCTTTACAAAGAAGGGGATTAACGCAACCCTGGGTAAAGAAATTTGGATCATTTGTGTAATTTTTTCTCGGGTTAACACCCAGGTAAGTTCAAGTGTTCATTATCTCTATTAATAACAGTTTACATTGTGATATTTTAATGGCATTGTAAACTGTTATTAATAGAGATAATGACTCCATCAAAATTGAATCGGCCGAATTCTCCCGAAGTGGGTTTATCCGATTGGATCGGTGGATATTGAGAAATACGGTGGCAATGGGTCACCTGCTTAAGTTGACAACACGGGCCGAAGCGTACAATTGGCCAAACCCAATAAAAAGAAGAAGAGCGCTTCCTTCTTACGCCCGAGTAATTGCGGGGTGTCCGAATGTCATTTGTTCCTCATAGGGTCTCTATATCTCTATATATATAGGCATCCATCCACAATAATACCGAGAATGTACCGAGAGTACTCTTTAGACACACAAAATTCAGCAGCCCTGAAGAAGATGGCAGAGTTAGCCATTGAAACGTTGGCGACTTCATTGTCACCTGAACCATACTGGGTGTTAACCCGAGAAAAATTTACACAAGCGATTCAAATTTCTTTACCTTGGGTTGCGTTAATCCCCTTCTTTGCAAAGAAAAAAAACTGCCACAAACCAAGACATGAAAACCGTAGAACTATAATTTTATAATACGTTTGTTCATTAAGCTTTCAATAGGTGGACACTAATTTGCTATAACTTAGTAGAATTGTATCAAAAGAAACTGCTCTTAATTTCCTTTTTCTTTCGTAATCAGAAGATGAAACTTCCGATAAAACGTTTGACTCATATTCTTTAATATGTAAAAATGTGCCTTTCTAATCATAAAATTCATCAAATTTACTCAGTAATCACTTTCACAACCGAATTCTTCGGAAAAACTATTAAATCCACTGATCCAATTGAACCCAAAAGTTTTCTGTTTGTTCTTAACGTTATTTTATAAAATGATCAACTAAGAATATTTGCAAGAAAATTTTCCACTTTTTCACTAGTTCTATTTATGTCAAACAATAATTATGAGCCAGAATAATTTATATAACTACAAACTAGCTAATTACTGCAAACATGATAAAAAGCTAGTTATTAAAATTGGAGCTTCCTCTGACTGCTGTGTTATATCCAGATTTTGTTACACAGCATTCGTAGCCAAAATACATTTATCTGCGATCTATTTCGTTAATAATAATACACAATAAAATACTAGTAATATTTTAATTCCACTTAAAAGTTTCGTTAGATGAGGACTCCGAACCACCAGTAGGCTAATTTGCGCGATCAATCAAATATTCTTCGGAGACTTAACTGTTTTTCGATAGTGAGGCAAAGGAAATATTCGAAATAAAAAATCTTACGTAAGCCTGCAATGCGAGGACAGAAACGATTAATCGTGAATATCTTTATTCTTCCGAGATATATTTTCTCCCCGATAACGGCACATACATATAAGGTCAAATACTACCCTCAAGAATACCAGGAAGTACAATGACAACCGTTATTTCTGTTTAACATTAAAACGAATAAAAGTCCCTATTTTCACGGGAGTCTAGACAAAGGAAACTACTTCAGATTTCATTATTACTGTAGCTGGGAAATTTCCTCAACTTTCTTGTTCCTCAACTTTCTTTCTCTTCAACTCTTGATTAGTAAAAACTAAAAGAAGCCAATAATATATCTTCAAATAAACTCCACTAAATATAATAAGATGCTGTGAGTATCGCTATATCAATTGGACTCCTCTTTGAAGTGAATAACTTTAGAGAGCAAAACTATTACCGGGTACTTTAAATAACGCCAGAGGATTTTCTAATTGCCTCCTTAAAGATTATACGGATTATGAATATCTTTTAATTCTGCCTAATACTATAAATGCATTGATCGAACACCGAAATTCCGCATCAACAAATTCATGAGCTTAAGAAAACTCTGACCTATGAAGCTAAATAATATAGTCTCGAATATTGTGTCATTCGCTTTTCTATCATTTGATTACGAGCATAGAACAATCATATTATCACATCTGCTCTCCTTTAATTAATCGGAATTTCTTTTTTAGGTCGAAAAATAAATACCTATGTTCCCGCCATTCTGATTCCAAATCCATTTTCGTGATTACAGTTCGATCCGATGACTTTTATTCACGCGCGTCCTCGTTTCGCTATCGTTTCGGCCATTTGAGATCCTGCGAATTTCCGCAGAAAATCTCTCTCCCAATCCCTCACACATCTCTCTCAGGTGAAACGAGTTCCTGAAATCAAATCACTCACAAAACTCGTTACGCTTCCGAGTGTTCGGAAATTATGGCGCTTTCCCTTGAAAGGGAGAGGTCGTACGGGAAATAAAGCTACAGGAGTAAAAGGGGTACCTAAGTAATTTAGCTCAAAGTTGAGACCGAAGAGCATCGGAAACTCAGTAGAACTTTCAAAACCTGAAAAGCGTTATTTCTATCCGGAATATGTCCCTCAACTTCCGGTGATGAGAGTATCTCGATAAGGTTATCCGATATGATTTTAACCTTATAAACTGTAATAAAAGCCTAAGAATTTCAGCCTAAATATTTCACCTACTTAGGCGCTCTGAAGTCGTTTGATGAAATATGGGAAAAAATAGTCAATACCGACGTCCTACTGAGTTTATCATTATAAATGTTGAGTCCACGTCAATGTTTTAATTCGTTTCAAATAGTATAAAACTGTTCGGGTTAATCTATCAATTAGGAGAAAACTATATTGATACTCTCCATTCAACACTAAAATATACTATGTTCAAATGAAATTTACTGTGATTAGAAACTATTATATATCCCAACGTTATCGGCTGTTTACAGCTTCTTTGTATGTTTATGAGTTATTTATTTCATGTGTTAAAATCACAAACATATCAGACTGTGAATCCAATAAATAATATCTTCTCGGCATTAACTTGGTGATATTCCATGTCCTAAACAACACCGTCGCTGATTGCTTTTTCTTGTGAATCCAATGTCACACTATGCACTACACCATTTAAATTACTTTTCTGCTCAACCTTCAATTGACAAAGAATACTTATTAAATATTGAAATTCACGATAACGTTATGAATACAAATTTCTATCGCACGTCGTAAAGACTTTTGCCCTAGTGATGATAGGTTCGATGCTAGGACGCATCAAATTTCGCCCATAAGGGATACATAGGGCGTCCTTTCAAAACTTATAAATCTATAAGGTCCTTATAAGAAGTGAAATGAGAGGGCTTCATTATACAACCACAATGTCAACGATGGTGCATTAAAGGAAAAGTGATGTGGTGAATCCAACTATATGTGAACTGTAACCGCACCTTTCAGAGGTCATAAAGTATATTCAGGAGCCGAAAGTGAATTCAGAATTTCTCTTCGAGCTTTAGTTGGGTATATAGAAATGAGAGAAAACAAAATATAAAATAATCTGAGTTTTCGTTATCTATTTAGAAAATTTCTGAAAATAATTCTACCCACATCAAAAGTTACTTTTTATAAATATGTACTCGTATATTGTTTAAGAAATGTAAATGTGATTGATTTAAAATGTTTTATCAAGTTTAATCAAACTTTGAACAATTAGTTTCTCCATTCCGAAAGTAACCCTTCAATTGTCTCCATCTTGTGTTGAGGAATGCCAAAAATCAACTTTGCATTATAGAAGTAGGAGTGGTTGAAACCTACGTTAGAAACTGTGATATTACTTATTCGGTGGAATGAGTTCGTCCACTTCACCGCACATCCGAATCGAATTCACTTCAAATTTGTTCAGCAAAGCGCAAACTCGTCAAAAGATCTGCTCTTCTCTCATTCACACGAACATACAGCAACTCTAGTTTTCTGTCTGAAGAATTAAATGAAAGGAAACGATGAACTGCAAGTTACTTTACTTTTATTTTTACTGCTCTGTCTTTCTTTTAGATTTTCCCTTCACAAAATACCGGTATGTGAAATATTCCATGGATGAGAAATCATTTTGGCGAAAATCCTTAGGGTGAAATGTTCTTTTGGTAAAAATTGTTTAAGGTGAAATATCTTTTGGGTGAAATATCACCTCGATGAACTGATTCTTCGATGAAAAATCCTTGATTGAAAAGTCTCAGGTAAATTTTCTGGGCGAAAAGTCCTTTGGGTGAAACGTCCCCGTGCAAATATTTTGAGCGGAACAACTTAGGATGAAACGTCCCTTGAGCTAATCACTTTGAGTAAAACGTCATGGAACCGAAAAAGTTGAACTAGTGCAAAAAATCAATATCAATAATAACGATAACTACTTCATTTTCTGATTATTTTTTGCTTTCGCAATGTAGGTCACGATTTTCCTTTTTTATTCTTTATTCGATTAGATTAAAATAATGTACGATAAAGTAAAAAATAGAAGATACGTTGATATGTCACCCATGATTAGATATCGAAAGCAACAAATTTTATGGAGAGAATTCTACCCCACAAAGCCAATGAAACAGAAATTTGTAATTATCTCTTTAAAGGGATTTTCATCTTTCTTGAAAATCAATACGAGCGTTTACTGAGGACAAAAGTTCGAATTTGAAACAGAATTATCTTAATCATATCTCACAAAGTATGCATTTATAAAGGCGAACGTGGGTTAGAAATAGTTGGATCGTACTAGTAATCATAATAAATTGTTGAGAAATCCGTAATACAAGTAACAGTAATTATGGTAAAACGTTATCAATATCAAGCGTTTTACTATAACTGATCATGTTATGACAGACAACTGGTAAAGAAATATTTCCAAGTTAACTCAGCACGGTTCAGGTACATAAGAACCTACTCTATTTAAAATGAAATAACTAAGGTGATAACACCTATGTGTAAAATAAACTGAGTTTAGTTCCACTAAGTGTTATTTTTCTTCCACTAACGAAGATTTACATTCCGTCGTTTATAAAGAGGAAAGAGTGTAATACAAAAACGCAATTTTCCTCCGAATGTTATACTCGTGCTCTGAAAAATTGAACCAACGAAATTGGAATCATTTGTTAGGCGTAAAATTTAATTAAACTTGGCGAGAAAAGCTCTCTTAATTCATACTTCGTTATTGTAGAATAAAATAGGGGCAGGAAGAACTTGCTAGGAATACACATGTAAATGGAGGGCCCAATAATAAGAGTAATATGGGATTAGTTAACGAAGGGTGAATAACGGTTTTCGCCCCAAACCGCGTGGAGATAATTGATTTGCAACCAAGTCCATGTGGCACGAACCAGTTTATTGGGAAAACCATCGCGAAATGAGGAAATGGACGGCCTCGCAGTACGACTCAGAAAGAAAGGAATTTTAATCAACTCCGAAGCAGGTCACGTTGACCTCGAAGGCCATTACAAACCAATGATCATCGGAAGCTTTGGATTAACAGAATAATTTGCGCTTAAACCTGAGATTCAGACTTAGTTAAGACTTCAGTTAAGATAGAGTATTTATTTATTTGTTTATCATTCCTTCAGATTACTAATAGGCACCAGGCCAGGTGGTCGTCATTGTTGGCAGGGAGATGAAAAATAAGGTACTGCCTGGTATTCACCCTAGCAGGGAGGAAAACCCCCCAAAACCTCCCGAAGGCAGTACGTCATACAATACAATTATAAATTATAAAAATTAAAAAATATAAAATTTACAGCGTTATTACAATATTTGTAAACTACAAATTTTTGTTATATTAAGTATTATTAAGAAATACATTGCAGGAAGAGGGAAAAGTTTCGAAAACTTCTCCAGGTAAATTGTTCCATTCTAATATTCCCCGATTCAGAAATGAGTACTTGCAGATATCTGTTCTCTGTTGCGAATATATGCTTGTGGTCGTTTCTCTCAAGGTAATCCGGTTCTTAGAGTCTATTTTTTAATTCTTTCAACGAAGGCTTTCCAGCGACAAGTTTATAACCTAACATTTTTGTTTTACGTCTCGATTCTTATTTTTCCGAACTAAGTTCCTTTATCATTGTAGTGACGCTATCCGTCTTCCCATAACTGCCCAAGACGAACCTTGCTGCTCTGTACATTTTCTAATGTGTCCATAAGTCCTTTTTGGTGAGGATCCCATACGCTATCGCCATACTCAAGCATAGGCCTAACAAGCGTTAAGTTGGCTTTTCTTTGACTTCCGTACTGCACTTCCTAAGGTTTCTGATTACGAAGTTAAGGATTCTGTTCGCTTTACAGGTTATGGTCTCTATATGAGTTGCCCATTTTAACTTATTACTGAAAGTGATCCCTAGATATCGATTATCCGTATGTGTTGGCACGCATAAGTCTCCTATGTTATAATTGAATTTAAATTTATTTCGGTTGAAGTTAATATTAGTTTTCTTTTGTTAGCATAACATTTTAATTTATTTTTAACAAGCCATACGTTTAGTTCTGTTAGATCCTCTTGTAAGCCGGTGCAGTCTCCAAGGTTTCTTATTATTCGATAAATAATACAATCTTCAGCAAACAAACGAACTTCGATTTAAGAATTTTAGGCGTGTCATTGATATAAGTTAAAAATAATAAGGGCCCTAGCACACTTCCCTGAGGAACACCTGAGGTTATATTGGCAGCTTGCAATGATTGTTCGCCGATCCTCGCCTTTATTGTTCTGTCTCGAAGAAAGGAACGTCTCCATTTAATGAAAAGAATAAGAAACACTTATCCAATTAACTATCCTTGGATCAATATTTATACGCATTTTTTTTTCTAGTAGGATATTATGATTTACTACATCAAATGCTTTAGATAAGTCAATTAATACTGCATCCACTTGCTCTGATGTATCGTGAGCTTCCACCAGGTCTCGATTAAAGCATAAGAGTTGGGATTCGCAGGAGTATCCCCTCCTAAATCCGTGCTGACAATTGGAAATTCAGTTCTCATTGTCCCAATCTTTTCTTATGTAATCAGCTATCATTTTCTTGAAATGTTTATATACAACGCTCTTAAGACTTGTTGTTCTGCAGTTATATTATTTTTTTTATTCCTCCCTAATGAATTGGTATAACTGTAGTGGATTTCCAGTCATGCGGAATTTTGCTCTTGTTTAACTCAATTGAAAATATTCTGTGAAGATAATATACTATGCCACGTTCACCAATTTTTAAGGCCCCCCCCTCTATGTTGACTGGTCCGACTGATTTTTTACTCTCAGGTGAAGTAATTATTTTAAGTATATCGTTGAAGCCTATATTGAACCGCGGGTATTGCTTTACTTCTTCCTCTGGTTGACTTAGATTCACTGTTTGCCGTTTCCTTAGGTACATAATTATTTGCAAAGTGTTTCACGAGTTCCTGAGCTATTTCACCATCGTTAAACATTCTTCCCCGTTACTAGCTATTAATTTTTGAATGTCCTTTCTAGTTTTGTTTCGCTTTTGCATACTATTTCGCACATTATCGCATTTACCGGAGAGGACGTTTTTCAAGTAGTGAACAATAATAATAATAATAAATTTACGTAGTATTTTTAAAATAAGAATTGGACTAAGAAACGAACATGAATTTAGATGAGATGAAAGGAATTAAGAATTTTTTTTCTGAAAAACAGGTCAGCTTTCTTATTTTAAATGAAACTTATTTCGCCGATCGAATTCTACTTAAGGATCGTTTTTCTAATTCTACAAATGTAATAAAATTTTTTCATTGGGAAAAATTATATTCTTAACGACCTTGATCCACTGGGATACATAGACATACGTGCTTATCGTACGAGGCTATAAAGTTTTTTATCAGTAGTATATGATGGTTGATATTCTTTTATATACAGTAACGGCAGCCCATTATATACAGAGAGATACACTGCATTTAAAATAGATGCGGAAAACTTAAGGTATTGTTGGGCATTTAAAGGAAAAAATAGAAGGATTTATTTTACGCATCCAAAAATAACGTTAGCAGCATTATGCTAAAAACTTTCACGGAGATAATTAATAATTAAAGTTATTTACTTTCCCCCCTTAACCTCAACTAATTATTCAACTTCAAGAGAAAAGTTCAAAGCATGGTGAGAAGAGTTCAAAGAATGGTGTACAAATATTAAAACGCTTCCGTACACGTGAATCCAGCTTCTCCCGAAGAAATCCCTTTTAAAATTCCTATATACTGCAACCTCATCATAATTTAAAACAGTTGCAGACAACTTGCTCGTATCAAAAGAGATATTATGTTATACAGACACAATTACCCACACAGATGTTTGGCGTACAATACAATATGCATGACTCTCTTTCCTTTTGAGCTCAAAGTTTCATCTGTAACAAAGCCTGTTATAGTGTTTTTCACATTCCTAAAGCTAATCGTAATTATTTGTGTGGAATGGAACCACAGCCAGTAAAGTATTTCCGAGCTTCACCTATAGAAAATATACATATATTTATAAATCTGTAGATTTGATTGGTATTTATAAGGAAAGCCTAGCATTAATTAACGATTATAAAATGAAACAAATAATAATAAATCAGAATTTAGCTCTTCGTATGGTTTAAAAGAGTTAAACGTTGCAAATTTTAGGCATATACAAACGCAAATTGGCAAGAAAAGAAAATTAAGATTAAACTGAGTAAACAGAGAAAGGAACCAAAGACACGTTCTACAAAATAAAGTAATTGTTTATCCAATACAATCTTCTAAGTGTACTTGAAGACTTTCACAAAAGACGCTCTATTAAGAAAATACGAAGAGGAATTTAAGGGGATTAACGGTCAAATCGAGGTCATCTACTTAGTATCCGGGTCTCGAAAAAATATTTGAAATAAAAGTTTTATTTCCTGAATCTACATAAATACCCTGCAAGCTGCCCTTTGGCGTGTGGCAGGGGCCTTTTATGCAAAGCCATCAACATTTTTCTCTTATTGTATTAATTGACATTTTATATTGGAATGTTCATTTGAATGTGGATCAAATCCAAATAATATTTAATAACAAATAAGGCAACAGATAGTAATGGAGATTAATTCGTAATGGGGTCAGAATAACTTAATTATGTATTATTGGAATGTAATTTCAATTTTACTTTTCGAAATATAGTTCGAAAAATTTCGAAATATTTTCCAATCCTTAAATGCTTCAGTCCATTATATAGACTGCTATAGTCGATTATCAATATTCCCAAAAGTCGGTCATTTCCCAGTTTAGTTCAGTCAGACTTAAAAAATTGAGAAATATTCAGAAGTTTTTGCAAAAATATCTAACATTTCATTTTCTTAGGGAGACAATCCAACAACGGGGTACGGAGCCTCGTGAAGCAGAGGATGTATGGGTAAATAAGTGAGGTTACAGAAGGCAATCGGAAAAATTGAGCTTAAGTTAGCGAGAGAAGCGCTAAGAAACCGAGCTGCTCTCGAAAGTGTACACTTTCGCTCTACAAATTAAATCTGAGGATGACGAAAAGCGCTTCGGATATAAAGAATAAAAAGTACTTTCCTTAACGCGCCCCATCTCGACAAAGGTCGCGTACCTTCCACCTGTCTACCTCTTCCTGATAATGGTTGACATTCATCTCCTAAGGAATGCCTCCAGTCTTAAAACGTCTTCCTCGCACCATTTGCTCACTATGCTCCTCGGCAGAGAAAAAGTAATGGAGAGCGGAAAAATAATATCCGACGCTCTTAGCGACATCTTTTTGGCGCAAGGACACCAAAAACTCTTCCACTCTCAACCGGTTTGAATGCAGCCACCGCTCCCATAAATAGGCCAACGTGCACATGTGTCGCTCATACACACCCTATTCTCTAAAACACATCTCGGATGGTCGCTACCTCGACTGCTTCAGCATTCCATTACACGATCCGAGAAACGGGGAAATGGTGAGCCGAAGGATGGGAGAATGAAGGGCTCTCCGCGAAACGATTTTCTCTGTTCTATACCGAGCGAATTACAGCCTAAACGAATTAAGCAAAACAAGATTTCCATGGAGAAATAAGGACGCTAGGAAATTACCCACGTTTAAGAATCGTATCCTCGATTTTTACTGTAGAAAACAATATCAGTACCACCACTATTTTAATGAGACGTTGGTTCTTTCTCGTTGAAACAAGCATTGAAATGTTAGCTAAATATATTCAAGTTGAACGAGCTGTTTTGTTTACCATGCTTCCATTGATGCATAGCACTCAGGGTTTTTTTATCGTCCTATGAAAATGTCTCATTTATAGGAGGATTATTCTGGTGTAAGTACTCGGTTTTATTTGTCGTTTTGAAAGCAGAAAAGCGAGTGAAATTCACCCCAATTACAAAACTTAATTCAATGATTACAGTAATAATCCATCTATCACGTCAGTACATTGGCAAACTACTTATCAAAGTATGTCTCTTGACTTTCCTTGACCTTTCATATGATAATGAAATAAAAGCATGTCATTAGCAGTCTGTTTTATCGACTGTAAAATATGCCAATGTAAACAGAAGCTGACTGAAAATATTCTTATTCCTACCCATTTTCTTTCATGCTCAAATTTGGCTAACCAACACCCTTTCGCAGATAATTTAAATTATTAGTCATTTCATTTCTGAATAGTTTAGCTGCTAAATTATAGAAGGAAAAAATATCCTGCATACATACCGTTCGTAATGCTTTCTCAATGAATAACTAAACACCGTCCCTCACTCAAATTGCATTGAAATACAATCTCATTTTTATATCATATTTACCCACGCTAACGGCTTCCAGGATAGCTCCAAGTAACCTTAATGGCACACAATAGGAACCAAAACATACCAAACATTAGTAGGACCTAATCGAGTACCAAATCTCCGATTTCTGATCACCAAGTTCACCCTCTACTATTCTCGAGGGAATATTTGGTCCAGAAAAGAGTACACAAGGAAAAAGATTTTCCGCAAATAATCCACTTTATAAATCTTCTTCGTCTCCCTTCCGACCATTCAAATGTCTAACTCTTGAAAAAATCGAGATCGAGGAATAAAAAGGGAAAAGAACATTTCAAAGAACTGCCATTCCTTGGCTCTCGGTAACTCACATGCATAACTCTTAAGCCCGTCCGCATCCTTTAAAACCGCAATATCCGATTCCTATATGCTCCGAAAATTCTCCTATCCTTTTACTCGGAATCCAACCTCCGTTTCCCTTTCTGCAGAGGAGGGGGTCAAAGGATTCCCAGCTCTCATCCGCTTCTTTCTGCGATGCCGCCTTGAGGATATTAACGTATACACACTCACCATTCTCCCCTTTCTACGTATTTCGAGGAAAAAACATGCCCGAGAATTATTTCTTTATATATTTTAGATTTTTATGTTTTTGAAATCCTCGTTCCTTCTATGCGACTGAAAATCCTTCAAACTACTCCATTAGCATTTCGCTCATGAGAGCGGGCTTGTGTTACATTTCACGTGTGATTTTTCGTAGATTATGACGAATAGCGAAAAGACATTAACGAAACGAACGTATCCTCTTTACCCTTCAAACATTGCTCGTCAGAAGAGTTTTGTTTAAGGACTAAATGTTATAAAGGAACGTTTTGAGAGATTCATCAATTTAAGTTTTTGGGAGGAAAAGCGTCTACGTTACAGTTGCTATGGCAGTAAAAACAGATAAATTAACAAGTTAATAAATTACATTCAATTATTTTATATACTTTCTATCTCCATTCAGCAATATCCATTCAATTAATATCCATTCAATGCATATTAATTGAAATAAATTTTTTAACCTCAAAGTGCTTTAACATTCTATTATGAAAACAAGGCCAGACGATACAAAAAACTTCTCTCAGTTAAAAAGATTTGGCCCGGTTTTACAATACATACTTACAATGGACTTAAGCTCATGTACACTTCAGGGCCCGGTATAAAAATAATTTGATAAGTTGAAAGTGCACATTATATTCTCCTTTACCTATGATGGATTCGCATAGATATTAACTATAATCGTCGCCTTAATTCTAACAAACCATAATAAAACCGCGCCCTAAATGGAATTTTAGTGAAAGTCCATTTTAGGTATACATTATAATAACTTAGATTTATACCCCCACGAGCCACCAGTGGCGTATGGCAGGAGGTGAATTAACACATTATATAATGTACCTTTTAGCTTCTCTGGTGACATGTGGAAAGAACGAGTCACAGTGGGTTAGAAACGAAAAAAGCTGGCCAAAAATAAGAAAATGGTTTTTTTGAGCGCGGCTAACTTATACCACGATGTTTTTTGAAGCTTCCTGAAGAGGAATCTGAAATAAAATCCTGCAACAATTTGCGACGCCGATTTATATGCCGAATTTTCGATGGCGATGCAAGAGCCATATCCACGCGGCGGAGCGTCACACTCCATGACGATCTTGGATTTGAGAGGATATACGGACCAACTCGTATCTTAATGGTATTTTTACTGGTTTATAAGTATGATTCCTACTCTGTACACACTTTTATTTTGAATTCGTTTATTAAAATCCCAATGTCATGAATGAAGAAGTCTCGTTTTGTTCGATATTTAAATATAGCACAAAACTTTGTTTGCCTACACCTACCTTGTCAATTTTTCGATAATAGTAAGCTATATTTATTGTTTTACAAAAGTAAGCTGGTAATGTTTAAATATCTATCTAATGAAGCAGGAATCTTTCTCGGGTTTCCATCCGGGTAGTTTCTTGGAACAGGTCCGACGTTTCGGCTGCAATCACCGCAGCCATCTTCAGGGGATGAAGTGCCGAGGTTGGAAATCGGTCCAGTATATATAGGGGCTCGGAAAGTCCCTTTCACTTTTTTCATTCGTCGCGCTGGTGGTTGGACGTCATTNCTTAAATGCTTTCATCGTCAGAGGAATCTTCATCTCCGTACGCTATTTCGACTTCATGGCTCATGATCAGGAGCTCCTTCACTTCTTTGCCCATTTTTCTTGCTGTTCTTGTAACATTAATAGGTGCTGACATGGATATCATTGGATCGGATGTTAGTAGCAATCTCCGGAGCAAGTATTCATTGGTGAAAACTCGCGGGTGTTTGCTACTGAATCGCTCGTGTCTTTATTTCGGGCCTCCATCGCCTCCTCCGAGAGTTGCCCCAAAGGAAGAATGGATTCCTCTGATATTTCTTTGCCGTGAATTCAAACTTTATGGATAGTTGGTGGCAAGTAGTACCACGAATATAATTCCACGAACAACAACGTGGTAGCCCAGCAGTAATCCTGGAATACTTTTTCATTTATATTCAAACCGATAGAGACTGCTTTCAAGGTTTTGGAGAATATTTTAGTGAGATTCTCGTCGTTCCTTAAAGTTAAATTTTAATGAATAAGTATTGAAGGAGGATGATGAAACTAAGACTCGTGCACTTGAAAAGATGAAATATAACACTTCAAAAATGAATTACTAAAAAAATACTTTTATCATTCCAAATAACAAAATGTATCCATGTATATTTCATCATCTGCACATTTTTTTTCAATAAGAAGCATGTATCAGGGATAACGATTTCAAATTCACACCTGTAATTTCAGCTGCTAGATTTGGATTTTCAAAGAAACGCCTAGTGCATACGCATCATTGGTAGTTCCATATCCCGGCTTGGGCACATCCACAATCATAATAACTGACTCAGCGTGTATATTGTGAGCTAAAACTTGCGAAAACATAATACGAAGTACAACAGTTTTCCAAAAAACACACACGGCTGGATATCATAAACCGAGCCCCTAAGAGATTTTTACTCAGGGTTAAGGGCGCTCTCAGACCTTCTCCCAATAACGGTCAGATGTGATTTTGCTGTCCTTGCAATTGAGGGCCAGAGAGAGGGTAAAAAGAGTAAGATGGACTTAATTAGCTTTAAAATTTTTTTCATGGAGTGAAACTTTCGCAAATGGTATATCTATCCAGAGATATGATGGAAACGGTACGTTACCGCTTAATTTACTCTTGCATTAAGGGTAAAGCGTGGAAATATACTATATATCTTATTTTTTCCTGTCTTAAGTTAGACCAAAGGTTCGCTTTAGCATAAAACCCCAGAAACATAACCATTAAGAGGCCTGTTGGTCCGTATATCTTCTCGAATCCAAGATCGTCATGGAGGGTGACGCTCCGCCGCGCGGATATGGCTCTTGCAACGCCATCGAAAATTCGGCATATAAATCGGCGTCGCAAATTGTTGCAGGATTTTATTTCAGATTCCTCTTTAGGAAGCTTCAAAGAACATCGTGGTATAAGTTAGCCCGTATACATCGTGGTACATCACTAAAACGTACGTAAATGTTGCTATAAAATTCTAACTAAAATGTAAACCGATCAAATAATAAAATTCACAGTATCAGGCGAGGTGTTGCGGAAATCCATCGAGGGAGAAATAAATGAACTATAAGTATAATGAAAAAGTACCATTCTTTTCCTTTTTTCCGTGATGAAATGGAATTTGTAACTATGTAAGTAACTAAGACGATCTCTTTGTGTGACAAGCAGACCAATCTTCAAAAATATTATGTAAGGCAACCAGCATTACACAACCCGGTTATAACGTTATCCCGTTTAAGACGCGATTTTCGCTTGGTCCCGCAAAAACGTCTTAAACGGGTTTTACTTTATTTGATTTAGTGATCGATTCCTTGAAACGCTATTTCGATGCCTCTTAGAGATCGCACTCGTTTCTTACTGAAATTACAATGTCTTCTACTTTACCTAAAAATTCTGAATCGATGAATTTTTTTTTTTTAAACCCGTCCGTAGTCAGATCTTCTCACCTCGAACGATTACTACTCGAGGAGGGATCTTATCATAGTGGTAACGCTGCTGTCGATCCTGAAATCTCCAGTGACGTAACGGGCTGCTCTACGTTAGACGATCTATAAATTTGAGACTAACTCTATTTCATGAGGATCCCAAATTGCGCTGCAGCATTCCAGATAAATGTCTATCATTCATCTTTATTTAAGCAGAACCAGTAAATTATATTATACATGCTTTTAATGCTCTCAGTAGATTAGCATACTGCGAAAACATAAACAAATATACCTCGTCATATCAACACAGTTCTTAGATCCACTTCCAGCCTAAACGGGGCGGAGAGATGCAGAGGTTGGAGGTGAATTAGCTCAGGTTCTAGTAAGATAATTTTTGAAAATACACGCCTATTTGTGTGTGTTATTTCTTCCGATATCGTCGCGGGTTATCTTTAACGAAAGATAAATTTCTATGCCTAAATTAAAAGCCATTACCTATTCGTAATACCAATTTAAGCAGCCGACTCCCTCCCGTTCACTTAACTAGGCTGAGATCTGGAATAATCCGTTTATTAGAGCTGAAATACAGTCGTTGTGAGAATTGACATCGCATAATTCCTTTGAAAGAATATTGCGATACGTAATTTAATGATATTTTCCAACTAAGCTGCTCAACTCGAATATTTCTTTGGACCAATTTCCAATGTAAAATCTAAGTTTCTGGTACTTTCTTTGATTCGTGTCATCATGTAGTACAGTTAAATTAACGACATTCAGTCGAATTACATGGAAGAAAGGGCAAAATTATGTAGCATCCCATCACGTCTCTTAGAAACAAGACTATCGACAGTTTATCCAAAAGAAAGAAGTATAACATCCTCTTGAATAGAAAGATAATGTATCCAATTGAGTGAATGTATGTCAATAGGCCAAATGATGGTTGAACGACAATGCAAGAGAATAGAACCATCAAAAAGACCCCAAATGTTCATTACACTTTCCTTGAATTTATCAAGGTATGGAAACCAACTTGAGAAGCATTTACTATTTCCGTATGACATTGCGAACGAACACTCAAGGCGGATAAGTAGGCAGGATAGGGATCAATGAAGTATTTCTGGATGTTTAGAACATTCCTTCTCACGTCAGATGGTGATCGCATTATTTATTGAATGAAGGTTTATTTTTAGAGCTGAATACGATGAAATTAAATGTTTTAAAGATTTTCTTTGAAATAATTCCTTAAGCAGATGAAATAGACCAGAACCGAGGTATTTCTCTATCGATTTCATTTAAAGATCTCGCGGAAGCAAAAATATGAGTGTGTTACACAAGTTTAACATTTTAAAGTCATCCCTCATTCCGAAATAGACATTTTAAGAGAGCTCTTTTCGACGAATTTCACATTTCTTCAGCCTTTCAGCTGCTCTTTGAGTAAATAATTGGATGAATGCAAAAAGTGTTAGTCTTCCATAGAGTAAGTTGTAACAATCATGAGCGAAGGAAAACATATTTAATTATTGTCTTGACAACCATAAACAGCTATTTCACATCTAATGTAATGATCGACGTCTGATATAAATGTATATATTCACTAGCAAACTTCCCAGTTAAATATTACGGAACTTAATTTAAAATAATTTCAAAATGCATGTAGTAGCATGCATTTGGACTTCCTAAGTCAGAAGGTTCCAATTGTAAAACCGTAATATTTTAATATAGATTTGTGAACAGTGGCTGGTTTTTCTGTTACTGGATGACTTTCGAATATATTTGCTCATATAGAAATATGCATATAGAAAGATGCATATATAAATATAATAAATTAACAAAATTTTATAGAAAAAAAAATTGTGAATTTAAGTATGAATTCCACATTCACAAAGAGGTCGAAAATAAAACGGTCGATATTTAAAACGGGCTTTTCAATGAATGAATATACTTCGGCATTATTGTAAATAAATAGATCATTGAACTACTGCTCATATTATGTCTCAAACAAATATTTACGTATGTTTACGCATGTTATGTTTCAACAACAGTAAGTTCGTTATTTTTAGATACAATTGTAATTAGATTATATTATATAAATTTATAACAGAATGCCAAAAGAGAACCTGCTGACAACCTTTCGTTTAGCAGGACCACGTCACCTTAACTTTTTTCTGGTATTATATAATTATTTCAGTATAACTTCCATATTTATTATTATTTTCTGTATATAATACCTATAGCTGCGAATGTAATGTTATTTATCAAAAGAAGTGCAATGTTTATGTAAAACAAATAATATTTTTGTATTTTTAAGCTCTTATCTAAAAAATAAGTAAGAAATAAAACTATCATCTTTTAGTCGTTTGAAAATATTAATTTTACGATTTATTTTGATAAAAAATTGAGATCGGCACCAATATTTGAGTTTGGTAAACGTCCCCATAATGACCCCACACGATAGAACTCAACGTAAATTGAATTCTAAGTCTATTATAACTGGATACACAACCTACTCATAGCGTAAATTTAAAAATATACTAATTAGGATAGATTTTTAAGCTAACAATGCTATCAGAATTCCAAAACGTTAAATATTACATTTCGTTCGGAACTGCAAAATGTTCAACTCAATTCGTGAGAATTGCTTAAACTCGCAGCTTTAAAACCTCTTCTGCGTTGAAAATTTGTTCTTCTTCTCAAAAACCTTCCCTTTTCTCACCGTGGTATTTCTTCGTCGTATTGATTACAAAAACACCCATAGATGTCCTTTGGTGAATCAAACTGAATTGGAAACATTCTTACATGACCGTATGTTTGTCCTGCGATTTGTATAGATTGTGCTTTGGATACTCTGAAATTCGGGACAGATATGTAATCGGAATTTCTTCCATGGTTTGGTATGGTATGCTTGAACGTTACAGGGAAGCTCATTTTGCAAAAAGAAAACTGTGACGGAAATTTGAGAAACTGAAATCATGAATTTAGCATGATATTCGCTAATATACTGCTAATTAATTCGCTAATGTACTGCTGATTAAGTCACTAATGTTCTGCTAATTAAATGGAAAAGTTACATTTAAAATTGTTGGTGAGAATCGCATGCGCAAGTAGTGAACAAAATGCTGAGATATTTTCGCAAATATTACATTAAACAAAATGCGTCAAGGAAAACCAGGAAATTAAGAAATATTCACATTTTTAAAAATTTGATTTTGGTCAAATACGGAAGTGATATTTCCTAATAATCAAACAAATTAATTATAAATATTCAACTTCAGGTGGTGAGTGCGTCACATTAATATCGAATTCGGAATAACAATTGGATACATTAGAAATGACAAACTTCATTGGGTCCCTTGAATTGGCTTCCACAGTGACGGAATCAACGTCAAAGATATGGGGATTCATGCACTAACATGATGATGCAGTCGTTCAGCAAATCGACGTTCAGTCGATGAACGATGCAAATATCCAAGGAATCTTTGAATTGTTCAACTAACGTAATCTCTATTTTTCTTTCAGGTAAGTGCACGTCTCTGAGAATTCTAAGCTTTACACCGCAACTCTTGGAAAACAAGTTCTGGTGAGTATTCAATACCCAAATAAGTATGAAAAAATATTACATTCCGCTACAACTTTATGGGCAGTTGGAGTGCACCTGACAAATTTTAACATCTACGTTTATCTCTTAACCCATAAATTCATTAAAATTTTTTTTTTTAAGGTATCGATGCTCTCGAGAAGTCGCACTCAATTTTATACAATCTATCAGGAAGCTGACTTGATGATATAATGGCAATAAACCTTTTTGTAAACCTTTTGATGATATAATGACTTAAACCTTTAGCCCATTCCATGTTCGTTAACTAAAATGTCAGTAGAGAGTACGCAGCATACTTTCTTTTGGTGAAATCATGAATGTTCAAGATGAACCTTATCAAAATATCCCACCAAAAAGTGTACATCAACATCTACATGTGTACCCTACAAGCCATCTTTCGGCGTGTGGCAGTGGATGCACGTGTATGGAATGATATTTGATTTGAGGCAAAAGTTGCAACGAACCATTTTTATTTTCTATGCTATACAAAGCATTGAGTCCAAACCTACAGCACAATTGCAAAACAGCATTGAAATTTATCCAGTTATAATGTTTCACTTTTTGAACTTGTTGTAGAAAGTGATCCAATCTTTATTAACCACAACATAATATGATAAAACAAACTGGACACTGCATTACAGATTAAATTTCAAAATGTAGTCTGAATGCTTCTATTTTATGCTAAACTTTTAGCATATTTCTCATAGCTTATCGTTAAAGTAAGAACCGGACAACTCCAAAATACTACATGTATTAATTACATGAAGGATCAACTCCAAAAGGCCTGCATATTTTATAATGAGCTATTGTAGCTCTAATCAAGTCTTATTAATATTCTTAAACGTAAGAATCTACACCAAGATGAAAAAATTGTGTACTCGGCACTACAACATTAGTAAGGCACGTTAAAAAATGCTGCAACCACGGAGATGTATTACTGAAGATCAAGTTTTTGTAGCAGTAGAAAACTCGGAGGAGGAATTTCTTACATTTCCCAATCATTTTCACTGCGGATGTGAGTGATTGCCACGCATCCCGTTGACCAAGTTCCACAATCATCTCCAGACGGGAATCGAAGAGTCATTAATATGCTGATCATTCATGTGTTCCCTTAGGAATTTTCTCTCGAACACAAATGCCATCTATCACTCCAGCATTCGAGAGAATTTGGGTCATCTGGCATTTATTCTAAATCGGCATATCGATTACGGACGCCATTCGCAAGCGTTTGAGGAGACGATATTCATTATTATTATTATAGAGGGAGAACTCATTAAGGTACAGAGGGTTGGAAAATGATTACTCAATTAAATTTGATAACATCCACAGAGGCCGTCACTTTGTGGAATTGTCAATAAAGTTGTTGAATAAACTGTTTTAAGATTCAACTACTTTCCCGAAGTTAATAATTTAGTTAATGATAGTAAAAATAATCGCTTAGGTTGCAAGTAATCGAATGTTAACTGAAAAAAACTCTTAAATCTTTGCTTTCATACAACTGTTTTAATCGATAATTACATCATCGTGTGAGATTATGTTGCAAAAAGAAAGGGAAATTCCAGGGTAAAAATTGTTTAGGTTAACACTTGGTAATTAAGAGCTGTGCATTAAACATGTTTATCATTGCATATTTTTAACTTTTTGGTGGAAAATGAAGATGAAAAACTAGCTTATCATTTTTATCATGAAAAAGGATCATAGATTATCAGAAGTTAGTGCCTTCAAATATAAGGATGATTATCTTAATAGTCAAAAGATTCCATTACATCAGCATTTCTAAAAGTGTTATAGAGGAGAGGCTTGCCTAATTGGGAAGAGATTCCACTGATTTAGGGGTAATTTGTACTATAAATATATTAATATTCGGACTGAAGTAAAATACACAAAATAGGAAAAAGTGATAGTAAATCTTAGAAATATTCTACATCATGTTCGATTCATAACCTCAACTGCTATCCATTTATCGCTTATTGTAAATTGTAACGTATTAGCGTATCTTCAGAAGCCGATAAACTTTAGAGTCGATCTACTTCGGACTACTTTCAAGAAGTACTTTCTCTGTGAGGAAACAGTAATTTGCTAGTTTCATATCGTTAAGTACACAAAGAAACAGAAAGCTACAAACACTCTACCTGAGATTAAAATCTTTTGCTATTCTCAGGCCCGTTGTCATTTTCGTTCTTTCACTCTTTCCAACATACCTCTTGTCTGTTACAATAAGAGACGTTAACTTTCATATATGTCTCGAGATTTCTTTCCCTTTTTAGAGGAGTAGTTACTTTCCGAAAGGTGTAGATGAAACTTTTATCTTCATATCACAGCATAAGAACTCAAGATATGTCTTTCCATCCAAAATGTTGACATTTCACTTAAATATTCAACCGTATTCTATTACAAAGAGACGTGTATAGGCTGAAGTTCGCCTCACATCGTAGCGAGTTATAAAGCTGCTTCTAGAAATCTTTAATCATGTTTCATATCAATAAGTTAGTCTTTTAATTGAAATTGAGAGTATAAATACTTTCCCATAGCTCCAAGGAATTCCTATCTTGAAATTATCTTTAAATACCTCGTTTTAAAAGTCGAACGGAGGATGGAATAGAATTTAATGGAAACGAACTACCGTCAGATGGTCTCATACAAAGAGACAACTCATGAAGTGGTCTTAGAAGGAAACCTCCCCAAAGGATATCACAAGGATTGAGGAAAGCTGTATTTACTTTGCACTGTAAACTGGCTTTACAGTGAAAAAAGTGCCTCTGTGAGGCCACCTAGCGGTAGATCGTGCCTCTACGTGGAGGCTTTCTTCACAATAGCATTGTCAAACAGTGTGGAAGAGATGCGGCATGGTAGTTCAGTAGTATTTTATATTATAAAAGCGTTCCCAAAATGTGTGGAAGTGACGCGGCATTCAGTGGTTAGAATACCTATCCGGAAAGTGGTAGACCTGGGTTCGATTCCAGTCGCTAATATTCACATTTGTTTATCCTTGGGATTCAGCCGCACTGGTTTACCGTACAATAATACCCCTTTCCTCAATCCTTGTAATCTTATACAACTTGCAACGAAAGAGAATTGGTGTAGTTTTATTTTAGGCTGAATTCAAGCGGTTATCAGTAAAAAAAATATACATAAATTATATATGGAATTCTGAGATTAGCTTGTATACGGGATTTCCTGTTCTTGACGCCATCTCTCCTTTATAAAAACAAATTAAAACACTTAAAATAGCTCATATTTGGCACCAAGTTCATTTGTAATCCATTGTATTGCGTTTCCAGGTATTTCTTAAATGCCTCGTCGATAATTTCTAAAATCTTGGAATTCAATAAATGTTCTGATAACACGGTGATATATGTTTATAGATACTTGAAGATATGAACGATTTTTATGTATAATTGCATTATTGATTTAGTTCTCTCGCTGTATTCACTGAATACACGAAACGTTCGTCTTTAGCATATTGTTTTAAATGTTGAGAGTACTAGATGTTTGCATCGCTGAGTTTAAATATGAAGAAAAACCAAAATAATCAAATAATCAATCTCAGTTTTTTTGTTTCCATTATGTAATACCTCCTTAAATTCCTTAAAACCACAACATGTGGCGAAATTACCACTCTTCTAATAAAATTAATAAAATTCCAATGATTCAATAAATCCCTACGAAGCGGAGCTTGTTGAGTGACGAAGGAAACAGAGCAGCCACGTTACTTTCAAAAGAGAATGCTCGGAGTTTTTACTCGTTAGAGTCAGGAAAAAGGAAAGGAAGGAACCGTTGGAATAGAAATTCATTTTTGTATTTCTCGCCTACGTTTTTCCCAATCCCTCAGCCGTAACGCCATGGTCCCTAAATATCTCTTTATTCACCATTTCCCACTCTTTTCAAAACAAAAGACATCGATTCTTCACTCAAATGCCCTCTCTGTTTGACCACAGATTTCCTCCTAAAAGGGTTTTTCTTTCATTTCTGATAAACATCAAAGCCGCATGCATTGACTTTGAGACGTCATTTGAAAGAAGACTCCACTCTAACGCCTTTTCTCCATTTAAATACGCCCCTTACAATGAATCTATCGACTACAGAAATTTTTTCAGATATACAGTTTCTATATTTAAATTTTCTTAAACGCCGCAGCATCCTTTACGCATTTTGTCCTCTCCTCCATTCGAACACGACGATATGTCGATCTATTATTCCTCAAGATTACCTTCACAAATTCAATGAATTGAAATGAATTAAATAAAAAATTAAGGAAAATAAACATTCTAAATAATAAATCCCTCTAAAGGCAAAGAGAAGTTGAAATTATGTGCGTGGCGTAAAGCAGTGCTCCTTCCGACACAATGATTTCAAACGAAGAAGAGGTAGAAATTGTAGTATTTTATTGTAGTATCGAACCCGGAACAGCTTCAACCAAAGATGAACCCGCAGCCTACTTAACCATCAGGGAGCCCCGTAAAAGAGGGAAATGGAAGGAAATAACACCTAAATAGAAACGACGGGCAAAATCAGGACTAGAAAGTCCCACATTCCATTTGATCATAGAAATCACCAGAAGGTAATGACGCGTTAAGATCGCAGAACTTTTCATAAATCGGTGAAATATAATAATAATAGTAACTCGTCTTTATTTTTGGGTGAGATTAGATCTAAAATCTATAGATCTATAGATCTTGAATCTAACCCTGAAAACAATATGCTAACAGACAAGCACTCATGGGGAGGAACATGCAGGGGAACTCAGGACATAAAAATAACATCGGGTCGACAAAAACGCACATGACGTCTTAAAAATCACGATCTCTATGAATTGAAAATGAACGTACAAGTTTGAGTGCATCGATGATGTTGAAAATGTCTGATTGTTCAACTGAGCATATGAGATAAATCCAATTAAATCTTTATAACACGTTTTAGCGTTCAGATGTTTACATCTATGGTTAAATTCACAAGACATTGAGAACACTTACATGATAATATGATTTTGACACTGTGACCGACCTAAATGTAAAAATTCGAAGCTGAAAACAATGGATCTTATGTTAGTGAAAATGTGTAGAAATTGATGCTGCTCGGTCAGAATTATCGTGATTAACAATTAGTGGACCAGAAGTTATATAAGAATTAAGGAGGAATTATAAAGCCAAAGAGACATGATGTTTCCGACTTATTATAAATTAATTCTCATTAACATGAACAGAAGAAAATTATAAAAGCAGAAAAAAGAAGGCTTTAGTAGGAAAGAATATGCGATAGGCTTCTTGAAAAGACAAGGAAGCCGTTCGGCTGAATCCCAAGGAATAAAATTCTTCACGAAAAGAATTTAAACTTAATTTCAAAATTAAATATTCAGTTCAAACAATCAATTTTTCCGAAAATGGTAAATGATAAAATCTGACTTACACGAGTTTATCTTATTCCATTAACCAAGGGATAATCACTACTCTAGGATTGCGGTTCAATTCCTGTTGCATAAACTATTTAAGCTACATCTATTGCATTGTTGAGTCTATCACTCACACCTATTCTTCTATCACATCAATTATTTACCTTCGGAAGAACACCATCGACCGCCACGAAACACTTCTATTTTTGTCCCAAACATTCTTCTTATCTCTTTAGAAGCTGCATTTCTTTTCTTATTCAACCTCCGTTAAATAACTCCATTCCCAATTGGAGGTGAAACCACTCCACCTTTATTCCTCCACAAGAGTAAATACAGCGACCAAATAGCCCAGAGAACTCAGAATGTGAAAGCATAACCCTTCCACACAACTTGAGGCGATAAGGCCGTGTTTGAAGGATGAGTATAAATAAATGATGCTCTTTCCCACCATCCTCATACAATCGCTTCCTCGATCTCCCCAACTCTTATTTATTCCCTTCCCTCAGCAACTGCTTCAAATGAGTCACATTAAATATACCAACCATGCTATTTATACAATTGAATCACAGTTAAGGCAATTTATAGTTTCACGTGAAGGGTACAAAATATGTTTTCTGATGCAAGAAACTTTCACCAGTAATACTACATTTAACTTCATATTTAACGACCAGAAATATGATTTACAATCCCTATGTTTATTGAAATCATTCTGGGTAGGCATTACTTCATGGAAAATCCTAATGTTATATGGGATACGACTTGGTATTTTCCACAGTGTATTAGAAACGGTTTCATCTTCTAAAGCTTGAATATACTTCCACGAAAGTGAAACCGGGCGTGTTTTAGTGTATAAAATAAGAATATAAGATTATCCATGTATATATGATACAATACAAAAAATTCTTATTAGTTGAAATGGTAATACAATTTTACAGTTTCATTGATTGATGAAAACAATTTCACCTTGAACATGACGAAATATCCTTCGTTTGATTATCATGTGATTTATAACCTACTTGAGAGGGTTAATAAAGATTATTCAGGTTTCTAAAGATTAGTAAAATCTTTTCGTAATACAACTGTTAATTAGAATAGCTGTTAAAGGTTGAACATTTTTTTTCAAAGGTTTTCCGGCTGTTAGGTATTACGATTTACTCCAGATTTAAGAATAAATATTTGCGTTTTTATATTTATGAATAAATTGCATCTATTAAATAAGGACCATTCGTTTACAAACATTACTTACACGTGTTTTCGAAGTATTTGCTTAAAATAGTATGCTCTGTCAACATCAGTGAATAAAGAGTTATTTTACAGAAGTTGAACGTAGTATGAATTATGACAAAATGAAAATAATAGCTTATTTATAAAAAGTTATAGCTTATTTATGAAGTATATTTTAGATGCAATTTGATAATAAACATCATAAAATAATAAATGAGAGTGGTATTTCATCCTTCATATTACTGCGGAATCACATTTATTTCGTTATACTAACATGATATTCGTATATTTATGCGCAAATACTACTCCCTCATATTTTTTATGACCTTAATGCTTACAAGCGGAGTTTTTTTTTCAATGCATCTCTTTTGTTACATCACAGCGTGTATGCAAGGAATATATTGCCCAAATATATATAAAAATTAAAGTTCAAAATAAATTGCATTAGCCAGAACCGACCGATTGAAACCTGTAAATTATCAGCTGCCAGAACATAAGTGTTTTAGCAATATTTTAAAGAGGATATTTCTAAATGAACTGCCTAATAAAGGAGGTAATTGCTTTAGCTGTAGATCTATCACAAACTAGAACTACTCTAGAACAAGTCACCGCAACCACTTTTATCTGCCTTCAGACGCCATAGTCAGTAAAACAAAAGTTAAACCGTCGCCAAAACACCGCGGCTAAATTCCTATTTATTCATCGCGTAAAGCTGCAAAAGCTAGCATAAATCCCGCCACAAAGTTTTCTGAATGCATTAGCAGAGATCACACGAAGTTAACAAGATCCTCACACACTCCCTGCCGCCGTTCTCCGGGAATGACATCCTCCGGTCTTAGCGACATATATTCCCAACTCCCATTCATGGAACAAAAGAATTCTTTTGTGTCGAAAAAGTAGGATGAGGGTGGGAGTGTTTCCACCCCATTGCAAGAGCTGCCCTCTTTCTTACGCCCTGGAGCATGTACCGAGTCTTCAACGTCCCAAAAGATGCCAGCTGACCGCAAACCGACTAACCTCCATGGCGTCCGGAGTTCTAACGAAGAAAAGGAATGAAAAGGGGGAGATTCTTATGGAAGAAACTTCTGCAAAACTTCCATCACCACCCACGAGCCACGGGGGCCAATCCTGTATTCCTTACTTCCCCCATCTTTTCTCTCCCGGTAGAATTACTTTATTACTTTGGCATCAAACGCCGAAAATTTCGTTATTTTATATAAGTTACAGAGAGTAAAAGATGCGAGACGAGGGACGGCGCTTCCATTCCGTAGGTTTCGGAGAAATCTTTAAGAGGAAACTTGAGAGATGACTAATTTGGGAGTGTAAGAAGTTGAGGGTGAATTGTCTGCTATCCTTCCTCTCTTTTGGAGTTCCTTAGAGTTAGAGGGATATTCAGACTTGACTTGTGAAGTTCAAAAGGATCTACGATGCAAAAGGAGGTCGTTTCCCAAATCACAAATAAGACGGTCATTTTTACGGAAGTGACGGCATGATTCTTTTTAAAGATTTTACGTGACTCTGAAAAAAAAACATTGCCGCGCACTCGTCTTACATTATAACTTAACGAAATAATACCATGTTTTAACTTTATCAGCAAAGCCATGACGTAACACTAGGTCAACTTTTTGCAACGTATTTTATAAAAACGAAATGATCTAGTGACGAAGTCAGATGAAAGTGCTTCCATCAATAAGGCATAGAGCGATGGCAGATCGCCAGTCGATCGGACGATAGCCAGGGCTTGGCCACGTTGACCGCCTCACAATAAAGTTCACCCGTGGGAAGAGAATCTGTGTGGGTTCCACACTCCCAAAATTAACCCTTATAGATTTTCGCTATCGAGCTATTCATGTATAAGAACCAGTTCAAACTTTGTAATGGGCAGTAAAATAAGAATTGCGATGCTATAAAATATATAAGATTATCTAAATTTATGAGATAAAAATAATTTCAAAACCTAAAATGTCTTAACACATTATTAGTTTATATGGCTAAAGTTTTTGGATGATGCAATTTACTATTAATCGATAAATCAATCAGTGGTTAAACTATTTACAGTGCCAGATATATTTACTATTAATTAATTACGGATTCTAAGTGAGACCTTGACTTTCCTGTACACATGAGTATCCATCTTTTATTCTATAGCAACCCGATTTTTATGGCATAAACAATGAAATGAAGAGAGTTAGATAGTTTTAAGTAAACTAAATTATCTTCTTTAACATATAAAATATCGGAGCAGCATCAATAGCTTAAATTTCAATTTTACTACTGATTCTACTCGAAATGTTTCCCTTTATTAATCACTTACTATTTTCTTTAAGCCATAGCTCGCATTAACGAAGAACATCAAATAACATATCCTTGTAGACTTAGTGTTATTTGATTAATTCTTTTGTTTACAATAAAGAACATATCTTCGTAGTCTCAATATATTCAAGTCAACGATGACATAATTCCTCAACCGTGGTGTAAATGCGGCTGTAAATTGCTGATCTTTTTAATCGAACGTCAACTCGATATCTATTGATCCTTATCGACTATTGCGAGCAACTTAAACTTATAGCAAGGGTCTGTAATAACTTTATCGGTAAGTAAATACCTCATACAGAGGAAGGTCTGAGAGTTAAAGATGTTTTGCACTCAGAAATCCAGTTATCAAAGTATACTGACTCTTAAGAGATGCCAAGTAGGTTAGGAAGAGCACATTATGTAGAGAAATTATGCCCATGAAGAGATTTCGAATACGAAAAGCCTACTTTGGCAGAGGAGGTATTGTCTTCGAGCAATATATAAAGCGTTGCTATGGTCTATTACTTTGTCCTAAAGCAACGTGAGATAGAAAACGGATGGTCAACTTGGGACTCACCCCTGATATTATCGGGAGGGAAGAACTGACCTCGCATTCCTCATCTTACGTAAATTACACTTAATATTCAAAAGATTCGTTAATAATCGTCAAATAGAAATTTTTCTAAATCTAAGAATTTTCACAGTCCTCCTACTCTAAATTAAAACGCATTCAACGCTTTTAGTTGATTTCAGGAAATCATATTATTTGTATTTATATAATTTGTATTTTGCGTTTGCATTTGCATCTCTGATACAAATTATGATTTCTAGGACAACTTTTATACTTAACTGGAATGCCGATTTGGATCTTAGATAATATTGAAAATTGAATAGAAATAGTATTGAATGATAAAAAGAAAATGCGAGCCGTAGAGTCAGATTTAATGTCTAAAAACCGAAGACTGATAAGCGTAACTTTTCTATAATTTTACAAAAATTCGGCATAAAAGGCGGAACTTAACTGTACGTTGTTTATCAAGGAGAGACTATTAAGTCTGAATATTTCATAAATTGCGGAAAAGGTACGCTTTTCTGTATTCATTTACTGGATTATATAGAATTGCACACCTTATTTTTTTAATTACGCCCAGATTAAATGCCATAAGATCTATTTACGTAGGCTTATGATCACTTTTTCTATTGATAAAAATTTCTTGAATTGCCCAATTTCAAGGAATGAGGTGGGGAATTATTTGGAACTTAAGAACTCTCATAATTATAGGTCACAAACATTTTGGAGATAGAGCGCAGATGTTTACTAATTGAGATCTGCAACCTCAGCAAGAGAATTTCACTTTAAAATCGATAAGGAGTCCTCTTGGAGAAACAGCTTCTTCCAGAACCACCCCCACTCCATATGATTCACACGGCAATCTCTTTTCATTTGTCTTTTCACTTCCTTCAGTATTCCCGTTCAGCCATGAATACCTTCCTTTGAAGCCAAATATTTTCCTGTTCAGATGGATTTCATGTGAAATTTTACTCATTCATTCGTGAGGATGGGAAAACTGGAGATAAATTTTAAATCTATTCTTAGTTTCGTTAGAAAAATTTAACAGTATAAAAATCATATTTTAACATGCTTTTCGGTGAATATTGAATCCTCCAACAACCTGCAGATTTTCGAGTTTAATGGACAACTTCAAACCCACGCAAGCACTTTAAGTGAAGTTACAAATAACATATGTTTCATATTTGGCAAAGATGAAGCATAGCAGTTTCGTATTGCCTAATCAAAATCACTCACACCGTACCACATACACTCAATCCCCACTATGAAACTAATCCGTACTTGTTGCAGAGGCTTTTAAGGGTGAGATCCCGTAGATTTTCTCGGTAAAAAGCCCTTCATCCATTTGCAAATATCCGTATCACAAAGTAAAATTAGTTTATTCGAGATAATGAAGAAATTATTACGGGAAAACGACATTAGATGGACAATTATTTTTCCGAGCTGTATAAAAACGGTACTCTCCCAAGGACGCCATAGGTTTCCGACAATTACCTTAAGCTCTCTGTTATCCCTTTTGATCTTTCCCACTGATCCTCACTCTCCATTCCATCTCCCTCCATTCTCTTGACCCATTTCCTCTTACAACTCAGCGCACCTATCGTATTTTCAATTCTCCTTCATTTATCCCCCATTAGCCGTCTTACTGCGCTGCTTAACCTCCTAATTCCTTCCTCTTCTCTACCACTGCAGTCTCAAAGCCTTTCTTCCTCTCACAATTCCCTCCACAAATATTCTGCAATGTTCTCATGCATTCTCTCTCTCTGAGATGTCTTGCAATTCCCTTTCGCCCGTTCTCATTTGCCCCCGAAGACTAAATGACCTGGGCTTTCTCCCCCTCGCTCTTCTACTCCACACCGAGGTTTTCCAGTTCATAACTTACTTCGGCGAATAATTAGCGGACCGTAAGCAATTGTTTGCAGTCGGATTTAATATTACGCAGGCTAGCAATGTGCCTCGCTTACGTAATTCGTTACTGAAATAACGTCGCGGAAATTAAATTTGACCTGAAAAGTCCTATCCATACGTATTTGTTCGGAATATATGCAAAAACTGTTCATTTTACGATTGGAGATATTGCATTAATCAAAAATTAAATTACATTAAACCATCGCTCCTATAAATTCATATTTCTAAAAGGTTGAAATTTAAAAAAATAACATTAATTTACAATAAAATAATTACAAAGCGTTATCAGTAATAAAACTTAATGAAAAACTGGTCCGAACAAGTGAGGGCAACGGTTGATAAAAATGCTTCTCAGGTTGGTGAACTGTCAATCTGAACGTCTTCCGTCAATCTTACGTCTAATAATGCACACACTATGCAAATATGACACAACGAGAAGAATAAGATTCGTATCCATGATTCAATTACTAGATCGAGGGAATAAAGCTTTTCTCACATGAATTCTCTCCAGGTGAGAAGATCAGATTATTGACAGAAGCTCCTCGACAAATTCATTGATTCAGAATTTTCAGAAGAAGTGGAAGACATTATCATTCCGGTAAACAATGAGCGTGATCTCCGAGAGGCGACCAAACGTTATAAGTAAAGAATCGCTAAAACAGATAGTTGTTACTGGTCGGTTCTTTCCCAGAGCAATAGAGAAGCGAACAGAATGGATTAGGCGGTATTTGGTGTTGATTCCACCCCTGCCACACGTCACTGGCGGCTTGTGGGTTATGAAGCTAAATATAAATAATAAAAAGGAAGAGTTTGCTTCTTCGCACTTTTTTATCGTTTTATTTCGGAAGAGATACATATTTACTTATACGTCAGTGCCACTAAATAAAGAAAACAAACCAAATAAAAGAATTTTATTTAAATACACCATCGCAAAACCATCTTTGGCTACTGAGGTATTGACTTGAAAAACTCATATCAATAAATACGAATGTACAGAATATACTGTGAAATTCTTTGGAAATCGTCATTTTTTGAGGCAACAATTTGTCTCTTCCCGAGGGAAGGGTCACATTATTATAAGATTTATGAAAAATGTTTGTAATAAACTGAGAAAAGTGGTTAAATCTGGTTCACACTCAGATAAGTAATACGTAAGAGACCCTCTTTATAACAGGGAAATGTTCTAAGCAATGGTCCCTCGCCGTTTTTCTCGCTTTCATTCCTTCAATATTCAAATATATTATCTCAATTCTAAATACGCAGTTACATTACAACGAAAAATGAAACTTTCGCAAATAAATTGTGTAACTTTCTAAACCCCGTTAAAAGATATTTCACGGTATAAAAAAATAAGAGCGAACTATTAATTTCCCATTCGGGTATTAACGAGGTATTTTTTCCCTCGTCCCTTAAGTCTCCAATTATTTTCCTCTTCCGATACGTTCCTTAGGGGGTATTTTTGGTAAAAGAGGCATATTCCACGATCCATCTAATTACTCTACCCTTTTCGCCATGAGCTGGATCATTTAACGTCGCTTCCCATGGGAGATTATTTCCCCCGATTCCCTCCTCCAGGTTTTTCCTCGCACTCCCAGAATTATCTACTAAAAGATTCAGTCTACACCCTCGAGATGAGGTACCTTTGAATACCCGATAAGAGTTGAATCATAAAGACACAGAATTATCGCTGAAGCGTTGAATTAAAAAAAAAGAGGAGTGAATCTCGTAAATTGGCAATCGAAGGAGAAGGTATAATTTATGCTCTTTCTCGGAAAAGCCACTGTGAGATAGATTGCTGATAAACTTATGTGCCAACTCCTTAGATCTTCCTCTCAGAAAGTTACCATTACTTCGGGCAGTTAATTTTCTCTCGGAGTGTTTCACGCCGTACTTCACCGCCTCACACCTTTTTTCTTCCGGCGTTGGGCTCTTAAGTGCCCATACGTTGCGACAATATCAAGTCAATTCTCCACTTCTTGTTTTTCTCCTTATCGTTTCCCATTTTCTGCATTACTCACCCATATCGTCCAAAAGTGTTGCCATCATCTAACATCTCTTTATGGTCTCATCTCAGCACTCAATTACACATTACTCCAACCCTGACGGTCATTTTAAAGACTTCAGAAATAGAAATTGCAGCGCAAAGTATTGGCAAGGGCATATCGACAAGACAAGGAAAAAATAAAAATAGTAATCAAAATTAAGACAATTGCTTGAATTGCCCACCATTCACGGTAAAAATACGAACGAAATAGCAAATGGCAATGATTTATTGCGTTGGGAGAGACAAGAATTAAAACGGTGCAGAGAATACCAACACTCGCGATCTCACCTCGTGAGATTTCAATTAATTGAATCTCACAAAAACCCGAACAAATATATTCCAAAATTTCTACATTATAAACAAAATTTAGCAATAAATAATGACCTAATATAAAAACAATCGGTCGTTTTTCTTGATAATATACGCCTAATAGCACGAAAAATATTTTTTTATTTCTCCAAAGAAACAGTAAATAATAAGGGAGAATATTAAAAAATAATTATTATGGCACGTAAAATTTCTCAACCTTGAAATTGTCACAATTTGAGGGCTATTTTCAGGTGTTTGTTCCTCCTTCCTTATTGCTAAAACCTGCCTTTCTGTTTATATGAAAAATAAACCTCTATTCTCTCTCTCTGTCTTTTCACTCAACCTCCAATTTCTTTAGAGTTTTGTAAAATAATGAAAGATAAATAACGCGAGCAAATTCCTAAATTAGGGAAGAAGAATAGTCTCAGTGAGAAACGCTGATGGTCGCGTAAAACACCTTATATCATTGAAAATGATCTTTCAGCTTCCATATGAAAGATTAGAATCGCTGGTCCTATTTGAGAAAGCCCATTCATCTCAGATCTCGGGGCTTCCATGGAGGAAGGCAGCGGGTGGTCCCAAAGATCGAGAGTGCGGTAGCGATAGCAGAGTGAACGTGGATTTTTAAATAAGAACAATGAGCAGCAACAATAGTCTCCACGGTGATTAGATGCAAGGAACTTAATGCGTAAGCTTCCACATTATCTTGCTTCCCACCGCTCTCTCTACACAATCTGTTACCTCTACCTTAAGATGGTCAATGATGATATTCATTGTCTCAGCTGTTTGGCTGTGACTTCCAGGAAATCAAAGGACAGCTTTACTGACGTACAAATCCTTCTGTAAAGCAGTCACCTTTGAAGACAAAAGCGATAGGTCTCCTCCCTCTAAGACATAATCATTAATTATTTCTGATATTCCTGCGCAATTGTTTGAAACTTCTTTCCTGGTCTCTATAGATTAATAGAGATTTCCCCTATTTAAGAATTCGTTATCAATTTGTTTTTATAAATGCCTTCAATAAACACCCGCATATTCTCCAATTGCAGTTTTTTCTTATACGACCTCGCTTTTAATTAATTTCGTTCATAATTTCCACAGCTCAGAAAACACCCGATTAATACTATACTGATAAATAAAGTTACTTAATAACTTATATTTAAACCCGTGTTTTAAAAGGTACAAGATTCTCATTATCTGTTTCCATTTCTATAAACCAGAACTCACACAAAGGGTAAAATAATCACTTCTTAAGTCATAAAACGAGAAATTCTCGAGTAATAAAACAACAACCTACAGATAAAGTTGACTGTTTCGCCATCAAGAATTCACATGAAGAGATGAAAATGCTCTTATTCCAATTAAACAGGCGAAAATACGAGCAATTCACACACACAAGAGGAGAAAAGGAGAAGGTGTTGACGAATGCCCTTTTCATTAAATTTGGCGTATCATACGTAGATCAGAGAGAAGAGGATAGATTGATCCTTTCGAATTACTTAAATAAAATTGCAAAATGGTGCGATGATTGGCAGTTGGAGCTAAATGTAGATAAATGTTCAGTAATTAACTTCTTTGAAAGAAAATCGATAACTAAAGATTACTCGTATAGCCTCCAAGGAAAAAACTTAATAACGGAAGAATCGGTGAAATATCTAGGAGTGACCCTTACTAATAACTTATCATGGAGTGCCCACATCCATAAGATATGTGGAAAGGCTTTTAAGAAACTCGGTTTTGTTAAGAGAATAGTCGGAAGAAGCGAAGAAAAAGTCCGCGAGCGTTGTTACTTCGCGTTAGTCAGGCCTCACCTTGAGTATGCATGTAGTGTATGGGACCCAGCCGACAAGTGCTGTATTCGAGAAATAGAAAAGGTGCAACGAAAAGCGATACGTTTCGTGAAGAATTGCTATGATAAATCAGTAAGCGTTACTGAGATGCTCAAGAACGCGGGATGGGAATCATTAGAAAAAAGAAGATTAACACTAAGGATAAATTTATTAAATAAGTTCAGAGAAACCACGTTCTCGGAAGACGTCGCGGACATAATGCGCCTTCCCTGCTATATAGGCCGCTCCGATACAGCGAGGAAAATAAGAGAAATAGATGCGAAAACGAACCGATTCAAGAATTCGTTTTTTCCGCGAACGATACGCGAAAGTAATCGACTAGGTAAATAGAGTCTTGGTGCATGCACCCCCTGCCACACGCCGAAAGGTGGCTAGCAGGGTATACACATAGACATAGACATCAGAAAATACATCGAAAAATCCCGAATGAAATGTCAAACGTAGGAAACGTCAAGAATTTCTTTTGAAGGATCAGAAAACCACTCAAAAGTCAAAGTGTAAATGGGGGCCAAAAATCCTATTAAAATGATACCCACGTGATATTAAAGTTTAAACACACGATGAACAACATTACAAACACCATGGCAAACATCTTCCTCAGAGAAGACAACGAAAACCATTATTTCGGCATCCAGAAGTAATTTCGCTCATGCTGTGCCCTGTTTGATAGAAACAAAAGTATTTTCATCTGGAAGTTCTTGATGGTGAAACAGTCACCTTTATTGGTAGGTTTTCCTTCCATTATTCTAAGATTCTTGTTTACTACTTCATGATTTGCATTCTACAGCAAAGAGAGAGATTATTTCACCCTATTTGAAATGCAGTCGCTTCTCCAACCAACGATGTTGACAGGACTCACGCATGAAACGGAGTACTAACGGATATGCAACAAGTATATTTGCGTTTATACAATATAATAGAATTATTTAGTGGCTGAAAAAGAAAAAAGTTTCGGTAGAGATTAGAATACGATATTTCACTGTTAAGTTTGGTCAAGGATCACTGTAACATTAGAGACGTATTTAAAGTAACGTACTAAATAAAATATTTCTATGTATCCTTTATAATATTGAAAGTCCCTTATTACGGTAAGGTAACTATTTATCTTTAAATGAAATGCTAACTCTATTCATATCACAATGAAATGCAGGAAAATTGTCCAATCTTCCAGGTCAGGAAGGGTTCAGAAACTTTGAAAGCCGCACAAAAAATTAATAAAATCGATATAATTGCACACTTAATTCATTATCTATGCCTTCTTTGATCTCCATTTTCTAAGCATAATGTGCAGTTTGTGCTGGAAGTAGTTTTACTTACAAATACGCTACTACGTTTTACTTTGATGTTAAGAGAGCTTTGAAGTGGAAGCGTATGAAGGCATTTCTGTCTGACGTCATTGTCTTCAGAGAATATTTAAGTTAGGAAATAAATTGAGTTGAAGCAATAGAAGGTAAATACTGTTGAGTAATAGAACGGCTTCTCAAAGTTCACCTCCCCTGTAGAATCCCTAAGCATCTAAGGAGAAACCAGAAAGAGGTGAGGAAAAGGAAGTGTTCAAAAGGAACCGAATGACAGAACAAATAACCGACTTGTTTACAATCCCCCGCTCTGCTAAATAAAAGTTAACAAGTCTTCAAACTGCCTACTTCCATAGGAGTTACACAAACGTTAATTCAAGAACCAAGCTGAGGAAGCCTAGGAAAGTCTAATAGACGTCACGTTAGCCGTCATTGATGTTAACATAGCCTCCTCACCCAGTTATGAGTCTTTCAGTGAAAGAGACATAAAGAACGTCTAAAGAAGATAGATAGTAACTCAATATGGATAGGAGACAACTATAGATAGAAAAAACAATGCTCCGTAAGTTTTAATGAATGTTAATTCACAAATTTTCTATCAAAAACTTTCATAATACGTTAATATTGAATGCCATCTTATTCCAAAATTATTTAAAGCAACCCCATGTTAATATTCAAGGAATAAATGCTTGAACTTATCAGTAAAATTTGCGGAATGTGTAATAAGGTGTAGAAAATTAAATTGTGAAGAACGTGAAAAGGATACGCTATGGAATATGGATACCATTAAGAAAGGGATGAAGTTACGGAAATCTCGCAGATAATAAAACAAAAGAAAATCCCATAAAGTTACCTCGAGAAAACTGCCAATCATATGCATACGATCAAATCCATATAACAGAATATCATTATCTTTGAATTCCAGTATACGATAAAAAGAGGCATATGAATTCATTATCGATAAATATATTCTTCAAGGAACTGACCATGAATCAGTATTTTAATCCATTTATAACAGATTGATATCGTATTTGGCTTACACAGTCAATTTTATTTTCTTGAAAATGCATTAGTTGTTATCTGTTGTGTCTTACTGATAAATAAAGTCCTTGTCTACAGTTAAGGTATTTATTCCAAATTTTACTTAGGATACTCTCAAAATATTCAGGAAGGGTTAAGGACTGAGGAAGAATGTCTGCTAAGTGCTAATGGAAACATGAATTTATAAATTTTTATAAATGTAACACTAAGGTTTTCATTGAAAAGATATAAGGATTGAAGAAGGCTATCAAATGGAAAAGCCATCCCTTACTATTAACAGGAAATCGTGTGGCCATTGAGGACCCAACTTATTCTTTTATATAAACTTTACTTTAAACCCCAAACAAATCAACCTCACGCCGAAGACAATTCCTTTGACCGCATTTCCCACTTTACAACCCACTTTCTAAACGTATCACCCAAGTGCGAGAGCCAGTCTAAACTGGAAACTCCTATATTGATATTCCAACACCCACACCGCGGGAACTTTCAACTCACAGCTTCCTTCCGACCCTTTCCAAAGAAAAACCTTTCCTCCTGCATGCGGTAGTCGTGGCCTGAATCTCTCATAAGCCAAAATTCGCCGGTCGCAATACAAACTCAGCCGCAACCACATCCGGTAGTCTGGCAGCTTGTCTTCCCGCCGCCTCTCTTATCCACAGAAAAAGGGAACACGATCGCCACCACCTACGCTGCCCTTTTTAATCGTCCAGACGAATAGTTAGATTGTGAGGATGAAATGAGATTAAACCTCGTCTCTTTAAGCCCTAGAATTCGGAGGCTTTTGCGCCGTCCGCCGCGGCATATATGTGAATGAAGAAACCCTCGCCAATGGACGTGCACCTTTTTGTATCCGCCGCTCACGTTCTCATCTGCCTCTTCTTTTTACTGTCTCTCGGCCCTTTTCTCAAGTCTCTTTTGTAACCCTCTCCCTCCCGTCTTAGTCTATTTATTTCAACACAAACTCATTCCACTGTCTTAGGATTTCTCCTCTTCATCCCTCCTTCTTTCCTTTCTCAACTTATTTGGCTCTTCTATACCCCTTTTCCTCTCTTTCCTTTGCATATGCAGTTCCCTCTGACTTTTCCCCAGATTAAAAAGGCACGAGTAATTTTAGTAATCATTCTAAGTCGATTAGGAGTTTACCAACTAAATTTACTCGGAGCTCATGTTTGTCTCGTGCCAAACGTGAGCTCCACGTCTTCCACGTAAACTTTCGAGAATCCTAGCACAAATTTCCATAAGACTTCCTCTCTGAGAATTTCAAAATTAGTCAAACTTTCAATTTTCAAGAAAATTCGACTAATATGGCATACCAGTATTATATCAAAATTTGAGAAGAAGATTTTCACGTTAGTGATGGATATTTTAATTGAATGTGTATCGATACAATGACGGTAAATTTAGGAAACACTAAGGTAATGACAGTAAACTGTGAAGATTATACGAGTGTGAGAATAAATCAAGGCATAATAGAAAAAGTCAAAAGCTATAGATACCTAGGAACTATGGTAACAGATGGTTGGAGAAGTGATGCGGAAATAAAAGGAAGGATAGCAATGGCAAAAGAGGCCTTCAGCCGGAAGAAAAACTTGCTGTGCAGTAGAAGCCTGGACCTGGAGCTGAGAAAAAGGCTAGCTAAGTGCTACACATGGAGCGTTTTCTTGTATGGATGTGAAACATGGACATGAAGGAAGTGGGAAAGATATAGAACAGAGGCTTTTGAAATGTGGGTGTGGAGAAAGATGGAAAAAGTAAGACGGGTGGATAAGTGGACAAATGAGGTCGTCTTAAATAAAAAAAGAACAAAGAAGGCTCATAAAGGAAATAAGAAAAAGGAAAGCTGACTGGTTAGGTCATTAGAGGGGAAAACATTTTAAAAGTGGCATTAGAAGGTTCAGTGGAGGGAAAGAAAAAGAGAGGAAGAAGAATAATTAAATAGGTGGATGAGGTGAAGAGCAGCAGCTATATTGAGACAAAAGAGAAGGCTCAGGACAGAAGAGGATGGAGACAGCAGTGGTGTATGGGACCTGTCATCAGGCAGAACACCAGATGACGATCTACATCTACATAAATACCCTGCAAGCCGCTTTCCGGCGTGTGGCAGGGGATGCATGATGATCGATGCAATGCAATATAAGAAAATAAGATATAAGAAAATCTTCAATCTTCGTAGTCTCCAATTTTCTATTTCTTAAACCAAACGATTGCATTATTTTTATTACTGTTGCAATTTAGTTAGAAATTTAGTGTGAGACTTTGATATTAGTATAAACAGTATTAATGATTTTAAGCTCAAATATTTACATAAAACTTTATCTGTCTCCAACAGATTGAAACTTTTTATTCTAACAATCAACTTTCTTTCTAATGATAAATATAAACTCGCTACTTTGCGGACATTTTCCATGGCAAATTAGCATTTTTTTCATAACGGACTGCACACATGATATTCTATATTCAATTAACGCTGGGTTTACATGAAAAAGTCATCTCTTCTTCCTCCCTTTCGTCTCCAAGATCATATCTTTCTTCCATATTCCTACTCCCCATTCATCTCATTCGCTCTCACTTTTCCCTTCATCTCCATTTGCTCTTCCTCACCACTTGTCCTTTCCATATACGTCCTTCACTTGAAATGAGACTTCATTCCTTCCATCCAACCTCATCGCTCAGAGGAGTTCTCCCCATTTCCTCCTTTGCTGTCTTTTCTTATGCTCCTCTGCATCTCCTCCGTCGGAAAAGAAAAATCTCTTGTGTTTTACAGCGTTGCGCTACACTTCGCCTAAAGGCTTTCTTATCTTAAAGAGACTTGACATTGGAGCACAATTCTTGGAATCGGAGTCATTCTATCACCTTCACCACCACTTGGATGAGCGAGAGGAACGATCAACGACTCTAACTGAAGCCCCTTTGACATCTGCAAAAATGTATCGACAATGGATGACGGTACTTTATACGACACACATTTGTTTCCTCCTTTAAGCAACTGCTTCTGAAGATCTTATATCCGACAAAATATGGAAAAAGGAAAGACCCTCTTTCAATTCTTTCTCAAGCTAAAATCGCTGATTTTAAGTACACTCAAATGGCAATCTATGGGATTGATCCGCGCCTATTCACAGGCATTCATGGAGAAGGAGGTCCTCATTGTGACTTACTCGAAGTAGCGATTTGCCTAGCATCTGCCGAGAAGCTTGAATTAATATCTGGAGTTTTTCCACGACTATTATGCACCGATTTCATTTATCACGATAAACGGCATTTTAAAAGATAATTAAGGTATTAATAATTTAGGTACCGTCTGACAGCAAAGCTGCCCTGATGGCGACCGCTGAAACTATGAGGAGATTCGTATTTATAGGTTATTAGGATTCTGTGCAGTCATCTTAGTCCGATAAATGGACTGTAGCAAAAGTATAAGAAAGGAATCAGAGAAAAATATTCCTTCTTCAGGAGAGGAAGCATTAAGATTTAGCCTAAGAGGAGACGAGGAATATAAATTAAAATTTGATTCTGAGGTATTTCTAAGATGACAAGATATCTACTGCAGTTGATACGACAACTAGAGAAGAATTAGAAATGAAGAACACTGACTGTACTGAGTCTTCCTTCCCTCCCTTGAATTTTTCTATAACCATCACTTATTCTCTCTGAAATATAAAATACTTCTCTAGTGGTAAAGAAAATAAGAAATCAGATAATGATGAATAAAGAAATCAGAAATAATTTTAGCTGGTTGCATCGGCTAACAATACTGTTCAACGCCTGAACATCCTCACTCCATTCATTATCAATGCGTTGTTTCATAGTACAGATATACCGTACTATAGGAATAGCACTTTCCCATTCTAAGAAGACTTTAGACTCGGCCCTTACTGTAGGTTGTAAATAGGACATGTAAACTATCGAGGCGCTCGTAAGCTTTGGGCGCCCTGGGTCTTGCTATTGGTGCTTGGACATTTGGTGCACTGTTTAGCTTTGCATAGAGGAGTATAAGTACTTAGAGTTATTACCATCAAAGGCCTATGATGCCAACCACTATGGCATATGAAGAAGCAAAGGAATAGATGAACATACCTTGGCAAAAGTATTCCAAGAGGAGTCCTCTTCATCGATTTGATTCCTGCACTGACACTCACGCACTCTTATTAACACTGAATATTGAGCACACTTAATGTGAATGCTTCGCTGACTTCATCACCACACTGAAGTATTACTGCCTCACTTTGCCTCCCCACGACCGATGGGTCGTCCTTGGCCGTCCTCTCCTGGCCGTCCCTTCTTAGCCGTCCCTTCTTAGCCGTCCCTTCTTACCCGGCGAGGAAGCCCACCGCTGCACTGCCTCTGGTCGAATTGCAACCAAGAATTCAAGGGCTTGCGATGTTTCATTCAGCTGTGGAATCCTTTCTCTCCGCAATTCCGAAGAAGTGCCTCTGCCATCGCTGAAATCTTATGGATGAAGACCTTCTATGTCTTGGAGACCGACAGAAGGGCTGTGGCAAAAGTTTAAGAAAGGAATAAGTGAAAAATATCTTGACATGTAATATCTTCTCAAAAGCTGTCGCGACGAGATGAAACGCAGAAAATAAATCAGAAGCACTGCTAAGAATTAAAGAGGCAAAAATAAGTTGCTTGAATTCAGAAGTGCCACGAGCATCAAATGAAAAGTCATAATAAGTAATTATATTGAAAGAATTTGCTGAATATTGTTAAAATAGAAATATCTGCGATACAAAATTATCAGTTTAGTGAATTTAAATGTTTCAATATGGCTTAGAACGATAATATATATAATATAATTTGTACATGCACAAAGGCAATATTACACGTCTGACGCACAAGATCACGTTCGCCGAAATGAGAGTACACAAAAGAGCGGAATAAGAAGTAGCCGATATAGAAGAACGGAAGTATTTATTTCCCGCGTATTTTAGCCGCGCTAAAGTCAAACCTCATCTTGAGTGGATCAAATTCTTAACCAAAGATACCATATACAACTATGGCCCTCATTTTGATTAACCTATTTTGGGTTGTATAAGGTGTATGTTATTGCATTAAAATTTTGTTATTATTTCCCGTTCTAATGCCATGATCTATATAAACTACCAATAATATTGATATTTACACCATCTTTACTCAATGTTATACATTAATATGGACGGATATCGAATGTAATATATTGAGAAATATCAAGTGACGAAGATAGTGCTTCATTCTCAAACGACTTAGCTCATATACAAATGTGATGCGAAAAATGGCAATTAGATCTTAATGTTAATAAATGCTCTGTAGTAAATTTCTTCGTAAGGAAACAATTGCGTCAGAATCACCCGTAAAAATTAGTGGAACGAATTTAAATGTAGTCGACTCAGTTGAATATCTTGGAATCACCCTTACCAATAACTTAAACTGGAGCACACACATTCGAAAAATATGCGGTAAAACAACTAAAAAGCTCGGTTTTATAAAGCTTATTGTAGGTAGATGCGATGGAAAAGTTAGAGAGCGATGCTATTTCACGTTAGTTAGGCCCCATCTGGAATATGCGGCAAGCATATGGGACCCAGCGGATCCAACGAACGCTCGCAAACTTGAGAAAGTGCAGCGTAAGGCGATACGTTTTGTTAAAAAGTGCTACGATAGAGAAGCAAGTGTAACGCAAATGCTATCAGACGCAGGTTGGGAATCCTTGAAAGAAAGGAGATTAGAAGCTAGGCTGCGATTGTTAGATAAATTCAGAGGAAGTACATTTTCGGAAGACGTAATTGGTATTATGCGACCCCCCTGCAACTTCGGCCGATCCGACAGTGAGCGTAAAATAAGAGAAATAGATGCGAGGACAAGTCGCTTTAGGGACTCATTTTTTCCGCGAATGATACACGATAACAATAAATTAATGAGGTAATTCTACTCTTGGTGTTTACACCCCCTGCCACACCCCGGAAGGGGGCTTGCAGGGTATTTATGTAGATGTAGATTTAAATTCAATCGTATGTGAAAAATGAGAATGCAGTTTAAATAATGCACCAAAACCTGGGTCAAAATAAAGATAAACGTAAGGGAATACCATCGTATTCTTAAAGAGGTATCACACTTGGTTAATCCCTCGGTTATATAAGAATTACGTAATATTAATTCAATATTCTCAAGAAATTCTGTGTCCTGGGTTTCGCTTCATTGCGGTCTTAAAAAACATGAAAAGGAACAATTCACTGAATTTTTTCCGTAATTTTCGCACTTAAGCTTGAGGGTAGTAATCAGAACTCCTCAGTCGAGGTTTGAGCAATACAGTAAGGCCCTTTTGTAAAGCTCCCGCTTAATATGAGGTTTGTCTCTCTAATCGAGTTCTTTTCGCACAAACTATAAGGTTAAACTTCCGTTGAACACGCTAACCACTTATAAGGCTTATACTTTCCTTCCCAAGATGCACTGCAACCAATCCAATAGAATTAGAAAAAATGCAATGAAAGGTAACACGTTTGCTGAAGTATTGCACGACAAATCAGTGAATGTCGCTCAAGTGCTCCAGGACGTAGGATGGGAGTCTTTCGAGATTAAAAGAAAAAAACAAAGGATTAATTTACTGGATAAGTTCAAACAATTAGGACATCGAAAATGAAGAACAATTTCCATCCCTCGGTCGGAGACGATTTTAGATTGAGATTAACTCCGAGATTCGGTGAGTTTTTCTCCATCAGTTTCGTCTCAGAGCAGTATGTTAGATTAAAAAGTCTCTTTGTGGTGTTTCCTTTCTTCACAATCTCCTATTGTAAGCTTATCGACCACACCAGAGTGGTAGTGCAGTGTTTAGTGGGCTACTGAGCATAGTTTTGGAGACATCGTGCTCCGTGACGGTCTCTCATCACTCTAATTAAAAAATTCCGTATTCTTCCTTCCATGGCTATCTGGTTTTCTTCGTTTCGAAGAGAAAAATGACCGAAATTAAATAACACAGGAAGGTGCTCACTATGTTCGAAAATTCTTAAAAAATATAAATGTGGTGGGTTAAGGTGATGCGAAAACAGCAAATAGATGCAAATAAATGCTACCGTCTGTAGTAAGCTTCTTCGAAAGGAAACAACTGTGTCAGAACCACGCGTTCAAAATTAGTGGAACGGATATAAATGTGGCTGACTCAGTTGTATATCTCGGAATCACTCTTACAAATAACTAAAACTAACTTAAACATGGAGCACACATTTGCGGAAGACGTTATCGGTATTATGCGCCCTCTTCTGCTACTTCGGCCGATCCGAGCGTAAAATAAGAGAAATAGATGCGAGGACACATTTTAGGGACGCATTCTTTCCAATACGCGATAACCTTAAAGAGGTAACTCGAACGCTTGGTGTTTACCCCACTTGTCACACGCGGAAAGGCGGCTTGCAGGGTATTTATGTAGACGAATGTATTGTTTAATAAAATATTACACCTTCAAAGGAAACCAGTACTAACCAGCTCGCAAATGGTTCGATGGCATATCTACAGCTGCGGCAAATAATTGGAACCTTTTTATTTTGAGACTTAAAATTCCTTATTTCAAATTGAAAGACAAAAAACCCTTCCCTTTCTTCAACGGAAAAAATCATATTCCGGTTCAAATGCTATGTCGTATATAACGCCGTTTTTACTCGAATTAACACCTTAAGCAATTTTTACTCTATATGCAATTGAAAATACTTTCTGACTATTTCTATTTGAACGTAAACACGCATATTGAAATACATTCGACCTTAGCAAGAGAAAGGAACGAGCGAGCATACTTATAGGTGTTCGGCACTCAAGGTTAGCGGCACACTAAGCCTTTCCTTTATTACCCCATTGCTAATTTAAATTGAGAGAGTAGAAAAGAGTAAGGGTTGAATAAAATATTTCAAAGCTTCTTTTGCGAACTCTCCAATGACAATAAGCTTCTGGCAAAAGTAATGCCTTAGTAATAAAAAAATAAAATAAGTTACCCTATGAGATTCCGCGGTGCACCAAGAACTTACCCACGGCACACCAATGCGACGCGTCCCAGCGGTTGGAAGGTATTGCTTTGCGCTAAGGATTGTGGTAATGTTAGTTAAGTGGATTTCATTTATTATTCCATGTTTTCATTTCCTCTATCTGGTTGTGCAAAGTCGCACACTGCTCATGAATTCAACTCATCTAAATGCATGATGAGCTTTCATAGGTCATATGCCCTTTTAAGTCCCAAATTATTTCAAATGGAGGAATATTCACGAAAAGTTTGATTTCTAATTTCTATTCTAATTTAAAAATAATAACAGTCTGTATTTAAATTACTTCCTTCTGTGTTTTTTCCTTTCTTTCGTCCGATTTCACTTTTTTTAACATAGTGTGAACTTATTGTAGCGTTTATTACTTAACATGTATTAATGTTGCAAAATATGGCTATTCACTTTTTTTAAGTTAGAAAATTTACAATTCCTTTCTCTCTCAGTGCTCAACCCGAATTCCTCATAAAATTTTAAATTAGATTTCTCGAGGAAAAAATATAATTGATGACATTGTTGTGGCAGCGAGACAGTTGTGGAAACGAGTGTTGTAGCAACGAGACAGTTGTGGAAACGAAAGAGAGTGATTGTTGAGATCGCGGTAGACATGTTGGAAGTGCGGTGAATCGAAGGTGGACGTTATAAAAGTTCTTAGAATAAAGTGTGGTTATTTTTAATTTTTAATCCCTGAACCTAAGGGTACGTAACAATACATTTGTATGAACCACTTCCACGGAAATTCTTTTACTTGTTTCGAATGCTGGCTTCTGATTCTGCATCCTCAAAACTATTTAAACCCTTAACATCAGCGGGTTCTCAAGAATGAATTCCGCATATTTAAGCATAAATTAACAGTATTAGTTATGTTGATTATCGTAAGTACCAAGTACTAGCAGTAATAATAACTTATACTCGCTACTAGGCACGTTAGACTAAGGGTTCGTAGTAAGGAATAATAAGATACATATATAGATCGATGAAATTAGTTAATTTATTGGGCAGTATTATTTAAAAGCTGACTCGGGAAGACTTTTTAAACATTCGATGGTTCAACATTCAAGGTTTTTAAAAATTCCAAGTAAAATTTGCTGGTTCCATTATTTTCAATACTTTATGTAATCTGAGAGACTAAAATGATTTTATAACTCAGTATTGACTACATATATTTATATATA
>KZ308346.1:798121-835747 GCA_000376725.2 Ladona fulva | reverse complement strand
ATATATATATATATTTACTGATTTTCGGCCGCAGTTATACAAAGTACGGAAGCAGTGCTATGACATTTTACATCCAATATAAAATGAATTTAATTATAATAAGACATCTACAACTTTCTATAGATTAGAAAAGTTATAGAATGACTAATTTACCAATAAGCAATATAATGAATCAATCAACATAATTATCAATGGTTATGAAAAACCATTGTCCTCGCCTCATGATTTTCGTTTGTATTATTACTAGTATACGCCCCCGTCAAGCGTGACGGAGATTAATTTAGTTTAAAAATATATTTAAATATGGTTCTTCTAAGCCAGAAACAGTCCGTCGTAAGATCAGAATAACCCAATATATTTCTAACTATTATTTACAATATTTATTCTACTGTTTCCAAGGCATAAAAGCCTACTTTACGAAGACTTCTTATAGAAAAATAATGAAATTGGTTATCCCCGTGTACTTATATATGATAATTCATGAAATCAACATTCAACAATGACCTTAGTCGTCAAAGGGATGGATTATTTCCTAAAAATTTCACGAATTTGTATTGTATTGTAGATTGTATTTTATCAAGATTCTCAAAATTTCGGATCTTTCTCAATATTTGTAGACTAAAATAAGAAATTATGATCATTTTCCTTTCTTGTGACACTTGTCTCAATTTTGTAGGACCATTATTTCTAATTTAATTTTGCAAAAGAAACGACCTCTGTAAGTCATGAAAACGTACTTGACGTTAATCTCTTATGGAAAAGTATACTAATTGATGAAAGATTTGGTGCTTTCCCGTTCTACACCAAGAAAAAATCCGGTTAGTCTCCCGTGAAGACTTTCTGAAATATACTAATTGATCATTCCCGTGTATTTCTATCTGGGTCTTTCTCCTGATTGGTCGATTTTTGGCCAATCAGGGTTGAGCATTTGTGTATTTCCGAAAAATGTTACGAAATCTCCGTGTATTTTATCAAAGTTCTCGCAATTTCAAATCATATGAATGTTTCACGATTAAAATAAGATTCTATGATCATCTTCTTTTCTTGTAACACTTGTCTCAGTTTTGTAGGACCATTGTTTCGAATTAATTTTTGTAAAAGAAATTACCTCTCCAAGTCATGAAAACGTATTTTAGGTTCATCTCATATGGAAATGTATTTTGTTATCTTTACAAAGATAAGAATAGTTTTCCTGGGGGTTTCAGCATTGTAGAAACACAATGCAGTTTGTTTCAGATATCTAAGTCAAGCCGTTTCTGAGACAAATAGGCAGACATCTGCTTTTTATATATATGATAAATACATGGTAAATCTTGCAAGACTTTTCAGAGTTGCTGATAGCCCTTCAGGGCTACGATGGCGGCCCTGGGCACACGCCGTACATCACCCTACCAGGCAGTCCCCTGCATCTTTCACATTTCGTACTTAAAATGTACCAAATCTATTTTAACAAAGAACAAATTCTCATGCTACAATAAGAATACAAATATATTCTAATAGACTTTCAGAGTTTTTTGGAGAAGACTTATAGAGATATCCAGTTCTACATCGGTAAGCTTTTCTATTAAAAAAGGAGGAATTATTTGGCATACATCTTATTTTGTGCAGATAAGTTCTTTCTTAATAATTCGGCGGTCGATTAAATATCCCAAACCTTGCCATTCTTTTTCCGCCAGCTATAATCTGATTAATACATTCTAGTTTGATATTATGTCTGCGTATACGTTCTATTTAGTTTTTTATTATATTAAAAATAATTATTAAGGAGTCGTAGGTTTATCACTGATTTTATAAACCTCTCTAACCGGCAGTCGCTCACTCCAAATCCTCAAAACCAGTTTCTTTCCTGAGTGAGCTCTTGAACAAGAGGCCTCCAATTGCATTTACTAACGGTTCATATAACAGACGAGTTAAGAGTTCACGTATGTTTCGGAATTGATGGTATTTAGGTTCGCAAGAGGAACAGAAGAAGCGAGCAGTGGGAGGAGAAGAGGAATGTTCGCAGTTGAAGTGGATTAAGCCAATTAAATCGCGCGCTACACGTGTGACTTTCCGTGTGCGCCTCGCGAGAGGAATTCATGTTTCGTTTCATTCATTAGAATGAGTTACACTCCTCTGATTGCTCAGAGATGGACGGTTTATTTATGGAATGATTCAGAGTTATAATAGCGGTTAATTTGCGGTCGTATCCTAGTATGCATAAACACCATGCTACGCATATTTCGACGAAATTAGCGTAACAATTAGTTTGATAAAACAAAATTTGATAAATATTTTTATTTATAATATTACGTTTTTCAATTTATTTTCCTTAAATCGCGTACGCATAAAACAGAACAATTTTTCGAAATACATTTCGAGAAATATATTTGCGCTACCATCCTGTTAGTAATAACAAATCGATTTCGGAAATAAAAACCGTGGTGGTTAAAAAGTTCACGGATGAAGCTGATTCGTTGACGGATGTAATCTTTCATGTCTTACCAGTATTTTAACATATTTTATAAATCAACTTTCGAGCTTAAACTAGTTTAGATTTAATATTATCCGAGTCTTGTGAAAATACCGCAGGATCATAAAAGTTCTTGGCATTGATTCAGCTTCAAACCAATGCATCATCAGCGGCGATGATTTCTGAGAACTTTTTGATTGACGTTAAAAATTCTAAGAATAATAATATGACATAAAATAAATATAATTCTAAACCTAATGTTCAGCACTCGTATGATCCATAAGAATCCCCCTGCCACACGCCGAAAGATGGCTAGCACGGTATACACATAGACATAGACAATTAGGTAATTGTCCATGATTTTTTTATCAGATTACTAGATTGCTAGCAAAAACGTGGGCACATCACATACAGTTTTTTTACGGTAAACCGAGGAACACTTCTGAGAGTTTTAAAGCAAATACGAATCCTCAAGTTTCATTATTCAATTGAACTCTCCTCAGAATTGTTTAACAGTAAACGTAACCATTACATCTGAATGAAAGTGTATCTTCACAGGGAAAGTAGTATCAACACTTTACTAAAAACAACTCAATGGAGACGTAATTTATCTAAAGATATTTTACTTAGATGACTAGGTTCTTAATGATTTAAATCCAAAATTCACATAAAGAATTCGATATTTTCAGCATCGTATTTTTAAGCTATTTTGAAAAGCAGTGAAATATGTGCCATGGGAAACGGGAGGGCTATGCATTGCAGGCCGGTCAATGAGAACGGGAATTTCACCACCTTAATTGGAAAATTCAAATAACCTACTCTGCGATTTTCGGTAATCATTCCAGTCCGAGCTTTCGGCATCCCACTGTGGGTTACATTAGCGATGACCACCAAACACATTGGTCGGAAACACCACTACACACATGAGAGTGAATAGCGCCTGTTATTTTCGTAAATGGAACAAACCCTAATTAGCTCATACCTTTGAAACCAAATAAGGCAAGAAAGGCCTTTAAAGCTCCCAAAACCCACCAAAGCGACGGTCAAATATCTCTAATAACAGACCCGAATTCTCTTTTGATCAAACGTTCCTATGCTGGCTCATTAGGGAAGCGCTTATACATTCAATTGAGTAGTGCATTGGGCTTGATAAATTGGCCCTTTTCCGCAAAACTTGTTGAGCGAGAGATTTCTTGAGATTCAGGCTAAAAAACCCTATGTTAAGCGAATCTTTAAAATATTGTAAATTAATTAAACCTCGTAAACCATCTGGTTGGATCAAATCAACCTCTTGGAGTAACTGTAAACGAAGTCTGTACACTACAAATTACAGAATAGGTTTCTTATTAAAAATTAATAAATAAAACAAACGGTTTCATTTTGTTCTTTACTCGGCGTTTTATTCAACAAACTCCATGGGTGTGTTTATTTAATTCACAAGAAAACATACATAATAATTATTTAATAGTATAAGAGATGAAATTTGGATATATAAAACATGAATTTATGAATGAGTGTCACGAGTAAATATTTACCTCACACGGTGCACGGTATTTATAATCCTACTATAGGTTATGGGAAAAAAGATATTCTAACAAAAGGGAAAGGAAATTACTAATTTATAAGAACCAACATTTTTAGCGTATGCTAACATATACTTATCGTTTCTTCCTGATAAACTTGTGTAACCATGTTCCGAAAAGGGTTAACTTATCGAAGTAAATGCTTGACTTTTAGTATTATTATTTGATTGTAAAAATAATATAATATACATAATAATACATAGAGGTTATTTGATCTTTGTTTAAATTAATTTACATAAACGTGATGGAGAGATATTCAGAAAGGTGGGAACACTAAAAGGCAGTTAAACATCTCATTTTAAAAGCTTTTCTGTCAAAAACAAATCCCCATCGAGACCTAGAGTCTTCCAAGGAGAACTTCTTTTGCCCACAGTATGTCATTTGTTTCTTAAGATCGCAGCAAATCAACCGTCCGACTAACAACGACCCTCTTCCAGAGGCAATTTCAAAGGAGAGCTAATTAGAAGACACGTTTAATACGAACTTTCTCCTTCCCTTCAAATATTTGACCCCTTGACATTTGCTCCCATCTCCGAAGCCTGTTATTTTGAGCCTTTAGGTTTAGATTCAATATTTTTATTTATTAAAAGACTACATTCACGCTTTGGTAATTCCCTAAAGTGGATTTCCATATTTCCAATATATTCCAATAAAGGGGGAAAACATTGATTCATCAGCGATGAATTTTCGCTCGTTTTCTTTGCATAACCTGTATAGGAGAAAGCTTATGAAATATACGAAAACTAACTGCAAAAATTCTGAACGTGGAGACAAAAATAATATAGCGTTTCTACCTAGCAAGGTGTTAGAGGAAATTTTTGATCCAGCTCGTCAAATATATGTTGGAACATAATAAACTTATTCAAATGAAAACAAAAGGAGCCCAAGGTTCCAATTCATATCCAATTGTTTGCAATTAGCTCTTTATTTTACCGTATTTTCACTAAAATTTGTTGCATTATATTCAGAAACCATATACGTAATCACAAGATGGAAAAGATTCTTTTGGTTAATAAAGATTCGGTGAGCGCGATTCCTTTTCTTTCTCGTTGGTCTCATTCATTTCATTTTATCATTCATCTACATCTACATCAAAACCCTACAAGCCGCCTTTCGGCGTGTGGCAGGGGGTGTTAACGCCGGATGCTCGCGCTATTTCCTTATTTTGTTATTATCGCGTATCGTTCGCGGAAAGAAAGAGTCCCTAAAACGACTTGTCCTAGCATCTATTTCCCTTATCTTGCGCTCATTATCAGATCGGCCAAAGTAGCAAGAGAGTATGAGTAATATAAGCATATTATTTTAACTCCATCTGTTAACTTTTCTTGAAAGTTGCGATTAATCTTATTGCCAATATTCCTGATAACTTTTCCTCATCTCTGAACTTCGATTTTTTGTGTTATAATACAGTTTCAGATTACTCACACTGGTAGAAGCCTCGGTTCTTGACATATGGAATTAATAAGTGAATGATTAAGTTCCTAATCAGAAATTTCCAAGCTAATTATCCACATCTACACATGTACACTGCATGCTGCCTTTTGACGTGTGGCATCTCACAGTAAATAAAATGAGGAAAGAACTTCAGTAAACACTGGAAGTAGAAAACCAAATTACAGAACAATTCACGAATAGTGAATGCAAGGGAGGTGTCTGTAAATATTTTATTTATATTGCAAGGAAATTCGAGAAGGACACGCCTGTGGTAAACCTTCCCTCCACTTGATGCAAGATAAAGGATAGAGGAAAAAATAATTTGTTAAAGTAGTCCGTCCCACAAAAATCTGCATAATCTCCCATTTTAAAAAAGGGAAGCGTCCTCTACCTTCGTATTTTCCACCCAAATTTCCCTCATTTTTGAAGATTTTTTAATCTGGAAAAAAAGCGGAGGAAGTGTTTTGGCGACGGATCAGAGGCTAATACAAGCCGCGGAATATCTCGTCGGAGACGGTAAAAAAATGAGAGTGGAGCTACCAGAGTTTTGAAATGATAAAAAAGCGGAGGGCTGAAGAAAATGGAGAGGCTTGAAAGATTGGAGAGCCGTAAAGGGGGGCTTTCAAAGGCAAAGGAATCGCTGCCGCGAATCCCCCCAACCGTTCCGCGTGGAGTGGCGACCCCTCCCCCGTTTTGCGCGAGGAGTGGTTTTCAATCATTAAGAGAGGAAGGAGTGCGAATCGAGGGAGGCGCCCTTTGGAGATGTGTAAAGGAGGGTCAAAATTTATAGGAAAGATAATGCGGATTGAAAAAGGGTTAATTTAGACGAAAGGCAAAATATGAGCTGAAAGGAGGAGGGTAAAGCAGGGAAAAAATTGAATCTTACATCAGAGGAAGGAAAGGAATGGTTTATTTACGCATCCTCCGCTTTGGCTAAGGAATATGTTGAAAGAGCATCCCTCCCTCAGGGCGTTTCACAGTAACAGGATCTTCTCCTATATAAAGAAAAACCTTAGAATTTCATGGATACCTTGTTTGTATTTTGGAACACCTTCATTTTTACTGGAATAAGTTTGTAGAATTTCCCAAGGAAGCAATAACTTTATCTACAGTCTATCTGCACCGTCTTCATTTAGAAGGCTGGCTTGAACTGGTTCATCCCTCCACCAGAAGCAACGAAAAGCTTTGGAGAGGGGATGAGGCGACTAGGCAAAATGAGGAGTGAGGTATTTTGCCAATGGTTTCCTCACCGAGAAAGAATTCTATAAGTAGAACAAGACCACGTTAGTGGGGCACGACTGCACAAGTAACACTCTTCGTAACATAAAAAATGAGAGACTTAATCAGTTAATTATTTAGCATCAGTGCATTGTGCATCAATTACATAGCTCAGTGACTTTCGTATTATAACAGCAATGAACAAGACAGAGATAAAAGTAAGTGAAAGATACTTTCCACTCTACCCTGTACCAAAAGACAAATGAAAATATTCCAACCATCAGGACTTGCTGGCAGAACCTTACCTAAAGTATGTAAAATAAAAACTGTTTTAACTGGATTTCTGATTTTGTAGGGCGTTTTCCACACTAATTTAATCAGGAGAATATAAAATATTGATACACATGTAATATTCTAAACAATAGGATTCACCGCGTCACACATTGTCTTTATTTCACGAATTTCTAACATTAATATCCATTAAAGTATACATTTATCAATACAAAGTTCGAATGTAGCATCTTTAAAACTTTTCAGTTGAAATTTTGAGGAAAGGAACGTTTTTATAATCCCAAGGAAGAATGGACTTGAAAAAAGTCTGACGGGACCGGTAATCGTACCCTCGAATCGAACGAAATTCTACACAATATCAGTTTCCAAAAACTCTTTCCAAAATGTCACGAAATCGGTCATATTCATTCAAACAAAAATCCGAATTATATAATAAGGTGTGAATTGTGGTGAGTCGAATCTTACTTTTATTTCATATTTAATCAACAACTAAAATCCCTTCATCTGGTTGCAGCTATTTATTTTATTCCATGAAAATTTAACAACCACGTAACTAGTTAATGTAGAAATCACAGAGAAAATTAATAGTACATTTTTGGTGCAAATAACTGCTAGTAGTAGTAATGTTAAAAGTGCTTCAACAGGTCATTTCGCCCCCACCGGGAATCGAACGTGCAACCGGAGTCGAAAGCGTTGCGCACATCCGGCTATCCGGAGTCCCAATGACTGCTGGTTATGTAGTGTGCTTCATAAGGACTAGAGTAATCCACATACATATACATGGGATGGAGATCTAAATTCTTAAACTTAAGGAACATAATTACGAGTTCTCTAGAACTCAGAATCGCGTAATGAATTGTAAGGCTAATTGCAGCATAAGAGTCTTAAAGGAGAGATTATCGAATACCCTTCAGAGAGTAAAGTCTGATTGGGTTAATTTGGAATGACTTGGGAGATTCCCGTCTTGGGAATAAAAGGAGTGAGCTTATCTTTATAGGGACACATAAATAAAAAAGGAAGATCAATATCCTTCGTTTTATACCGTCTATATAAATATTCAACCGAAGCCTAGCACTTTACTAATAGAATTTTAAGTACAAATTACGCGAACCGAGATTAGCAAGGCTGAAATGTAAGGAGAATGTAATGAAACATGTAAATTATTAACAGCTTTCGGCAGCAAATATGGAAATTAGGTATGCAATTTAATTGTATGGAATGGAAATTAGAAGTCAATTCGTTCGTATTGAATTCACTGCTGATATTTTTTTCACTTTTTCTATGCATTTCATGATTATCGTCCTTCTCAGAGAGGAATTCTACCCAACTAGATCCGATATGACCATTGGAGTTCTTCACCAGGAGGATGGAATTGCTTCCATTCCCTCGCTCCAACTTCTCTTCATTCCCACCCTTTAATTTGCCCATTGCGATTTCATCTTCATTCCGATGGCTCTCTTACAGCCTAAAATGACGGTCATTGCTCAAGTGTCTTCTTCTTCAAAAGATTCTCAAAATAGCCTCCTTTAAAAAATAAGTTCTCCGATGTTTAGCTTCCCTAATAGAGAGCCAGTTTCATTGGGATGAGATAAACTCCCATGATGAGTCTAACTTTTATTGGGGAAAATGTGCTTCTGTTCCACTGTTGCTCTACTTCTATTGCTGATTAAATAGATTGGCCAACGCTTTCAAAGGGTAATTGCTGGAATAATTATTAGCAAATATTGTGAAAATATTTTCAAAACGACTCATTCTGAAATGTGTTACTAATACGCTTTCCACAGAATTAATAACACAGCAATTACGTTTTTCGATCATTTGAGTATTTTCCTACCAGCAATAACTTTGGGTAGGTTCCTTCTTTCCTTCACTTCATTATGTTTACAGACAGGGTGCACGAGTCACATATGTTCGTGAATTTTTGTCTTTTAAGATATTTTGACGAGAGAAATATTTGACTGCTTTACTTTGTCTGAAATATTTGTACATTTTGATAATCTCTAAATTCTGTTGATTACACCAAAGATATGACTTTGAGTGCAATCCCTTTTCTGCATTCTTGAGGAAGGGTTCATTACTTTACATTGCTAAAGTAAAAGGAAAATAATATTCCTAAGTTATTATCTTATGTACCTAACCGAATATACCCTTTATGCCTGAAGGATTGACTAAATAAATTACGTCTAAATAGACGTATTTGATCAATTTATGATATTTAGAGCCTTGACGTTTTGTAGTTTTTCATCAAAATTCTGTAAATTTCTTTCCTTTCGACATAGACTTCGCATATCAAAGTCGACTTTAAGCTGGTTAGGCATCCACACGCCCTATTGATAAATAGAGCAGCAAAAATATTTAAAGAATGTCTAACACTACCTTATCTGATTAAAAGCTCATTTAAAACATTAAATCACAACACGCTTGGTAGACATTATCAGATGCTTAATTCGGAAGTATTTTCCTTATCAATAAAACTCCTCTTCACCTATCCAGAATGCAAATTTTGTAAACTCTAAGCTTGGGTGCTGATTATTTCTAAGCCTCACAAGTTGTTTACAAATTTGCGGGTAAAGAAGCTAACTGCGATCCAAGAATCATCGTTACCTGTAATTAGTCCCATACTTTTAGTCTGCAAAGGCAAAGTTTAGCGGACTTCTAATAGTGAAAACGTAGATTGAAACAAGCCCGTCACGTAAGGTAATCTATAGTTTTGTAGCCAAAATACAAATGGAGCTATTTTTCTATAATTTTTTGAATTCACGAAACAAAAAGTATGGAATAAGCAAAGATTTTACGAACAGAAAGATAAAATAACTTTACTTCTATAATTTTTTGAATTCACGAAACAAAAAGTATGGAATAAGCAAAGATTTTACGAACAGAAAGATAAAATAACTTTACTCATACTTTTGGTACTTTTTGTGATATGTTTGTTCACTGTTTTTTCTTTTGCAGTTGAGTTGAAAATGTATTGAAGTTGATAAAACATAAGAGCTATTCCCAAAATCGAAATAGAAAAAAAAATTAATTAAAAATAGATGAGATGAAAAATGATCGATTTAGAGTATATGTTTTTGGTGATTAATAACAATATTTGCCTCTCTTTTGATGGTAAGAACTTGAATGATAAGTACTAAACCTCGCTGACAGCTTAGATGCCGAAACAAAACTGTCATTCTTTATACAAGCAACGCATTCAATAAAGAGAATACCTGGTCAAAATATCGTGATGCAACCAAACCCAAACCGTGATTCACCTGGCTTGTTTACTGTGATAGTCCATCGCAAATTGGATTTTACCTTTGCTTTTTTCTTTCTCCATAATCCTTCTTTCATCTCTACCTCCTGCATCCCTTCTTTCTCTCTTCTGTTTCTTCCTTTTCTTAATCTTCTCCCTTTTCTTCTGAAACTATCGGACCCTTCTAGTACTCCCCTTCGGCCAATGTCTTCTTTCTCAACAGACTTCACTTTACAAACTCTCTCCTCCTCTCTCATTCCCACTCTAAGAAAAGTCCTATTTCGAAAAACCAGTCGCTCTTTCGCATAGCATTTTCTCATTTCCCACCAGAAACTCAACTGAGAGTTCTTTTCTCCCTCCGTTGACAAAAGTCTCCAGCACTCTGCATCCAATGCCCATGGATCATTAAATGAAATTGTTCCCTTCTTTCCCTTCTCTAAAGTAAAACGGAAGGTTATCCTGAATTTCAGCAGATATAGGCTGTTTAAACTTCTCTATCCAAGAAAAAGAAAAAAGACATTGCAGTCATGATAAGTATTTAACTGGTATTTTCCATAAGATAACGAAATGATCTAACCCAGACATTTTACAGAGACACCCAAAAATTAAGGTGCCATATTATTTTCTATAATAAAACCTTGTAAAATTTTCAGCGAATATAATTTGTCTCAATGTCAGGGTAGAAAATTCATAACAAAATAAGAGATTGCCGGGATTTAGAGATGAAATACTGTAAACTTCTTGAGGAAAAACTACTGCTACTGTACTGATTTCAGATCAATTTTCATCTTTTACCCATACTTCATGATATATCTCACATTTCCACTATAAGCGTTTCCTTGCTAGAGAATAGAAGCATGTTAGCTAGAGTTTTTCAATTATAATATAAGAAAATCATCCTAATTACAATAATATTACAAGGGTAGCGGTTCCTCTCTAAAACTGTAGTGTAATAAAAACAAATTATTAATTGAATTTTAAGGAAATCGAAGTCTAATGCTTTGGTCAAAGTGTCTTTCATATTTTCTATACATTATACTGTCTCGATTATTCGAGTCCCGATTAATAGCGATTCCATATTATCCGAGGTCCATATTTGAGCGCCTTTTTCACTGATACATACGGACAACCAGCACACAGCTTAAATCACTTTTGCTGTGACTGCACAATGCTAGTTCAGCAAAGACTAGCAAAGACCACTCCCACTTGACCAGCACTTGGCAGCAGATTCACTGGCCTACATTTGCACGAGGAATCACAGCACTATCTTGTTCACCCTATAATGTCACAAACCGATCACAAGTTTCTTTTAGCGAGGATCGGCTTACTCACTAACTCTGAAATTACTATTAACCTACCGTAAACATTTCCAAATTTACGAACACAAGACACTTCCATATTAACCGATTTTCGATTATCCGAGGTGGCCTCGGTCCACATTAACTTGGATAATCGAGGCTGTATTATATACACTACACTGCTGCATAATTACAAAATATATTTTCATCTACTAATAAGAAGTTATCCTCGTCAGTACAATAAATCAGAGAATTGTAGACGATTAAAAAGAGCGGATAAGACGGTATTAAAGGAGCATTATAACGCAACGGAGAAAATTGAATCCGAAATCACGTATAGGTGAAGGCAATATTATAACTACCAACTCAAAACCAAGAATAAGCTAACGTAGAGAGCCTTTAATTCGAGCATAAAAATCTCAGGGCCATTTCATCCATACATATCCCTCGTAAAATTTCGATATCGCCCTCGGAACATTCCCTTCCTAAACGGATTGAAGCCTTGTGTCGCTTCATGAACGAAAAACACACTTCGTAAAAGATTCATGTTCCTATTAAGGAGTGTCCACAGATATAACTTGAGACCTTTCCATCCACGCTCTTTCTCAACGGACCGCCTTTATATATCTCCAGAGCGAACCGCGCACATGAAAACTCGCCTTCTTCTTCCCTTACTTCCTCCTCTCTCATCCGTCCTTTTCCATGTCTCTTTCCGAAGTCCCTACAAATTCCCACGGACAAATACAGGGCGAAAGACGTACTAGAATCAAAATAAATTCTTAACTCAGCAATACTATTGTATAGTGGTTAGATTTTACTTTATTTATGTAATGAAAATAGAAATAAAGATAAAGAGTACCTCAAAGTGAAGGGGGAACCTATCGAGAATAAGAGACTAAGTGAAGGATTATTTGAATGAATATTATTAAGTAACTGGGTTGAATCAGTGCATAAAATCAACGTAGGGAAAATAATTCTGCAACGTTCTCTTCTAGAATGAAAAATTGTGATCATAATGTATTATGTTCAGCAATAACACACTAGAAACGAGTATACACATACAGAACCTAATGACAGCACATCCGTACATCTCTCCAAAACACTCGACTTTTGTTTTAGACAAAGATCCCTGAAATTTTAATAAGTCACTTATTTTTCAAGTAAGGCAAAGAAGAAAGATACTGCTTCAGGCGTGACTTAGTGTAATTCCATCATCATATTATATAGATGGAGAAATTGAAAGAGAAAAAGTCTGCCGCAGCCGGGAATCGAACCCAGGTCCCCCACTTTCCGGGCGGGTGCTCTGTCCTCTGCGGGGGGACCCGGGTTCGATTCCCGGCTGCGGCAGACTTTTTCAATTTCTCCATCTAAATTCAAAGCATGTGAACCATGCGTTTCTCGTCGCTTTATTAAGAAGGACTTCACTTCAAAGAAGTTCACTTTAAATCTAATATACTAAAATATAATTAATTCGTTATATTCTTCAATCAGTAAATAAGTACTTATGTGGTTCGTCNCCTTTTAATTATAAATATTAATATTTGCTTATGAAAAATGAAAATAATCTGATTTATATAATTTTATAATTGCTTTTCGATAAAAAACGCAATCATAATTTCCCTACTTGGGCTTTATATGCTCATGGGTGATAAAGTTTTCCATTGACATCTTTTTTTAAATGTGTTTTTCGTATGACAGATTACTTAAATTGAAGTTTATACACATATAAACAGTAAAGTAAAATGTAAATATAATGTAGAAGACTAAGAAGTAACATCACAGTGAATTCAACAGTTCTTTTTAAAAATAAACTTGTAAAACATGCTCGAATTTTTACGTTGAGTGAAAACTTATAAAATGAATCTTCTCTAGTGAGACTTGGTGGAATTCCGTTACAAATGAAATAATAAATATAACTTATAATTTTCCACAAATGACGAATAGCTGAAAGTTGCAAAGCCAGAAATACATTTGTGGAAAAGGATAAGTTATATTTATTATTTCATTCAACTCACTCACTTATGGTGTAAATAATAAAAGTCTCTCTTCCGAGTTCATTGTGTTTACGAGAACATTTTGTTATAAATACAGACTCTTCCCGAAATATTTGGTTAGACGATAACACACGGAGTACGTAAATATCTGCTATATTCAGAAGCTGTTTTGCAGACATGATAAACTTTATATCCTAAAATTTCGACTAATTGGCATCGATTTTTCCTGAATATGGACGCATTTTCTAATTTTATCGAAATTATAATTTCTCGCCATAAAATATTCTAAAAATTTGTTATTACTTTGAAACACTTTCTCACATTCTATGAAAAGAAATTATTAACGCGAGTAAAACTCTAATGTGACGTTTGCAAGGCATCTGAAGAATATATCGCAACATCTATAAGATTAGTACATGATTACGTTTCAGCAAATCATTCCCTGCAATCGTAATCTTTCTCTCCGAGATTTCCAATTTATTCGATCTCTCTCAATTTTTTCTCCCTCTAAACTCCTTATTCCATTCCTGCGTCCCATAATTTCTTTTTCATGACCGTCCTTTTTTACGGCTTTTCCAAAACCCGTCCGACCGTAATTCATAAGGCGTCTCATTCCTTCCAATATTCCTCCCGATTTTCTCGCCCTTCCGTCCAGTCACCGCTTGGCCCTCAGATATATACGAGAAGTCTAAGGAAATGATTTCGCACGCAATGCGCGGAAAAAGTTTATGAGAGCAAAGGTGCCGTTTTCTCGAAAAAGTTTGCGTTGGTGTGTAAGTAAGGTACCACAAAATGCACGTGAGCGCACTTTATTGGAGGTCTGAAACTACGTGATGTGCTACGGATATGTCTCCTTTCGAACTAAATTGAGCCTTTAAAGTCTTTTCTATGGTCTCATGGTAAATGATATGTGAGGCAATCGTTCCTATGTAGGCAATCGTTCCATCTCTATAAAAAGACTCTTTACTCTAATGTAAAGTGACGTTGGGTTTTATTAAACTTTCCATCGAGATCTGTGAATAACATTCCGCCAACGTCATATTGTATCGCAGTAAAGGCAGATCCCATCTATTTATAGCATTAGAAACTAAATTCCGCACCTATTGCATTTATCATCCCTCCACTTAAATAAAGTAAAAAGTAAGTAGTAATATAATAAAAATAAATTTAAAATAGGCAAAAATTCAAGACCATAAATGATAATACAATTCATTATGGGATACGGAGATGATTAACTAGCCGATCTTTTAGTCCATTATACCATTAATTATTGCTAATTCTATCTATCATTCTACAATGATATAGAACACCTTATCTCCTTACAAGTTTCTACAAAAACTGAATCTCTAAATTTAAAATAAAATTTTAATAAATAAAGGTAATTTTCGGGAATCAGTAACGGAAGTTTTCTTGATTGATTACGTTCCGCAAACTAACGTTGGCTCCTTCATGTCAAATAGCGTTAGGAAAACGTAGTCAGTCTGGAAGACTTCCGCTGCTGGTTCCCAAAAATCGCCTTAATCATGGAGTATCAACGCAGAGAAAACCGTCTTACTACACCTTCATAAATATTTACGTATTCAACGTATGGAGTTGACTTTCAAACTAAACTATGACTAAATTTAAAGACATGTTATGTCATGTTGGTTGACACTAAACATATTATTTCTGTGCGGTTAACTTTAAGATTCTATAAAATATAGAGAAGAATTAATAATACCCGGTGTAGAAGTGAATAGAACCCCCGGCGGGGGGCGTGCGTTATTAAGACAAATTGACCATTTTTAATTCCATTTTAAATGCTGTGATTACGAAATTAATTGATTCATTAAATTATGATTTAATTGTTATTGAAATATCACACTGTATGTGACTAACACCACAGAATCGTATAATACTCGTAAATGCAATAAAGATGGAAAACGGTTCGCACTGATGAGGTCTTATCATTTGCTCACATCGAAAACTCTCATAAGATCCACAAAACCCTCTGCTCAACCTCAAAGGCATTCTATATGACACAGAATTATCGCCGGTGTTCCTCAAAACGTACTGATCATGAATTTGATTCCCTGAAACATTCCTCTTAAATTCGCTGAAAGCCAAGAATCCAGTCCACTCACAGATAAGTGCAGAGGTTTTGCTCTCTCATTCCACGGCCGGTTAAAGGCTCAATTGAGAAGATATATTCAAGAAGAAGACGTCTTCTCAATAGTGAGTATTTCTCAAATCTCTATAAGTTTAAGAATTGTAAAAATTTGATTATTTATTTCTTAAATTCGGCCATTTCGTTAGTTACGTTTTTTTTTTCTTCCTTCTCTACCAATAGAAGAAACATTTATCTTTGTTTCTCATGCATACGTAGAAAAAAGGATAAATAAATTGCAAACGCTAGACAAATTTTGCACTGTCTACTAGAGACCTTTATCCCCTAAAATATGTTAAAATGGCAAGAAAAATACACTTCCTGTATTGGACTCCATTATATGAATATAATAAAATTCATGTTTTCTTGGAACGATATATTTGAGTTGGTTTTGCAAGGGTCGAATAGCAAATATTCATATAATGTAATCCGAGAGGGGAAAATCGCCTCAAATATATTTTTCCAAGAAAACACGAATATTTTTAGTTTCCTCCTCGAAATTTCATTTCTCAAAACAGGAAATAGGTGCTCCGGAATAAATAGGGTGCGGCGGTTGCTATTCTCGGCCTCCCTTTGGGGCACTCTTCCCACATGCATTAATCTACGCCAGTTACAACACCAGACTACTCTATATCCTATAAATCGATGCTTTCCTCCACACTCCACTTACCGCTTCTCCACGATCGCATTCTTTAACGCTTCCTTTACTTCTCATCGCATCCCTTCTTACACCAACCATTTCTTTCGTATGAATGCTTCTTTCCCTCCTCGATTTTCCACCCATTGCAACTGATTTTGGCCAACCTCTTAAATCTCTTTGCCTGATATCTTTAGAAATTTTCGCATACCAATTTCCGTTCCCGTCTACTTCGTCGATATTTCCATATTCGTCCGTGCGATAAATTCTTTAAAAACAAATTTTGTCCATTCCCTGCTGAAGTAAGCAAGAGCATGTATATAATTATGTAATTCGATGTAGGAAAAGTACAAAATAAAATTTAAGTTATTTCAATAAGCAAGTTTATGACTTGGTTCATTTTTGCAAAAAAGCTATGATCGTTTACTTTTTGTTTCTCTAACAAAAATTGTTTTTTATTCTTTCCATTGCAGATATTTTCCTCTGCTCAATAGCGGTACGATGCCATTTGAGGATCATCTTGTTTTATCGCCCCTTACTTTCAAAATCAAAATCAGAAAATCGTAATTATGAATAATACGCAATCTTAATCAAATCTATAAAGGGCGGCATCCGTGGGCAAAAGTTTTGATACTTTATTAAGACAACGTTACTTGAATAACGCAGTAGTTTACCGTTCAAAATAATTCTCCCTTTCCATAGGGAAGGGGCCGAATTATCCTTGTTAAAGAAAGCATTTTCATTGACAGCAGATATTGCTGAATCAATACTCAAGATATTCCATGAAGGAATTCTTCCGAAGCGGTGATCAACATTCTCATATTTATTCTGCTTAGAAAACCACAGGCCATCTTAAGATAGCACTTACTTGCTTATTTTTCTCAAATTTGGAAAGTACTGGTTCATAGAAGAATAAATAGAGGTATGTTCGATTGAAAATGTAGCATTAGAAATAAAATGCGTAGGCTACTAAAAATACTATCTGTTGAGGAATTATAAATAGTATTTCGAATTTTTTTAACCTTTATGGAGCAATTTTAGGGTATTTTTCCTATGAGAGTTAAGGCGTTATTTATAGATTGCGTTCACTTCAATGGAGGCTAATGCAATCTCCATCGTTCCATTCAAAAGAGGACCTAGATCCGAATTCCGATTCATGCGACCCCTATCGGAAACGTTTTCCACCTCTTTATTTTTGCCCTCAGAGAACATTTTTTCTTCCAGCAAACCATCTTTACATTTCTCTCGCCACCAAAAATCTCTTTCTTGCACGCCACCAATCTTTTCGGCCGTCACCTTTTTCTTTCCTGATTTTCATTTCCTACCGAAAGAAGTACCACCCTTAACCCTGCGCTTCTGACCGGAATCGTTCACTAGAAGTTTTCGAACGAGAAAACGGCACTTTCTTTCATTCCATTCTCTTGCATGACTTTTCAGTCGTGCCCTCTCTTTACCTTTTGTTCCTCATTTCCCTCCCGTTTCTCTCTTCCCTTATCTATCCTTTGCATCATCTCCCTTACCTTCTCCTAGTTCTGCGTTCAGAAATCCTCTCAACACGATCCCTTTGCCTTCAAAAAACCCTATTTCCCTCTTCCGCATATCCCTCTAAACCGCTCATTTCATTCCTCCGGGAAATCTCTCCCTCCCACTTATCCACTTTCCGCCTTATCCCACTTTCTTCCTCCTTTCCCTCTGCAATTTCCTTTCACGTCTTCCACGTCCCTTTTCCCAACTTATTCCTTTTATCCGTTTTTTCTTCTGCTTAGCTCTTGATTTGCAAGTTTATAATTTTTTTATCTCCCTCTTCCTCCCTATATATTCACCCTCGGTAATTATTGGAAAAGTACAGGCACTGGAAATTTTTTTCCAAATTTCATTCTCAAAACTTTTCCATTTTTGTCGTCTTCCCGTCCTAAACCCAATTATCTATTTAGTACCAGTTAAAGAATAATTTTCCTGTTAAAGATTATTGGAAATTAACATTTTCACAAATCCCTCACTCCCTTTAATCCATTTTTATTTTACCGAGAGTGTCTTTCCATTGCATTCTTCACGTCTAACCATTGATATGTTCCTTCGTTCAACTCTTTATAGAAAGTCCTCATTTCTTAATTTCCGTAATATCACATTTTTCATACAGCTTAGCACCTTTAGCTCTATAAACTTTTCTCGATCTCAATCTTCATCTTTTACTCTTCAATTTCTCCTTCACGTTACCTATTCAAAATCTATACGGTTTGTCAATTTTCTGAAACAAATAATTTATTTTTCTCCAATCCTATTTTCTTTCTTTTTCTTTTATCTTTTCTCCTTTAAAAATGTAATCATATTGCATTCATATTTGTCTGCAAACGAATTTTTATTCCACATGTAATTTCTCTTCTTCCATGTCGATCTTTATTGACTACGGTACCTACTCAGCTTTTAATATTGGTGACTTTTTATTCTCCGTATTTATTTATATTTCCACCTTTTCTTTATATTTAGCCGAATCTGGATATGAGATAGTTTAAGGGTTCAGCAATTTCTTCTCACGTACAGAGGTTTCTACTTTTCCAGTTTCGAGAATCCTTTTTACATATGTTTCACCATGAAAGCTTAAGATCCTAATATGACCCATCAGTAGACTCCCACCGACAAGACTCACCAAGAAGGTCATTACATACATATAAGGGTTGGACTGGCGGTGAGACTACGGTGAGTTTAGATTAAGTGTATCTATTTCTCCTACCGTATGGAATACGATAGGAGTAATAGATACACTTAATGCATATAAGGGGTCAAATCAACAATACCATGGATGGTACAAGTAAACATTGATCTAGAAAAGGCAAAAATAGACCAAACAGATACTGGAGATAAAAAACATATAGAAAGAAGTCGCAAGAGTGGAATGTGATGCAATAGAACAAAGTTCCAAAGAAATCGAGGACAAAGTGGACGGAAGAGGGAATAAAAATCCACGGAGAAAAATGAGAGAAGTTTGCAAGAGAAGAAAGAATACTCAAAAATGAGTAATAATGCAATGCGTGATCCAATTGGGTTTATACGCGACAAATAATTATAATAATAAAATGCAACTATTATATATAGACGTTCCTCCGGATATATATGTACGTATATGCGATACAAAGTCATTTTGCGTAAAAACTCCGTCCACTCAGTAGATAAAAATTGAGGTAACAACCCTGAGTATCCTGAGTTAGATCATAGGAGGCACCAATAAAGGTACTATTACCGTTTAAATACATTATGTGGATTTTTTTAAATTCGTTTAGAGTATTTTCCGTTAAGACAGAAGGTTGAAATTCACGATACCATTGTAAGATATGGATTACTATAGCATGTCGTAAAGACTTTTGCCTTGTGGCGATAGGTTCGATGCTAAGATTCATCAAATTTTGCACAAAAGATTTACATGGGGAGAAATTTTTTCCGGCACACTAAAAGAAAAGCGAAATAGCTAACATTCGGCATATGAATAGTATTTGTGGGCTATATTTCATATACAAGCTGAATAACTGGTTCGATGCCAGGACGGATTAAACATTCCTCCATTAGAAATGTACAGGAAATTCGGATAACATTTTGAGCTACTTCCCGTTTCGATTTCGCCTTGATACCTGAACGTTACTTACTAGAAAAGCATCTAAACCGTAACATGAATGGCCATCTACCAACAATACAGCGGCTTATGGCAGGGGGTGTATTAATACCTTACCTAATCAACCCTATGAGGTACTTTCCAATATGGTGTCGTCTTAGGACCCAACTGATAGAGTTAGATTTGCAAGTCGCCGCAAGCCGTCAGCGACGTATGGCAGGGGGTGTATTAATAATACCTTAACTAATCTACAATTTATGATATTTTACAATGTTGTCTTGTCTTGAAACTCAAGTAATAGATTGAAATTCGTAAGTTCCCGCAAACTGCCAGTGGCGTATGGCAGGGGGTGTATTGATTCCTTACCTAATATACAGTATATGACATTTTCTAGTATTATGTCGTCTTGAAACTAAAAGGGTTATATTTCGTTTTTAAGTCGCCGCAAATCGCCATTAGCGTATGGCCGGAGGGTATTTATTTACACCTTATCGAATTTATCCAATATTAAGCTTGCAGTATGCAAGCTAGTCTGCTGGAAACCCAGCATGCAGCATCCGTAAGTAGATGTGACGATTTGATAACCACAGTTTCAAGGTAAATTTCACCGTAATTACATTGAAATCGCTTAAATATAAATTCTAAATTGAGAGTACCCTAAACAATAGCTGGGATTTTATATAAAGGGCGTTTTTTATTTCATAAGAGAAGTCAATAATGACTTTTCATTACATTTTTGAATGGCTTAAGCAAATAACCTGTCTGCTTAGCTCAGCTAATTCACTGACTGTCTTGAAACTAACAGAGATTGTGATACGTAATGGAGTTTTCGATGTATTTAAAATATTATAAGATCAAAAATTGACGTAGCCACAAAATTGAAAATTATTGCTTATATTTGGAAAGGATTTGATTAAATTAATTGATTATTATAATTGATAATTTTAAACAGATGTGATGAAATAATTTATTGAATGAAGATACTTTCTTGGTATAAAATAAACATGCGTGTGACTTTTCGCAGATATTCAATAGAACATGCAAGCAAATATTTTCTCGAGATCTGCTAGTATATATAATATGGATACATTTGTTCATTGTCGTTCACATTTCTGTGTTCTTAATTCTTTTACTTTCAGCTAATATCAATATGTAATGCTTATAACTTTTTCCTCAATTCTTCAACATTTTCTTCTTTATCTCTATTTTCTTCCACTTTCCTCACTGCCGGCTCCTACATCCACCCAGCACTTCCGTTCCAAAAGCTTCTAATACAACCGAGAAAACTCCTGGGAGATATGCCAATAACTGAGGGGTACGCGACCTGAAACGGCAAATGGTTCCAATACCTTCCTCTTCTATTTCTACATTTTTCTCGAGAGCTTTTAGAGCGCGCTATGATAGAGAGGGAAAAGCATGAGGGCGAAGACAAAGCCGTTGTGGCCAATTACAGGTGCGAAGAGGTGAATTATTTTTAAGGGAAAATGGTTGTGGAGAACGAAACATTCTCCAAGATATCGTGTAATCAGGATTAAGACTTCGTGGAATGGACGAGATAAAAAATTAAGACCTTTCTTTTCGGCGATGGAAGCGTGGAAAGATGGAGGATGAAGACGGTGGAAAGTGGGCAATGGGGATTAAGACTTAAGTGGTAAAAGCTCAGTGAACAATTAAAGCGTAATTGGAGAATAAAGCATTCTCGGGTGAGCTGGATGGATGGCGTCGGCAAGTGGTATAAGAGCACCGTTTCGAGAGGGGCGGACGATTCAAATGAAGTAATCACGAGCTCTTTTCCATCTCCATTTCTAACCCTCTGAAGACGTTCCGCAAGGGTTGCTACGTTCACGTCATCTTTCCTCCATTTATCCCGGCTAACAACGACCACCGAAATTTCTTCTAGAAAACAATTTGGCGGTCATTAAGATTCCACGAAGTAGACTAAAGATGCCACGGATAGGAGTTAATGGGATATGAAAAAGCTCGGCAGAATGAGACTTAATTGCGGAAAAATCCCCCCTTTTAATGCAGTCTTTCCAGGAATGTATTATCCAATGGGATTCGCAGTAAGAATTGACCATATATTTGTTTTGAATGCGCTAAGAGCTGAAGTATTTTAGGGTGTAATGATTGCAAGGTAAACTGCGACTAAACGGCTGCGTATTAACTCTTTTGTTTGGGATATGCAACTGCCATGTTTCTTATGTTGAAATAGTGAAACTAAGTCTGCTTCCATTCAAATTTTCAAAATGAGAATCAAACAAAGTATAACATTTAAGTTTGATTACCAACAGTCCACTCACTATTAATAACATTTATACCACTGAGAAATGAAAAGAAATATAAATTGGCATTTATTTAAGAGCTATCCGACGTCTTCTTCAGCATTATATTGACAGTAAAATATATTTTATGGAATATTGACGATCCAATACAGAGAAAGTAAAGGAACACGGGTAAGAGTGACTTTGCGCAAGATGGTGCGCACCCAGGAAAAAAGTATTTGCAAATGTAAAAATATTCAGATGGAAAATTAGATATGGGTATGTAAAGACTCGAGAATTAGATAGAAATTATATTCTACGCATGTATTCCATTTATGATGAAGGAAAATTTGAAAGTGAAAGGTTTCGATCGAATTTAATTGTAATGTAGAATGTAACAAAAATTATAAAGAAAGGACAATTTTAATAAATATTATTCCTATTATCAGTTATTCGATTACTTTTGACTGCTGTGAGAACGTATTAACTCAAATCGCCATAGTTGTACGTAAATATACATACATTCTTATCAATTAAACAGGAAGGTTCCTCATAAATAACTGATGGAAAGTAATTACCAATGATTATCACAATATCACTCACATTATGTTAACATGCTTTAATTTACAAATAGAAATTATATACGACGCGTCCTGTAAAAATTTAATCTATTGCGTTGTTTTTATATTAACTTTTCTAATCCTTCCGAGGCCTTTGTTGAGCTCCTGTATAGAATATTGTCCAAAAACAAATATTTGATTAAACGCTATTAAATATTATTTTAAAATATTTTTTCTACGGGTACTTCAAACATTCAACTAAGCAATAAGTACAATCCAAGGCCATGTGAAAAAGTGACGTACGCTCGGGAAATGTAAAAGCAGAAGGTGGTCGTTATAGAAAGGACCCTCACTGACGAAGAAATGGGAGAGACAACTGAATAGCAGCGAAGGAAGAAGAGAGATTCGGTCAAGTCAAAGGCAGAGACGAAAAGAAGAGAAATGACGATCTTTGGAGAAAGATGAATGTCGCGCTAGAGAGGTCCGAAGAGTGAAAATAGCAGAAAGAATTGCGATGAGGTGCGAAGGAAAAAAGAAGACGGATGACAGAGATAAAGGGCTAAGAGTGGACAGGAATGGCAAAGGGACGAAAGTGACTGATAAAGGATTTTCAGTCCAAGGGAACCCCTGGGCTTTGATAGTTTAACTCAAGGGCCATGTTGTCACAGATCCCTATTTACTTAAGACTCAAGAAAAGAATAATGATTCTATGCTAGGCTAAAGAAAGTAACAATAAAAAAGAGAAGGAAAAAATATTGTTTAGTCTAGGACTACGGAATATCTGGAATGGACGATATAATTTTAATAAATGCCTTACGAAATACAAGGAGTCGATTTCGAAATTTCGCCCATGGTATTTGCATGGGGCATCTTTTTCTTTTTTTCGGGGCAGTTACAGAAAAGCGAAATATCTATAATTTGGCACAGAAATAATGTTCGTGGATGTATTTCATATTCGAGCTTAACAACTCCTAAATTGCGCTGATTTTCAAAAATTGGTTTCGGGCATTTTCCGTAAACATATAAGGTTGAAATTCACGGTATCGTTAGAAAATATAGTTTTCTATCGCAGAAAGAAAAGAAAATTCCCCTACTGTCCCTGGGTTTGATGCTACGACGTATCAAGGAATCGCCACCAGTGGCGTATGGCAGGGGGCGTATTAATACCTTGCCTAATCTACCCTCTATGGTAATTTCCAATATGGAGTCGTCTTAAAGCCCAACGGATAGATTTAGATTTTTAAGTCACCGCTAACTGCCAGTGGCGTGTGGCATTAATACACCCCCAGCCATATTTCTTAATGAGACCACTAAAAACTGTAATAGTTTTATAGAGTTCTGGTCATTATTTATTGACACTTTCAATTACTGTGTGCCAGAAAATAGTTTGGCTAACAGACTTCACCAGTCACCTTAAATGTGCTGAGAGTTTCATATTTTACCACTTTTCATTCTGTTGTGACCTACGGTATTTTAATATGGGGTAATTCTGTTCATTGGAAAAATATTTTCATTGTGCAAAAGAGGGTAATCACATCAAAGACTGGAAGAAGACAATCATGTAGAACTTTTCTTAAGGAGTGGGATATTTTGACAATACCCTCAGGATATATCTATGCTTCTGGTGTTCATGTTCATTCAAACATACGAGATAAATATGATAAACGAAAGGTTTCTAATGATACAATAAGGCTTTTATTTATAATGATAGTTATCTTAGGAAACAGATCGAACCATAGACAGTGAACAGTTGGTCAGATCTAACCCGGAGACGTCGCTATGTCTCAAAGAGAAGCGATCAAAAGATGTCACTTCCGGGTTTCTTGTTTTCCTTCCCTCCTTGAGGACGAAGGTTGTTACCCTTCGCTCTCTTTCTCTAGAAAATTCAATCCAGTCTTTGACCGAAGTGTAACGGAAGAACGAAGTAGTGATATTTAGGAGAGAAAATAAAGGAGAGAGAAAATCTAGAGAAATAAACTGTCGAAAGATTAAAGGAATGAAAAAGGACAAAGGAGGGGATTTCCGTAGACGTCGAGATTTTTCTGTAAAAGGGGACGATAACAGCAACCGTTATTTATTTTTCGTTGCCACGTGGAATGAAAGAGGGTGAAATCAGAACGCCTCCACGGAGGTCCGAGCATCTTCGGATATATAGAGGTTTGATTTGCTCGAATAAAATGTCCAAATATAGGATAGTAGGTCTTATATTCGAAATAGAAAAAACTCCTTATCATTCCTTCTATGAGAAATGCATCATTTTTCTGTTCTTATTTTCCTAAATTTACTATTAAAAATTGGTTTCACAAAAATTAAAGAAACATTTTCCACGTGAAAGGCTTGCTTTCAAACGAAATACCAGCAAACGGTAATTTGCAAAAGCATAGAAAATTTTCAAATATGGTGCCTAAAAATTAATCACAGTTTTAATTTGGACTTAAATTCTAATTTCAATATAATCCTAAAAGTAGCGAGGTGGGCTCCCGCATAGTCAAGTGGGCAACGCGTTTGACTTCGGTGAAAGCGGTCCCGGGTTCGATTCCCGGTGGGGGCGCACATACGAAATTACCTAAGCTATCGAAGCACTTTTAACAATACTACTACTGCTAGTAGCGAGGTGTACTATTTAACGGCAATTGCCTTATAATTCTAATTTGTTATAAACTTTATCTAACCTTACCTTTATTCTATATTTAAATCATTAATGTAAAAATATGTTTCAAAATAACAGAAGGTTTTCCAAGAAATCACTCAGCAGAGTATGCCTTTTCAAAGAATAGACCTAGATGTATGTGAAAAGATACATAAAGAATTAGTCTCCTTCAACGCGGCACAGATAATTCTTGGTCAGCCGAAGGAGAGATTCATTTCGAAAAATCAAACACCTAGACGGGGAATCATATTGTCTTCTCTTTCCTCCATCTCATCTCATATTTTAATCCCGTTCATTTATTTCCCTTCTCAGAGGGACAGGATCTTAATCAAGCAACGATTCCTACCGTCACAAAACGGCATTCGCTTACCTCATATGTCACGTGAGGAAGCTTTTTTGAGAGAAATGCTCTTTTTGAAGAAGAGGTACGTCGCAGGAAAGAGACAGCAAAACCGCAAACACTTGGATGCGCTCCAACTACTTCAGCCCTTTCCGATTATGGAATCAGTACCGGAGTTGAGATGTGGAAAATAAAAGAGGAAGGCCTCCAGCAGAGAAGACGAGGGAAACAGAAAGTGTGGGGAGAAAACCCACTAACCTACTCAGACGTCTCATTATAAGATTGAAACGTATTTCTCCGGATTTCGAAGCGAGAATTCCCATTGTAAATTACATAATGGTTTCTTGAAGGCTAATAAAAGCAAGATGTATCTTATATCTTCTATAGATGTGTTAAGTTAGTAGATTCTATTTTCTTTCGGAAATAAATATTTATGAGGCCATCAGTTTAATTTTAAGGAGAAATGTACGCAGTTGAAAATCCTATTCGAACGAAATGACAAGAAATTGAGGTAAATATTATCGAACAAAATATCGACGAAAATAACTTTCAAGTATTATTCATAACATTATGCAAACGCATAATTTTAGCAGTTAGTTAACTAGTAAAATTATTAATAACTAGTAAACGCCCCCGTCAAGCATGACGGAACTTAATTTAGTTTAAAAATGTATCTATTATCGATTATATGTCGAATTCCGTCGTAAGATCATAATACCTTAACTCAATATATTACTTACCATTATTTATAATATTTACTCTGTTTTCAAGTGACGAAAACATACTTTACATAAATTTTTTATAAGAATTTTAAGAATTGATTATCCCCGAGCACTTATATGGGATTATTAATGAAATCAACATTCAAAAATGGCCTTAGTCGTCAAAGGGATGGATTGTTTATTTCCTAACATTTAACAAAATTTCCGTGTGTTTTATCAAATTTCCCGCAATTTCAGAATAATATGAATTACTCACGACTAAAATGAGGTTCTACGATTATTTCCTTTCTTGTGACATTTGTCTCGATTTCATAGGACTATTTTTTATAATTTAATTTTGTAAAAGAAACAACCTCTGCAGGTAACGGAAACCTATTTTACGTACATTTCTTAGGGAAAAGTATACTAAATGATGATTCTCGTGTATTTATATGAGATAATTCATGAAACCAATGTTCAGCAACTGTTTTCGTCGTCAAAGGGATGGGTTGTTTATTTCCGAAAATGTTTACGATCTTTCCGCGTCTTTTATCAAAGTTCTCGCAATTTTGAATTTATGTGAATGATTCACGACTAAAATAAGTCTATGATTATTTTCCTTTCTTGTGACATTTGTCTCATTTTCGTAGACCATTGTTTCTAATTTAATTTTGTAAAAGAATCAACCTCTGCAAGTTATGAAAACGTACTTTACGTTTATCTCTTATGGAAACCTATTTAGTGCTCCTGGGTTCGAACCCGGGCCTTTACAGATATGAGAATAGTTTTCCTGGGTGTTTCAGCATCGTAGAAAAACAATGCAGTTTGCTTCGGATCTCTCAGTCGAGCCGTTTCTGAGATAAATAGGGGGACGGACAGACGTACAGACGGACGGGCAGACATTTGCTTTTTATATATGATACTTATGAACTAATAACACGAACAACCCCTGATTCTTATGCAAAATACAATGCAGTGGTAAAGCACTGGTTGCCGCATCTCCAGGATACTCCTCCAAGTTCAACCACTGCAAATCAAACGTGATAGTAGAGTCGATTTCGGTGACAGTTCAGATACAAATATAAATTAGAAGCCGATTCACGTATCAGAGAGACAAAACTATAAAAATTACTTCCCACCAATTTACACTTGGTAAGTTTTAGAAAACATTTTCATATCATGCGATATAGCCGATTTTTTTACATCACCACATCATCAGAACTTCGAGAGAAAATATAGTCGTATATAATTCATTCTTTCTGCTAAGGGTATATTTTTTTGTTTATCTAATTAGCCGGACAATGCTGCTGTAGACGTGATTAATTAAAAATTAATTCAGCATTTCTAGGCGTGCTGTAAGTGAGAATTAAACCTTTATCTCACGAATGAAATACATAACTTAACCAAGAGAACTTGCAACCAAAATAAAAAATATTATAACAGTTAATTAACCAGAAGGTATAACAGCGCTTCCAGATGTGACCTAATTGACAACTTGAGAATCCCAACGCAAGCCAAAAAGGGCTTCCTTGATGCAGGAAGAAAGATAATTGAGCAAGCTGCCTGAGAAAGATAAGAATTAAGCATAAATAACGATTACAGAGGAGAAAAGTAAAGGAGCGTATTATTCGCATGAGAAAAATGTGCTTTAAGAAACAGCAGCGTAATTATCTAAGTAAAGAACAGAAATCATGAATAAAAGGGAATGGATCCAACAATTATTTCGCGTTGTGGAGAACAAAGTGTCCGTTTTTAGGGTCATTAAGTAGAAAAGTAATAGATGATACTTTCCAGATAATTCGCCTCCTTTTCTGGGACAAGACAATGCATGAGCATTAATTAAGTTCCTTTAGCAAACCGAGAAAGTTGAGCAGAGCAAAACTATTCTATTAAGTTCACGGGATGAGAATCCCACGGTAAATTATTATATTTGACTGGTATTTTTGGAAGGAAAAAATATCATTTATTTGAAAACAAAAATTGAGAAAATCACCTTCAGTTAGAGTTTTAAACGTTTAGAGCTATGTAACATTTAAATCCATTAATTACAATGATGACGGCTTTATTACGTCAATTCTTGTCTTAAGAAACTACTCTTACAACTAAAATCTCTCATATCACGACCATTGGAATGATTTGAAGATTACTTAGGTCTTCGATTGAGATAGTTCTCCGACAGGAGGAAAAGCTCTTCTGTTTCAGATACACGAGTAACTTTGGTGAGTCGCGTTTAAAGGACTTCAGCCATTGGATATTTTAGGATATGAATGTGAGCCTTAACACTGATATTTTTGCTTTTTAAGCTGCTTTCAGGATTCATCTAAGATATAACGAAATAATATTTTTGTGTTACCTTGAATTTAGCTCTATTACTTCATCTGTTATAATAACGTAGCAGGAGAGAAGGCAGTGTATCTACACGAGACAGTGATTGTATCAATACCCAAAAGAAATTAGGGAAACAAATGACAGCAAATTTGGTAAATTAGCTTCTCATGATATATGTCAAAGACACTCTCTAAGAACACTCGATCAGAGAATAGGGTGGAAACTGGAAGCGTGTGTAAGAGAAGACGAATTTTCAGATTCCGCAGATGGAATAAGAAATTACCTTGCCTTAGGAAAGAGTATAATACGGAAAGATGAACCAACTTCCGTTACGTCCTTAGTTCTAGCGAAACCTTTTATCAATACGAGTAAAATTAATTCCATACTGCAAGCTTATTACTGCTTAATTTCCACTAATCCCCAAAACTGTTTCCCATTCGGACTTAAAGTATCTGTTGGGCCGAAACAGAATTATCGTACCTCAGATATTATTCTTAATCTTTGGGCCCCCTACTTTTGGCCTCCGTGATAGACCATCGATGTTATCCAAAGAGGGTCTTGAGTGGACCTAAGAAAGCATTCAAAACGATTCAATAACACTCAGCGATCAATTGCTTGCTTTTTTAGATTCTTTAGGGAAATGATATAGGAATGTTTAAATGGAATGAAAGGAGACAAACTGATAAGTTGTAAATCTTTTAATTGTTTTTTCTGTTTTCCGTAGCTTTTGAGGCGTTCAAACAGAAGAAGGAGAAGAGCAACATTTCTGGACCGACTGAAATTGGAAACAGGAAAAGTAAAATTGAAGGCAATGGAATGGAGAAAGAGTTGGCAAACGCCAAGGATATATCGATAGGTAGAACATCCAATTATGATGATTAATTGGATATTCTTCAACGAAGACTTATAAATAACTAAATACTGCTTTACGTTGTTGATTCGACTTCATCACTTTATAGAGATTTCTCTCCTCTCGGCGAAGAAATAATTTAATCTTGAAATAAAACTTCCGTAGGGTAGGGAATATTTAATCATTAGCGTCATGTCCCAGACAAGTTACCGAATATGTATCTGGAATACCTTCAGTGATATTTCACGTTCAGAGAAAAAACTCTCAATTAATGGTTCCGAAATGCTTTTCATATTCTGAGTACTTCATTACTTTCCGATTTTTCGGAAAAATCCACCCGATATGCTCGCGACGCGCTATGATGAAATAGACGAAAGTAAAGATTGAAATTATGGGAACCGCATATCGAGACCGAAGGGAATAAATAAATAATGAGCTGAGAAATATTGTTTCATCATCATCATTCGACCGAATGCAACGGAAGACGAGTTTGGAGATTATGTCCGTTCCAAAGAAAATTCATCCTGGAGATATAATTATATTCGAATCTGCAATCAGCTAAACGTTAAAATGTTTGAGAAACGTTTCACAACGGAGGAGATATCGCCTGTTATTAAATTACTTAAATACACTTGGTCTTTCGTTCACTTCCATACTTATCAGGAATTAGAAATCCCTAAGTTTCCTCATCATATCTGTAGAGGCTATATCATTAAGGAGGATATTTGCCAATCAAAACGATAGATTCTTAAATGAATCTACTATAAACCATTTCTTGAATGAGTAACTTTAAGGAATAAACAATTCAATAGAAATTCTTTTTTAAATGGAGTGCATGAATTCAATGCAATTACTGTAACCAAAAGAAGACTTTCTAGGAGTTTTCCCGTAAAGGTAACGATCAATATAGAAGGAAATGACGAAATAGTTTTCGTTAGTGAGATATTTATTTATTTAATAATCCTTGCAAGTTGGTCGATGGGCCAGGTGGCAATAAGGAAAAGCCTTAATTTTAAGCACGGTAAGTGACTATACATGCACGGTAAATTCGCCTATTTTCAAAGATTCGATGGAAAACATTTCCCCGATCATATTATAGAATTCCTAGCCGTGTGTTTGTTCAAACTATGAGTTGATTACGCGTCAATTTGCACGTGTACAAGTACATTCGCGTAGTTATTTCAGTGTCAATAAATGTTTTTCAACGAAACTTATACCAAAACCTAATCAGATACGAAACTAAACCAAATTAATTATAATTTATCTTTTAAATCAACATATTCCGTTATCAACATTAATTGCTATGATTTACAGGTCCCCTTGTCAAATTGCACGCATTTGAATTCATGAAAACGGATAGCGAAGCTTAGGGGACGAGTTTCGGCAAATCGACGATACAATACGATATTCGATTACAATTTCCATTTATTACGACGGTAAATTTAACATAAAGAAAAAGAAAATGCACACTTTAAAGTCAATGTTTACTACTACAGGTGTCTGAAAAGAAACATGGTACATGTTTCTCTTCAGATATTGTTAAAAACAGTACACACCGGTAAGGAGGACATCATAAATAGGAAGTAAATATACTCGAATATCCCGTCGTTCTTTTAAATCGAAAAACCTACACGATAGAGGAATATCAAATCTTCAAACTACTCTCGTATCATACCTCAGGTTTGAAACCCTCCAAAGCATTTTTCATTTAAAGTTTTTCTAAAAAGCAAACGAGAAAGATAGGCTTTAGTTTGTGGAATGAACATAGCGCTATCGGATTGGTTGACGTCTGCACCCTTTCCGGGGATTGGTCGGGGGAAGAATTCGGAGCAACCGATGCCAAAGCCAGCGGTCAGACTTTCGTAACACCCAAGGAATGCTTTTGCCCCGACGCTGCAAAAATCTTCTCTTTTCATCCCCTTCTCTTCCGCGGCCATTTACTCCCTCTGTTACCGCTATTCCCACATCTTTCCTTCAAAAGCTGTTATAGCCAAGACTGTTAGGGAAGACTCGGAAGAAAATTGGCCGTGAGGAGTTCTGGAGCGATTTCCATGCTCCACCCATTTTTCTCGTTCATTCGCCTTGTGCTATTCAGCAGAAAGGAATGGAAATAAGCGGGGGTATGAGCCAGAATGGTAAACAGAGTATCGCTAAGATGGAGGAGGGGAAAATAGAGATACAAAGGGAGTAATCTAAAAAATTGCAGATATTGATGGAAAAGAAGAACAGGGTGGAAAATGTTTGCTACGACCAAATTTAAAGAGGGAAACCTGGCGAAAACAGTTTTCAATGCGAATCGTGCACCGAAGGGCTGATAATAATATCTGTAAATTATGCTTTAAGCATTACGAGAAACGTAATCTCTCGTACAAAGTCAAAATACTAAATGAAATTGCGCAAGGTAACATTCTTCATTATCTAAGAAATATACATATCTGCACTCCATATAAAATGAATGAATGATGATAGGAAAAAAGCTTTTGATTCGATCATTTACATGAGTCATCCAAAACCTACGTTGAAATTTTATCAAAATTTCTGAATATACGTGAGAGCTAAAAATACATGTTTAAAATAATGAACCGAAAAGGGTAATAAACTTATCATAATCATGTGTTATTTGGCAGCTATTTTCATTATGTTCCTTAATATTACCTGATATTAATACGCAAACATTTTACGTTTATCTTTGAAATATCAAAGGTCTTCTTTCCTTTAAAAGTTCATGTTAGAATTTTTAGGAGACGGAGAAGATCATTTAAACCTTTAAGGAATGCTTTGAGAGCAATGGATTTTCCGATCATGAAGAAATGCCTATCTTATGACTCTTTTCGGATTTAATTGATATAAAGTAAGGAGTCCAGGTAAAACTGTAAATTTACACTGTAATATCAAGATTAATGAGGAAACAATAAAGAATAAAAAATTCTTCAAACTTCTTCGGAGAAAAACAAATTAAAGACTTGATTAAATGACTCTGAAGAAAAATAAAGGTAAACAGATATTCGTAGAATTTGTAGAAAACATCAAAAATCTCGGAAAGTTATAAACAAATGTAAAAATAATCTTATTTGACGTAAGTTTGAACAAATTTATTCCTCGAAAATTACCTTTAGATTTTTAGATTATATTTACCAATTGTACTACAAAAATCAGTCTTAATATTACGACAGTCTGAACGTAGCTGTTTTGCTTTAACCTTAAAGGGTTCCACTAGATTATACCATGGGATCAGAGAATTCTATGGGTGATTAATCACATCACGTGGAAAAAATATCTTGAAAAGCAATATCGACAGCGTTTCGTACGTGAACTGAGATTCCAAACATTGGCGCTAAAGGAGAGATAAAAGAGTGAGATGGGAATGTTAACCAGCTCATGATGAATTGGCAAGTTTCACCCCTGGTTGGACATGAACCTCAAGCGCATGGCGAGGAAATATTAGAAAGTACACGTTTCTCTTTGATTTCGCTAATGAATTGAAAGGGTCGACGTTTGACGTTTATATGAGGGGAATTTCAGAGAGTACCATGTAAAGTAAAAGGTACTAGTTCTTCAATTATCTTTGGGACTGTAATCTAGAACGTGAGTTTATTAATTCTAATGCCAAATTTTCTTATGTGTAGAACACTCTATGTTTTCCAGTTGGACGAAGTTTTTATGCCAGGTAAACATGATTACTTCAAGAGAGAGAAATACCTCCTTCTCATCACGAAGTTTCACTCAATTCTAAGATTTATTGATCATCTCATTAGTGACGTTCAAGTTAGATGGCAGGAAATTGTACATAAGATAATCCCGCCTTCGGTCGTGAGCATAAGATCAGAAATATATCAGTACTCTTAAATGTGTCCATCAAATGATTACTAATGGATCTGCTGTGGAATATGGAAGAGTACGTATATAATAAACAGAATACACATGATCCTTGTATTTACGACGTGAAATTGTATGTTTCTTCAATACTTCCTAAATCACAAATTCAGCTTTATATAGCCAAGACATGTATTAAGAAGCCGACCGCCGCTATTTTACAGAGCGTTCACTGATGAAAGGGAAATGAAGGAACTTAAAGAGAGACTTTCCCATCACAGGAAAAATGGCCATCCCTACAAGGTGTGCACGAAATTAAAGAAGAAAGAGTGGAAAAAGAATCTTTTTGTATCGAGAACGGGAAGAAACTGTAATAACCTTCTAATAATAAAGGAAAAGCCCTTTCAAAGTAGCTGTAGGAAGATGAAGATAAGACTAAATCATATTTCTTAGTCAGTCTTAATTTTCTTTTAAAATTGCTCGTTCACTTCTTCTTGGTGTGTTGTTTGCGTGTACTTAGTATATTTTGTAGGGTTCATAATTGTCATTTTTATTTTTTTTCTAATTCATTGTGTCATTCATATTTCTATTGCTATAAAGTATTCACTGCCCACAGTCTTTCACTTATCTGTAGATTGTTTAAAATATTAATGATAACTGTTCTTCTAATTAATTTTTGCTTCTTAATTCATCGAGTGACGTATATTTCATCATTTTCGCGATTTCATAAGCCATTTATTACCGGAAACATATCACATAGAGGTTTGTCTTTAAATTTACGGCGTGCAGAAGCCATTGAGATTAGGCATATACCCTGTAATATATCACAATTAACGAATAAAGATCATTCATAACAACCCCGCATTCGCATCAATTATCCTCTGCTTCCTCTGAAATTCCTTTCATTAGCTAGAAAACTCTCAATTCCTCACATTTCCCCTTTCGAAGGCATAAGACTAAATTCTTTTTCCTCTACCGCTCGATTCGCAGAAACAGAGGGATTCCATATGATCTCTCGCGTCCCCTTGCGGCGTACGATAGGACGCTGCAGAAGGGGCAAAAGCATAAGATTTTTTTTTCCTGAGGCGGGAGGATGCACACGGGTTTAAAGGACTGGAATTCTCGAATGAAATGGGAAATATATGAGAGAGAAGACGACTGTAGGGAGGAGAAAGAAGGTGGAAATGGAAGAAATTAGAAAGAGAAAAAACATTAAAGTGAGCACAAATAGCTGATATAACTTTGAAGAATTAATCCTCTTCAATATCTTAAATCCTCCTTAATACGTTTGATTCATGCCTTATAATTTAATTACTTTAAAGAATGACCTTGGAGTATGTGGATTTAGTTCGAAAATAAATAACGTAAAATAAAATAAAAAGAGCAAGAAAATCTTCAAAATAAAAAATACTCTTAAAAGTGAAACCAAAACTCCTTCTGAATCGTTTATATAGGTTAAATTAATTAAATTTCGTTCATTTTCTCTCCAAATATATTTAGAGTGTATAATTTATGAACCGCAATTTAGCATCTTATACGCTACATAGAATTTGAGCGATTAAAACAGTGACATCTAGCCGGAAAAGTTAAACTACGCGATTCTTGATGTTTTCGTGCTCAAAATGCGGCAACGAGAGTCCGAGAACGAGCGCTAGCGTTAGGCGTGGACGCGAGAAGCGTGTCTTTTAGCCGCAGAATCTGGAGAGAATAGAAAGAGGAAAACAAGGCGAGGGAAAGACGTGTCGTCAATGGGCTTACCTCAGAGGGATTCTAAGAGGTGAGCAATGTACAAGAAAAGGATGAGGCGAAAGGGTTCGACGGTGAGGAGACGATGGAATTGTTGGGAGGAGATGTTTAGAACGGGTTGGGTGAATAGAGTCTGAGGATTCCTCAGAGAGAAGTAGCGGAGGGGACACGGAAAGATAAGTAAGACCCCGCGTTGGAAATAAACATAAGAGTAAACGATCTCTAGCGGTGAATAAATAAAGGTCTAAAGTGGAATGGAATGATGACCCGACACTAATGACGGGAAGAGAGAGAATGAAACATTTATCATAGGGCGTGAATTCTGTAAAAAGGCAGAGAGGAGGGCTTTTTAAAGCGATAGTTATTTACTTAAGAAGAAGATCGCGTAGGGAGGTCAATTCATAAAATTAGTAAACCCCGGAATAAATATACAAGTGCATACACAACTGTTCTACAATTTGGTGTGTGTCTTAATATTCCCTATTTGGCTCATGTGTCTTAATATTCCCTATTCAATTCCATTTCCTTCGTTTCTCGGTAACTTACTCCACCCTTAATGTCATCTAACATCTTTTGTCTTTGTCATTTGCAAGTGCAGATATGTTATTGAGAAAGGCGTATGAGATCCTGTTTCGGAATGTCCGTTATTCTTCTGTGACTGTACAAAAATAATAAGCAAACGGAGCGGATTTCTTTATTAAATTTTCATTAAATAGAAATTTAAACTCACCGAATTTGTGTACAAACTGAGGTAATGTCACTGTAAAATATTTCACTTTCCTTTGACCAACTCATCGAAAGCAGTAAATTGTAATCTCTCAATTCGGGGGAATGTAACGCCCTCTCGGATAGAGCTGGATCCAACTGACGCAACCCTAAGGGAATCTGCTGACGTCCAATCTCACAACTTGACACGTGGTAAGGACAGATTTAAAGAGATCGGAATGACATCCGAATTCTTTAGGTGCTTTCCTCTTTGTTCATTCTATAAGACTCTAAATTTATCACCACTGTGTTTTTACGGTTTTTTCTCTCCTCCCTGTGTGAGTGTTTTCCCCATCCTGTGTTTTTATCCATAAGTGTGCAGTTGATGAGAAATTCCCAAAAACAAGATCTTCGGGTTTTTATATGTACTCGTATATCTCGTTTGTATGATTTTCACTTCATTTATCCTGTTTTCCTCTCCTGTCGTAACCAGTTGTCCCAGGTAAGTGTACTCCGAACAAACATCGAGCGGTACCTCTTGTAGTAGGATTGGTACTTGTGCTGCGAAAGAATTATACATTACCTTAGTTTTCGATAAGTTTATCCTGAGTCCTATTTTCTGCCCAGCCACGTTCAGTTCTTGAAGTCTTGATGCTAAATCTTCACCGTTGGTTGCAAAGAGTACTTAATCATATGCGAAACGCAGAAAACTGATGTACTCTCCGTAGGCCTCTTTCCTCCCAGTCAAATTTTTAAAAAACTTCTTCCAAAACGGCTGTAAAAAGAATTTGAGAAAGGCAGTCACCTTGTCTCACTCCCTTCTCAATCCGGAATTCCTCTGTTTCTTCATGCAGCATTACAGAGGCTGTAGCGTCCTTGTAGATGCTGCGTAAAAGTTGGATGTACTTGGCTTCTATCCCTTGTTTCCCCAGTGCCTCCAGTGTGGAGGAGGTACTTACCGAGTCAAAAGCCTGGGCATAGTCCACGTAGCAGAGTACTAGTGGCATCTCGTATTCGTTCATTTTATGATAATTTCCTGCAGCGTGCGGATGTGGTCCATAGTGCTGAATCCCTTGCGAAATCCAGCTTGTTCTCTGGGCTGAGCAGCTGCCAGGGACGTCTTCAGACGTGCAGCTATTACTCTCATGAACGTTTTGTAAATAACAAGAAGGTGGCTGATGGGACGGTAGTTCTTCAAATCTTCCTTGCTTCCTTTCTTGTGCAAAAGGACAATCTTTATTTGGTTCCATTCCTTCGGAATTATAATCCCTTGTCTAAGGCAATTAGTGAATAACTGCGCTAGGACAGGAGATATTTCTGTAACACTAAGTTTCAGATATTCTGCTAAAACTCCTCCTGCCATTCCATTCTTCATCTTCTTGATGGCCTCTGTTACTTCTTCTGGGAGAATAGAGTGGGGATTTTTTGAGTGTTGTGTTTTTTCTTGGTTTTCCTCTTCAAGATTTTCTGTCTTCTTATATAAGTTGGTGAAGTATTCGGTTACTGTCCTCAGTATTGCTTGTCTATTGGAAGTTGCTGTGCCATCTTCTTTCTGGACGACCAAGATTTGTTTCTTTCCGGTTGCTAGGCGTTGTCTGGCCCTCTTCATGCTCTTGTTGTTCTCTATAGCCTCTTGCACAATTCTTTCGTTTAAATTCCTCACATCCTTCATTGCCACTCTGATAGACTTGCATAGCTCGACATATTCGATATTTTCCTTTGGCAAGTCTGAGTGCTTCAGTTGCTTTCGCTGTTTCATCATTTTCCTGGTTCTGTC
>KZ308346.1:766932-784737 GCA_000376725.2 Ladona fulva | reverse complement strand
GACTGTCACCTTGAAGGCGCACGCACCCCATTGACGACCGGAATTCTTCCTGAGTTCTTCCTCACACTTCCCTTTCATGCACTTTAATCCCCGGGAAACAGCCACTCGAAAACCGAGTCGAGATATGAACTCATCGCAAGGCAACACGTTCACAAAATGGAGAGAAATTTAAGTCAGCCATAAAGCTGTTGAATAGTAGTAAAATTGTCTTTATCTTATGATATTAATATGTCTCTGCTAAAAAGTGAAAGCACAGCTAATGAATAGAATAACGCTTTGAAGGAAGACACGTATCATCTACATTTTTGACGAATTTCACATCACAGAATTAACAAAGTACGGCGCTTTCATAGGTTATAGATACGTAATGAAAGACCTCAGCTATTAATCTTTTAACTATTAACCAGGGCATAAAACGTAATATTTTCTTTTCCGATCTTCCTTCCGGTTCAATGGAAAAACAAATTTCGGTTCAGTTTCAGTTTGTCAGAACCGGTTAGAACCGTTTTTTTTTTCTCTCCGGCCTACAAAAATGTTATGCACCTCGGTATTTTATTTTATTTAATACATCTTTTTTGTTTTTCTTTATAATATGAGATTAAACTACACTTTAGAACAACTTGCTGTACTAAATAAAATACTGTCAAACCATTATTTCAGATCAAATGTAAAGAATTAATTTGAGCTTATTCTTAATAAATATTACTCACATATAGCGTGTTCCCTTACTGATATTTAACGTATTATTTGGAGCTGAAAATTGGTACGGGGTAAATAATAATATTTTCGGTACAAAAATGTTCCGTTTTCCGTTTCAAGTTTTTTCGGTTCGGGATCTGTTTTCACACCGTCAAAAAATAACGGCTCTTTTCGGTTCCAGTTTTTGGTTAGGCTTCAGCCCAGCCTCTAATATTTTTCAATCGTATTTTCTTGATTTAAAAAAATAATTGAGGATCTGATTTTAACAGAAATCAAATTTAAACTTTCGCGCTAATTAGTTTTGAAAATTTCGCACTTAAAGAATGTATTATTCATTCATTCAATTATTATTACATTATTCAGCAGTAACTTAAGGCTCTAAATCGGAGAGAGTTAGGTGGTAAAGAAATTAAGCTTTGTACGAAAAAAAATAAATAAAATTTTGTGTGGTGGTCATCCTCAGGTGAAATTTACATCTAGCACATGAAATCAGTTACTGAAATCGTAGGTATCTACAAGTATGAAGAAAAAAGGATTTTAATTACACGGGCTAGATTTTATAAAGATTTTAATTTTCGTAAAGGTGTAATTTAATTAAAAAATATCTTCCTCGAGTAAAATCAGCAAATATTTCTACTTTATTGAGTTGATGGTTATCTTCTTACCGAATATTTAGAATCTCGTTCAACTAGATCCTAAATGTAAATCAATGCTCCACGGTAAATTTCTTCGAAAGGAAGCAATTGCGCCAGAAACAGCCTTACAAAATTTGAAGAATGAATATAAATGTAGTCGGCTCAGTTGAATTGGAATCACCCTTACAAATAACTCACGCTAACTTAAACTGGAGCTCACTCATCTAAAAATCTTCGGTAAAGCAACCAAAAAGCTCGGTTTTACAAAGTGTATTGCAGGTAGATGCGATGAAAATGTTGGAGAGAGATGTTATTTCACCTTAGGCCCAATCTTGAATATGCGGCAAGTAAATAGGACCTAGCAGATGAAACGTATGCTCGCGGGCCCGGCAAAGTTCATCGATAGGCTATACGATTTGTTAAAAAGTGCTACGATAGAAAAGCAAGCGTTAAGCAAATGTTCTCTAACGCAGATTGGGAATCCTTGAAAGAAAGGAGATTAGACTGCGATTGCTAAGTTCAGAGAAAGTACATTTGCGAAAGACGTAAATGGTATTATGCGACTTCCTTCTGCTCAATCAGTCCGATAATGTGCGTAAAATAAGAGAAGTAAATGCGAGGACAAGGTTTTTTAGGGACTCATTTTTTCCACGAACGATACGCAATAACAATAAGCTAAAGAAGTAACTCTAACGCTCGGTGTATACACCCCCTGCCATACACGCCGAAAGGAGAATTGCGTGGTATTTATGTAGATGTAGAAATGAACTCTTGAATAGAAGGATTGTAATGTTGACCATCACAGTTTAATGAAGAGTTCACAACTTAAAGAAAAACACTTTTTTAGACTAAAGATATGCTCGGCCAAATCATATTGAATTTCACCCTTAAACTTAGCATTTATGTTTAATTCAATAAAACATCCCGATGCACTCAAACAATTCAAATAAAAGAGGAGGTGAGAAGAGATATATTACTCGGAGGAAGGCATCGGAGATTTTCGACGCAATCCGCGTCTCATTCCCATATTTCCACCTCAGCGTCGCATTCCTTCGACTCATCCAACCGCACTAACTCATTCAAAGCAGAAAAGACCGCTATCTCAAGAGGAACGCGTCAGGGTTCTGAGTGCTTCTCTCTGAGAGGAAGAGGAAGCAAGAAAAAGACAAGTGATGATATGAAACATCTCCAACGATGAGCTCTAATTCCGTGCCTTGGCTCGTTTTCAATGATAATCAATTGATTTTTCCTTAGGGTCGCGCGGTCTTCGCATACCAACGAAGGAGAATAGCATTCTGATATTCATTCCGAGATGGTCTCTTCAAGTTTGGGAATTCAATTTAACTCGTTGATATTTGTAAAGAAGAAAAACGACGGAATATTGAATACTCTATTATATACCCAAGAGAATAATTCCAACTTTTCCGTTGATTAGATCATGATCTTTGAGAAACGATATACTATCTAATATTCTGAATATATTTATCACTTTATTGGCTCTCAACCATTAGAATGTTTACTTAAAATTTGAAACTTCTTTAACCAAATTGCTAATAAAAACAATAAGAAATTATTTATTTATATTCACTTCCTCTGATTATGAGGCATTTCATAAAGTTGAAAACCCAAATTTTCCCATTTTGGTTGCACCAATAAATCATAGCTGTGTAATACTACTAATACTACAATGGGATAATCAGCCATCCCTTACTTTGATCTGAGGTGATTCAGCACTCGCAAGCAATGCAACAAACTCCATATGATTACAGTTAACGAACTTTTCGTAAGCATCCTTTCTTCCAAAGATTTTCGGGTGTATTTAGTATAAATATTGTCTCTAATACCTTACATACGATATACTTCTCGTGACGCATTCTAATCAGAATTAAAATATTTCGTGTACTTACATGCTAACATGCATTTTCTTTCATTTGCTACTCATTGCAAATCTTAGTATATGATGACAAATAACAAAAACCCGAACTCCAAATGAATGACAAATGTTTTCCTGTTTATGTTAACTATTTCTGCAGAAAAGGAAAAGGGTAGAGGTAACTTTGCTGTTGAAGGCGTGGCCCAACGAAAATCCCAAGCAAAAACGGATTTGAAAGAATGAAAAAAGTCTGAGAGGACCAGCACTCGAACCTGGAATCTTCCGCTTTCCGGGAAGTGGCTTTTACCAATCTATGCTTATCTAATCTACCTTGCTATGGAGCAAGAACAAGAGCAAAGTGGCTTCGTCCGACTGTGCGGTATCGTCCACGGCCAACGTCCCGGAATGTATGGTCGTATACAGACCGCGCGTCCTATGGGTGCATCGCACCCGGGCGGTGGCATCTAAAGGGTGGCAACAGAAGCGTAACCAACCGTTATTATTACTACAACAACCATTATTACTACTTGTTGTTTTCTGTGTGATACACGCAAAATATCGAGGATTGAATTATCAAGGATTATGATGTGAAATCAAGGATTGGCAAATATTTTTTTGAGGAAATAATTACGGATAACTCAGTATGAGAAGGAATATTTGTGCAGTGGTTCCAATCGAAGAATTGGAATCAATAAAAGATATTCTGGTATCAATAATAAATCCTCTTCAGGTTTTGGAATATATCCTCACCAGAGATTTGAACGGAGTCTTTCCTAATTTGCAAACAGTATTGCCTGTTTTATTGACGGAGACCGTTGCTGCTAAGATACTCGAAAGCAATGCAAAGCATCAATTCATAATGACCGTTCACTATGTCAGTATACGGAATATACATGACTAATTGTTACAGATGCTTTGTGACCAATGTGATCTGTGAAACGAGGTCATAAAACAGTAGTTTTTCAAAATCATACAAAATAATTTTTACTTGCAAATAAAGGAATGTTTGGTTTTGGCATATAATTTAAAGAGGGCGGCAAATTATCTTCACCCCCGGGGGGCAGATAGGCTAAGCGTGGTTCTGGTTGTATATATGTAAATTTGTATGTCAAGAACGTTGGCTGTGGACGATGCCACGCATAAAACGGTTTGAGTATATGTTTCTGATAGTTTAATTGGTTGACGCCACTTCCCGGAAAACGGAAGATTCCAGGTTCGAGTGCTGGTCCTCTCAGACCTTTTTCATGTCCCGTTTTCCTTGGGAATTTCTGCAGAATGTTTTAAGGAATGTATTCAAATGAAAAAAACTACTTCGAAATTTACTTCGTCTAATCAATTATTATATTTACTAATTTTGTTGTAAAACATTTCTTAAAACTCACTCTTTTATTTTTTAAAGAGAGAATAAACCTACCGATTAGTGAGGTAGATTCTCTGGGTGGTACCTATTTAAAGGGGCCTAACAAAAACGTTATGAATTGCGTGGGAGGGAAAATAAGGCGGAAAGATGGAGCTAAGAATAGAAAAAACGTTTCCATAGACATGGTGAACCAACGAATAAGAAGTAAAAGTGTTTCGTGAAAGGGGACGCATAACGAGCACGTGAGGTGAGAGGAAATGCCCGAGCGTTCTCTCAACCCATTATCCACTTCAGATGAGATGGCTGTGAATATAGGTTCGGAATGAGATTGGAATCAGATGAAACGGAATTAGGATGGAATGAGTGCATCTTCCCGACACATAACGCATGAACCTGCATCGCCGGAATGCAGCCGCTCCGGATTTCATTGCATTACATTTTTATTTTTCTCTCTTCGGTACAGCAAAATTCGCGAATACCTACGCTTCCTATTTACTCGCTATATGAAATTCTTTCACAATTATAATAGTTGAACCTCCCTGTTTGACTAACGTATGATATATTACAGTTATTGCAGTCAAGTCTGTATATCCCAGGTTTATCGTAGGGATTTAAACGATCTTTAGCGTTGCAAAGGAGAGACTGCAAATTGCTTTTTGTGTGAATCGCAGGGCGTTTCGAGTACGAGGCGATATACAATACAAGTTTTGAATTAAATATTTCTAAAATATTTTAATTTTAGCGGAAGTCGGATTCTATAGCGAAAGTGCATTTAACTGTTTACTAAAATTCTGAATAAATACAATTACCTTCAAATATGCTCCACAGGTTATCGTAAGTGCGGTATAAAAGCACGAGTCTAATTATTTACCTCTCTTATCATTTAAAGAAATAAATCTGTCTTTACTACCATCAGCGACATTCATAACGGATATATTAAACTCATTGTAATTAAGTATTTTCTGTTTTGTATTTAGATTTGCTTTGTCTATCAGAAAAATTTTAGTTATGACACAAATTCCAAAAAAAAATCTGTTTTTATTTAATTTTCGTTGACAGTATTATTAATGGACCACGGGGAAAAAAACCATAAAACCATCAAAAAGTGTAGAACGCCCTTAGTCCGCATCTAACCTTTAATGAAGTCATCATTAGGGGTTCCCTTATATTACAGTCACGTTTGCTTTGTGCGAAAATTTTTGAAATGATGATTGCTTAAACATTAAGTTTTTAAGTATTACATGCAAGTGATACCAGAAGTGTAATACGAGTCTATGATGTGGTATCTGCGAATAGGTTTGAAAACAAGATAATATTGGGGCATTTAATTATATAAATAAAAACATAACTCCGCTTGACATTTTGCAAACTTGATGAAATTTTAAACGGTTAAATCAGGATGGAATTTAAGGTAATAATGGTGGCGATTCAGGGTTATAATTAATAGAATGGGAGCCACACACGAACGAACATACAAAAAGCGGCTGATGAATTCATGAAGTCATAATGGCACTATTTGATGAAATTTTCAATCTCCTAAACCAAAACTTCTTCCTATAACCGCAATACCTAAAGGTTTTAGCATCAATCTTCATCCTATCGAATCCTTAGAATTCCTAACAGAAATTTCAAGTAAAAAGTATCATAGGTAAGCAGGAAGTTCCTAAACGGTCTCAGTCAACAGGCGTAAACTGATCAATAAATCAGGAAAAGAAACTCCGAGAGTAAAGTGCTCAAAACAAGTTGATCTGAAGGGGAACTTTCCATCACGAAAGGACCCTTCACCGCATTATCAGAGCTGAATTGAAACCTAAAAGGTGCGGATTTCTTTTCTTACCTCCGAACTTCTCTGCCAGAGGCAAAAAAGGACCCTACGAAGGAGGGGTCTCCCCATTTCCATCAAAAGAGAGAAGATATGTTCCGAGGGTCCGTAATTCTATCGCATCTAAGCAACAAGATGTTCTAAGACGCCCTAGGGTACAATTTAGATAGTAGATAGGTATAGCCCTCATTCGAGATTTGTTATTTCATATACAACAGGAACCGATCATGAGGAATGAGAATTATGGGAAACATCTAGAGTAATGGTGAAACCTAAAGAAATTTCGGAAACGCTAACCGCATTTGATTACGAGCTGCAATTCATAGTTCGCAGAAGTGACCCACTAATAATCAGGAGAATGATCAGCATTTTATATTTCCTTGTGCAGCAAGCCTCTAACTTCATCCTTTTCTTTTACAATTCTTCAGTTGGTTATTACCCACTTTAATTTGGTCTATACTTTGATAAGTTCGATATATGCTTTGGCCAAATTCATTCTAATTGAAGACCCACAGCATCAGATGCATTGAAATTGATACGCAAATTACTTGCCTAAACACTGCTCCGGAGGTGTGAACATTGAATAGGAAATAGATACAGAAATTAGCGATACTGAACTAACCCAAAATTAAAAAGGAAATTGCTACATTTCACATGGTATGATATTTATATCTGACCAAGTCAATGTAAGTTATAAAATAGACAGAAAAAGAAAAAACTTAACAATTGAATTTTATTCCATTTGAACTTACAACGAATGAACTAGAGGGATCAAATGAGAGAAGAAAATATGTATCAGGTTTTCTTATTTTTAACTGCTCCATTTTAATAAGAGAGACAACGAATAATGGCGTGCAGGTTAATAACTAGTTAGGTGGAATTTTCTTCTTCACTCTCAACCAATTAATGATTGCATCTGCCAGCAAGTTATTAAAAACATGTAATATGATCGAACAGTATATAAATACAATCTATATGGGATGAATTTTATACTGATGTGACATTGGTGCAGCTCCTATCTTTCCTCTCTATGCCCATTATGGGTGTGTAAACAGTTTCCGTATTAAATGAAACCGAAACAGCAGATCCTAAATAACAATCAATGGAATCACTGGTTTCCATTAGCTTCTTCGGGTATTAATTTCTACCGTAATGATCCTGTCAGTGGAATTATCCGCTTCAGCATTCGATTCGACCGCAATGCTTTGTAAATAATGCTGTAATCGAACTTTCGTGTGTTCCGGAAATCTAAAAGTCTATCTTAGAATAAAGGAAGAAAAACACCGCTTGTTTCGACTAAATTGATATAGATATATTTCCATTGCACACACAAAAAGATGCGATTGAAATTGAATATTGAAATTCAAAGTCCAATTCGAAACATCTGGTGTACAGATGGCAGAATAATACATAAAATCAATAAGAAATCAGGAAATGAAATTTCAGTTTCAAGTTTATTTATACAATCAGAAGAATTTTCTTGCGGTTCTATAGTCATTTTCATTAACATATATAACTTTTGTAAAGAGATTGGGATATTTTTACCATTAAAAACTAATTATATATTAACTCTGAAATCAAATACAATCTCTGGCTTCAAACGTTAAAGAACCAACGTATAAATCTATTGATGGAAAGTAATTTATCAATCTTTCTAATCAAGGCTCTTTACCAACTTGGAGCGATTATTCTTGGCTTACACACGGTTAAATTCGTAATGGAATGTTAACGCACTGCGTTAACTTTCAAGTTTACAGCTGTAAAAAATGTGTTATTTCAGTAAACCTCAATTTAAGTGAATGAAAAATATCCTCCAATAATAGGCGAAAATAACGTAAACAAGGATTTATTTGCGTTGACTAGGGAATTAAAAGATTCTGCAATAAAAAAATAATTTCAGCCATCGAAACAAGATTCCACAGATATAATCAACGTAATTCTACGTTCTTTGTTCAAATTGTCAGATCGTTCAAAAATCGATTCCTACCCTTAATTAATTTAGTGCCCTAATAAGTTTCCGTTACCTCCACGTGAACGCTGTGTCTATAAAACCGTTCGACTGGTAAAAATTGGAGAATATTATATTTGAGGAAGATGGAAAAGAATTATTCATGTTTAAATGTCTTCTCCCTAACATGGAATCGATGACTTTTATTAAATAAGTGAGTGTCCCCGGACAAATTTCGATATTTCGTTGTTCCGATTGGCTTCCCCTTGTCAAAAATATATTCGCACAAAGAAATTTATACGACTTAATCCCATGACCAAAAAAAATATCCACTTTGTCAAAATTTATCAAAATTATCCGCAATTAAAACAATAAAAAGACATCCATCCGCGAAAGCTTTGCTGAATAATCGAATACTTAACTGGAAATCGCTTCAATGAGCACCAATTCACCGTCGCTCTTTCACTCGCCCTCTCGAATTCATTGATTTTCCCTGAAAAATTAATGATAACCGAATTTTCTCCGACTAATCTGATCACTCTCCCTAGCTCTTTGCTCTGATTTATCTTCTTCCCGTCGAACCCTCGTTTTCTTCACTTAATCATAATCTTACTTTTTTTGCGATATCTCGACCTCATCGCTTACACTTCCGCGCCCTCATTCCACATTTTTTGCTCAAACTTTCCATCTTTTTCACTGACGTCCTAACATGGATGTTTTATCCGTATTTCCCTCACTGGAAGATGGCCTTTCCAGTCTCCAAAGATGTAACCGCAGTAAAATCTTAGAAAACAGTTGAACGGTGTTTAAATATAAGTTTGAATATCGATGATGCTTCGTGAGGCTCCTAGGCAACGGTGTCGAGTCGTCACTATTCTGATATTAGATGGATGGTTAAAATAATCTCTTCGTGGTGAAGAATATGAAATAACCTAAATTAAAAATAAGTTACACTGCTTTGAATTACTTGCGTTTATAATGGTAGAAACATATTGGTATCACGCCAGCTTTAGATATAAATGATAAAACATTCCTTCAGGGAATTAAAAATTTAATGAAATGCATCGACATAATATATTTAATTGAACGTGAGAATTTGGCCAATTTATCCTACACTTTCAACAAATGAAAAAGCCTACACATGTTACGAGAGCATTATTGCCATTCCGTATCCCTGGATAATGCTGCTGATTTTAAGGGCTTTATTTTTTCTATTACAACTTTACTCTAAGAGTTAATTTCTTCTCAGATTAGGAAGTATATCAACGAATGACTATATCAGGTATTATTCTTATCATTCGTAATTAGAAAATTCTTTCATCGCCTGAATTTCATTACTCATCCACTAATCAAGCTTTTTACGCCATTACGATGAAGTGAAAGTGTTTTTATGACACTCAAGTGTTGAAACTAGTCAATTTTCAATAAACGCTTTGTGGAAAGCGGAATATTTTGTACTAATTTTTATTTCGCCATGAATAATATTAGAAGGTTCTACGAAGTGAAGGCTGATGTTATCCATTATGTGTTAAATTATTTGCATAAAAAACTGTAAAAATTTCCTAAACTTTACCCAAATTAAACCTTTTTTATTGACCCCAATTAACTTCTTTGGTTTAAGCAGAAATCTCTCGAATTCGAACTTTCTTTTTAAAAGTTAACGAGACATGCAAGCTTCTATATTTCTTTCTTTGCTGCCCAACTCTATAGACCCCCGATCTTTCATTCAGTTTTAGTTTCCCTTTATCGACTTGAACGACCCTCCTTACTTCTTCTCTCCGTGTCCCTGAAGATTAATAATTGAGTTCCCTTTCTGTATTCTATGTCTTGGAGCTTAAACCCTTATAAGACGTCTCCCTAAGATTCGTTTTTCTTCTATATACCAAAACTCGATGCATATTTTTTTCTAATAGCTCCTATGGAAATGCTTATGTCATTTAAAGCATTGAAAAGATGTGCTCTTCTACTATGAATGTTTACTTTTATTAAGTGTCATGAAGAGAACAAGTACCACCTCAATCATAGTTTTAAGGTTACGACTCCAGACACGTAAACTGTCCAGATTTCTCATGACAATTTAATTAAAATTAGGGTTATTTTTTTGTATTTACGCATGTATTATCTTTAATCTTAGGCCATAAAATGCTTTGAATCATCCATAATTATGCATAATGAAATACTGAATATTATATAAGTTTGGTAGATTCTTGTAACATTACCCCCATGGAGATACAAAGCGATCAACAAATTCTCTTGCTTAAAGCGATCAACAAATTCTCTTGCTACTTAAAACTCATCTTCATCATCAATATCATCAAATCATCAAAAATATCAAAGATGAGGAACCAAATGACAACACTGATTTCTGTTCAGATATTTACAACAGAACATTGTTTCTCTTAGAAGATCTGACTTTCGATGAATGTAAAAGGTATCAAGCAATGTGGCTTGCCGAAACAAAAACGGATTTCAGCTACAATGATATTGTCACTGAACTGTTCAGTGAAACGAACCACAAGAAATCAAATAAATAGAATACATTTAACAAAATGAGCCACGTCTAAATCCAGCCCAAAGGAAAGCCTAGAGTGAAATTCTGAACTAGGTGGGATTAAAGTCAGGAGGAATTGCTTCTGCATTACACTATCACTTGGAATAACTGCACAATAGATCATAGAGAGGCACTAGAATCATTAGATAGGGCACTTCAAGATCATACATAAATAAATTCTATAGTATTGGGTCGGACTTCGTGGAAAGCCTTGATGAGAATTAAAGATTTAGTGTGGAAACTACGAAGTGTCTTCTTTAATTCTCATCATAGATAAAATTAACCTTTGATAAGTGACGGGTGATTTAGGGGAAACATTGCTCGTTATTTCAAAGTCAACGATTGCTGATGAACTATTGAAGATATTCAAACTAACAGAAAATATGAGAGTTTATCTCTTAGACAATGCTTCAGCTGAGTCACCTTCGATTCAATTATTGGCATTAGGTATTATATATTTAAGTGTTGAGCGAGATGCTGGACTAATAGGCATTTCCATGTAATTTCTGTCGTATGGTCTTAGCAGATAATGATTCGAAAAAGGAAATCCTTCCAAATATGACAAGTAATTTATTTATTTATTTATTATATTTTTTTATTTATTTGTTTGTTTGTTTGTTTATTTATATTTCACACTGCGAATTGGCTTTCTAGTCAGGTGGCAGCGTGACAATAATTGCAGTAATCTCAAGTGGCCTTTTGAGAGATCAGTTCAAGCCATTTAAAAAATGATAAAGTATGTAATATACAGTTTGTAAATATGCTTCCTGGTTTCAGCAGACAATATAAATTTTTAGTCACAGATCCAGTCCACACTGCCTTACCAAGTGAGTTTTCTAAATTTCATGCAATCATCTGATCTATCAGCTCATATTTTAGAACTTGAAATTGGAGAACCATAAGTTACACAACTTCTAATTTTACGTTATATTTGGAGCACCGATCCTATTGCTCAGAAATTAAGATCCGCATAAAAACAGTTTAAATGTACTAGACTGTGTGTAAAGGTGTTGCACTCAAATGATATTGAAGGTAAGAGAATGGCAGAGTATTCAAAAGGAGAAAATCTGTTGATTCCCAGGCATTATCCCATTCCTACTGATCTTCCGTTCAATTTAAAATGATTTGTTTCCATTTCAACCAGCTTTTCTTTAATATTAATCAAAAAATCACTAGGACAGTCAATGAAAGTAGGTAGTATTAATTCTGCGGATCCATGCTATTTACTTGGACAATAGCATGTTGCATATGAACGAGTGAAAAATATTAGTTTATACTTGCTCCAACGGGAAAAGCGAAGAATATTTTCTACTTAGAGGCATATGCTTAAGAAAACACTAACATTAGTACCGGGTTGTATACTTGAATTTTAGGGGATAAATAATTTTGTTTATCATTTTAATTTTACTACAGGAAATTATTTCATTATGTATGGTCCTGGTCATCCTAAAATTGGATGTGATCTTGTAATAAATTTTCAAAATTAGTAAATCCGCGAAGAATTTATTTACCTGATGATGGTGCTATGCACCAAAACCTGGTCGTGTATGAATGTATATTTTGTGGCATAGTAAAAATCAAGATACCCGTTCCAATTTTCTTTTTGGGTAAGGGTGACTTTTGTAACTAATTGTAACTCGGAATTACGATATAGTACATGGTATACAAATTTATGGGAAACTGGGAATGTTATAACAGAGAGGTGAAGACTCAGTGGCTGTCTGCAAAGGTTTGCTTAGGACCCATGAGGACCTTGATAGCTACTTTGCTCTTTGCATTACTTTCCGAGAAGATACGAGGAGGAGTCATTGCCTCTCATTGAAGCAAAGTTGACTTCTTGAGTTCGACATGATTATGGAATCGTTTTGAGTACGGTTTTATGGCGATCGCCCCTCTCTATCCACCGTTGCCATAGTAATCTGTCATCGTCTTTGCTTATCCTTTCGAAGCTCCTACAATCGCAGTCTCTCTTTCTCTTCTCCAAATTCATGAGCTGACCCTTTCTTTCTTCTCTTACATTTTCATTAGATTCTCCTTCTGAAAACGTTCCATTGGGCTTAGCCGTAATTTCATCAGAAATTCTTTCCGCTCTCCGCAATGTCTCAGTTGTGATCCACGACCCAATAGTGAAAGGCTTGAAAATGTTTTACCGTAAATACATCTGGACCCAAGCGATTAGCATATAGGTTGTACTTTTCAGATACACCCGGATGATGAAATTAAATCTAATAAAAGAGAAATATACAGCAACACTTTCGTAGGCCTTTTCGTGGTACATACTCCCACGCGGATATAGCTAAATCAGGAAATAATAGAGGGTGATAATGTAAAACGAATTTCATTCACAGGAAAATGTAAAATTAGAAGAAGGTATTACATTTTAGAAATGCCGCATCCACAGGGAATTCCTTCATTGCGGGATATTTAAAGGCATGAAAACAAGTTCGAAGTGAGTTGTTTCAAATCCTCAATTGCTCCCTCAGTCAGCGGCATCTGTCACTGTCCTCTCCCCGTCATCGCCTCCCTCTTCCTCTCTCGACACGATCCTCACCTTTCCCCGCTAATTAATCTCATTTTCCAACCCACTCCTCTTCACCTCCGTATGAAAAACATTAAACCCTTCTTTCACCTCCTCTCAATTTACCCGCTCTTTTTCCTTTCCCGCACGGATTCGGATTCCGCTAAGTGACACCACTACGCGTAGGATAGGTGGAGTACGGATTGTTTCATATCTCAATTCCATGCTGCAGTTAAAGGGTTATGTTATTGAGGTTTTGACCAATCTCTTATTTTATCAAGGGTACCTTCTAAATCCTCTCGTGATCGAAGAGGTATGAATATCTAACTCATAATGTTCTCTGAATGAGTTGATAATATATTTTTTTTAATCGACTCGGATCACGATATGTTGGTCTAAATTGGTCAAAAAAGTTTACCTGCTTACTTACAAATTTGAAAATAATCGAGGAATATAAAAATGCCAACACAAGATTAGTTAGAATCTTTCGATATCGCCACGGCTTTTATATAGTTTTTATTGAATCAAACCAATTTCGAACAAAGCATATTTCAAGCTAACTTCTATTAACTGTATTAGGCATTACGAATGACTCAAATCTGACTTTTGATTTCCCTTATACGGGACCATAATTATGTCATTAGAGGATTGGTAATTTTGTAAATGGATAATTCATTTGCCAATTAAACAGTAAAGCAGAGTTGCAAATAAATAGTAATCAATCATATGTTCCATAATTTTGTATAAATCCCTCAATTAGTAAAATGCTTAGAGCACAAGACAGTGACCGAGAGATAGCAAATTCTTACGGGTAATCTCAGTGAATTTCTGTTCTACAATAACTGTTCCGTTCACATTGGAATTCCACTCATTAAAACGCTTATCAGATAGAATATGACTTTAGATATTGCAATGCGTCCTATCTGAACTTCATTTCCTATAGCCAGCTATTTATATTCGGTCATGGCAACAGTATTAAGTTTAAATATATATTCTAATTGATACAGATGCTCTTAGAATATTTAAGTCCAGATGATAGATAAATAATAATAATCTATTAAAAATACGCAAACATCAACTAATTACGTACTTCGAATGTTATTTAAATGTAATTTAGTATCCACGATCATGTATTGCAATTAAGGACTAAAAACGACAGCCAGAAATTAACCTATTAATCATCGAATTATTCAACTGTATAATTTTCAATTCAATTCTTTCTTAAATATATTTAATTTCGTTGCTTTCGTGAATGTTATTTTGGAGTTTATTCAATCTTCATTATCACGCACGCCTAAGAAGGAAATCGTCACACCAATGAGAGAATAGATTAAAAGTATGAGCGAAAGAGAGACGGACCGTAATCGTGTGTTCGCAGCGTGGGCATATACAATGAGGAGCGCCAACCTCCTGTTAGAATCTGTTCAATAATTCTGTAGGAAGGGGAGCGGAGTCAGACGAGTAGTAAATCAGCAAATCGCTTCCTCTGGTTAATGCAATCTCACAGCTACCGCGCACCAGTTAAATATTGAGCAGATCAATATTGGTTTGTATGAATGCTAACTAGAACTCTAACTCCTAAAGAGATTGCCGCCACCGAAAGAGATTGACTGTCCACCGCGGTCTGCTGCAGAAATGCTTTTTTATCTTCTAGAGATTCGAGCGATGAAAAAATATATAATCTTTCCTCGGGGAGATTAAAGCCCATGGGAGGGTTTTAATCATCGCTCTGCTTTACTCGTCGATCATTCCGATTCTTTTTTTTTCTTTGCTTTCCATGGAATCGAGCGAAATCAGGAAAATAATCCAACGTTTGTATTCTATACATAATTTTTTGAGAAAGAAGAACGTTCGATCACATTAATTGTAATTTAGGAGTCATACTCAGTTCAATGAATTGCATCTGTAACGGATAGAACTCTCTGCAACAATCTCATTTTGTAAATTGACGTAACCAAGGGCTCCTGAATAGCCAAGTGGGCAATGCTTTCTACTTCAGTGAAAGCGGTCCTGGATTCTATTCCCGGTGGAAGCCTATAAGCGGAATGACCTTAGCTGTCGAATCACTTTTAACAATACTATGAGACGTAACAAACGAGATTTAATGATCGAATCGAATACTCTCTGGAGATGATTATGGCAATACACGGGACTCAAACTCATATTACAAAGAACAGTATTTCCAGTGTTTTAGATATATGTAACATTATTATAAAATTAATATAACAGTCACTAAGAAGACCGAGAAGTAATTGCACTAATCATTGAGTCAATCCTTATGACCGCTGTCGAAAGAAGTTACTGAAAAGGTACTTTCCAAAGTCTTCTTTGGTTAGTTATCCGTTGATTTACGGTAAAAATTTACCGGTGAATATTTACAAATTATTTCCTCTCAGTAAACACCTTCTACCTTTGGACCTTTTCCTCCCCTCTTCCATCTCCTGGCCAAAAGAAGTGTTCACCTCAAATTACATTATCTAAAATTTAACAGAAGGTCTATTTTGAATACAGCAGAATTATCTGCGGATATATGCATTTCATAACCACTCCTACCTGATCCTGCTTCTGCTCGCTGAGATCACATGCGATATTTATTATTTATCGCATCGAAAGTCAACTGTTACATCTCCAGACTACAATTTATACCTTCATGTCATCAGCCGCAATCTACTTTAAAATGAAATATAAATATAACATCCGGAAACCAAAAACCCACGGCTTATCTTTTATTAAAAAACTACATACGAATGTATTGTTTCCTCCAATTAAATTTTCAAATGAATTTCTAATGAAGTGGCAATCACCCGAAATTCGACAGAAAATAAAGGTAACAGGGCGCTGCGCCAATATTAGCAATTTTCCTATCAACGCCATGCAGTGTGAATATTTCCTTTCACAGAACAGTGAAAATCCAAGAAAAAGCTAAACGGAAGGAAAAGAATTCGGTGGGAATCATAGTGAAGAAATTGAACTAGAAAAAGCTGAAAAATCATCGAACATGAATCTTGTAATCTTCCTCTAAGGTTAGACACACATTTGGCGTGATAATAACTCAACAGCGGAAAATCATGCGTAAAATACGATAGAGAGAGATGTTTAAAGAGATAGTTCTGTGAAATGAGAAGGGAAGTAAAATGAGGAAATTGGGATTTTTGGGAGTTGGAACGGTGGTTGGATGTAAAGAGTACATTCTGTCACCTAGTAGAAAATTAGATGGCGTGGAGCCATGTGCAGAATGTGGCGAGGAATGTGATACTGGAAATAGACTGAGAAATACACTTCAGCATGGAGAATTTATGGAGAGGAGAAACATGAGATATGAGAGAAGAGGTGACTTTGGGGCTGCGGAAGGTTTTCGGAGAATGCTGAGAGGAAAGGGATGCAAGAGTCCGAAACTTCTCCAGTATGCAGTTGTGTGGCAGAATTCAGCGACGACATTCCTAGGTGTTCGTTGCCACGATGAACATGGAGCTCTAGGAATTCCTTACATCCGTTGGCCAATTAGAGTCAAAGACTACGGTATCCTTGGAATTGCTTTACATTTTCTTACGGTAAGCAATTAGCATTTTATCACCAAAGAAAACCGCTCTATCTTACAGAGAGATTTATCAAATTGCAAACTTTCGCTGCTTTGATTGCTCTCAGTAACAAATAAATACACGAATGCCACGTAAATTCTGACCTCCAAGTAAGAATAAGTTTTTTATTCATCTCATCTGAGATTAATGAGCCTCCAAATATTTTTATCGAAGTCAATTCGTAATCAAATGAGAAACTAAGAATGCCATTATCAGTTTGATAGCGATCCGAGTTAACGGTAAGACATGCGATACCGATTTACTTCTCGGGCACTAATGTGCTCGACTTTCGAATGTCCTTTACGCGATGAAAATAATAAATACGACTGTTCCGTACATGTGAAAGTATGTAAAAGGGTGGCCATGTTCTTAATCATGCAATTCTCAATTGGGCACATTCGACTTCCGTCACAGGAAAAGTTTAATAGTGGCCTCACATCAACGCTCTTTTAAGAATTACAGGTTTGTAAATAATAAAATAAGAATGATTGCTATCAATAAGAAAAATTTATGAAACTTATTCCGTATAGAATGTTCTTATATCATCCAATGCCATATATTTATCAAAAACACACAGTATTACTCATGTATCTCTGAACTGATTTATGATATCTCTTAAAATATAAAATAAATTTTTAAATACGTAATAATACTGACTGCCGAGTTTCAAACATTAATATCCGTAGTCATCGTTGAAAATAATCACATTGTAATTTTTTTAAGTGTCGAATCCGTTTGCCGTTTAATAATATGGACGAATCAGTGGACGGTCTCTATACAGAAATGTAATATTAAATTATACTTGAAAAATTTTAGAAAAT